>PYAF01003464.1:1278892-1299307 GCA_007407185.1 Glycine tomentella
AATGGAAGCAATCCACTCTGATGTGCTCCACAACCTTAGCATTGTGCCCAAGGACGGCAGCTATGGTGGTTGGAGGGGTTGTACACTGGTTTGCAATGTGGGGAAAACTTGCCATTTATGATCCTCGTCTTGGAGACAGGTATATAGCCTTGATTAAACTACCAACAGGTGTGTTAACACATGAGCATGAGGAATCTGTTCTTGGGGAGTCATCTGATGGGCTTTTGCAGTATGGCCAGAGCAATAACTTGGGTCTGGAGATATGGATACTTGAGAAGGAATCAGGAGCCAACTCATCTATTTACTGCAACTGCACTCATCTGAAGTACAAGTGGATTCTGAGGTGGAGATTAAACTTTAAAGTATTATGGAAGCAGATGCCGTCTTTAAGCACACATTCTAAAGAAACTCAGATATTGTCATTCCTTCCTCAAGATTCTAAATCTATCTTCATTAGGTCGGGGTGGAACATTTTGCTGTGTGATTTGGAGACCAAAACGGTGGAAATTGTTAATTATCAGGGTCGTGGAGGTACCATTTCATGGGAATCTAGCAAAGTAGTTCCTTACTTTCTACCAGCTTGGCCACACACTTCCTCGGTGTCGGTGTCATGACTACATGGAACAAGGGAAAACTTGTCGTTTTTCAATCTATATGCACTTGGTCTTCTCAATCTAAAAGTTAAGGGTTTGTTTTTATTTTCTGTTTTCACTTTTAATTACAAAACTATCATCTTGTTTTTTATCTAAAAGTTGTTTTCACTAGTTTCTATACAAATCTTTGAAAACAGGAAATAGATTGAAAACAAGGTAACAATTTTATAATTAAAAGTAAAATCCAAAAAAACATTTTGTAAAAGTAAACGGACCCTACGCTTTAAACTTCTTTGTTCTGTTTTGAAGTCTAGTCATAGTATTAATAGGACCTTCATTTCTCGTGTACATGCCTAGAGGTTGCCGTTTTATCAAAACGCTGAAAAATAATACTCTCTTGATTATTTTCTATTTAGTCTTTTCGTAGAAGAATTCAGAATTGCAGCCTGATACAGTCACAACAAGCTGCATATAACGGTTTCCAAAGATTAAGATGCAAGACTCTTGTTTTTAACCGTTTTTGTATGGTTTTGTCAAGTAGAATTTGAATATAGTTTTGTTTGATTATGGTAACTATGGATATGAATTTCATACATTGAAAAACTGATGTCCTTTAACTTAAAGCAAAATACATTCGTTGTGCTCAAGGTGGTAGTTTGGTTTCTACTAGAGAGCAGCACCAGTGGAAGGTATTCAACGCTAGTTTTCATACATTGTGTATTTTTTAAGAAAAATATAGCATTGTGTATGTATTAGAAAGTATAATATGTTGGTACGGCTACGAGTATAAATTCGTATGAATCCTGTAGGTTCGGGATCTTTTGGAACTTTTACTAATGCGAAGTATGGTAAGCATTGCCTGCTTAAGAGTCTTAACTCATCTGTTAAAAGATGAATAGCGTGTTTGATTCCACCTTACGGATTCTATGTTACGGATGTAATTTTCAGCCGATAAAGTATTAAAAAAACGAATGTAATTTTCGGAAGATAATAATTATAATTTTTTTTATCGATTTTAATTAACTTGGGTTAAAGATGAAATGCGATTCTAAACACATTACAAAGGTGCTTTGGATTTTTTTAAAATTATTTCATAAAACAACTTCTAAAAAAGATTATTTAAAGAGTAAAAATATGTGTGTGAGATAGATAACTCTTTAAATTAATATGAAATTGTAGAGTATACATATAACAACAAATACATTTTTTTTTTTCAATTTCTCTCTATCATTATGACTTTTAATAAATGATGTACAAAGGAAATACCAGCTCAAAAGATGTTGTATAAACAACTGTATGAATAGTTGTATAAATAATATTTTTCAAAATTGTAAGTATTCACTACTTCATTCTTTGATTATTTTTAACTCTTAATTTTTTATTTTGTAAAGTCATTCATTTTTTAGTAAATGATTTTTCACACAATTGAAGACTAAATGAAAAATTATAAATTATATGAAATAAAATGATCATATTTGTAATGTCATGAACTAGTCTGAACCCTTATTTATTGTTTATTGTTAAGAGAGTATGTTAAAATTCATTGTTTCATAATAATAGGTTAAAATAGAATTCAAAAATAAAATAGAATGAAAATGTGAATAAGTAAATCTAAAAAGTGTAAGACTCAATTGATTGAATAGATTATATGAGTCATAGTAAACTCCTTGATACATTCTTTAATTAAAAAGAATAACCTAAAAAATCTATAAATAAAGTATTTTGTTGATAGACACGGTTGGACTTAGGCAATCATCAATCATTCATGTAAAATTTGGTGAAATTTCTATGTTTCTAGGTACAAAATCCCATCCTAAGAAAAACAAGGTGCCAACGAGTGACATATCCGATGGAAAAGGAAATGGGGAAAATTTGATGGAAAAAGACTTGTATGCTTGTGCCCCGCAAGATCTGCACTATGCATGTCATCCCTTTTTCAAACTAGTAAGAAATAAATTTCGGATGTTAAATACAATATTCTTTCCGACGTAACCAAAGCACAGAAAAATCTAGTTTCCCCAAAATAAAATCTAGCTGAATATGATTTGATGTCTCGACAATTCAGTCTGGATGTGGCAGCAAGAAACTAAAGCCAGTGTTATCACGTATTACTGGTGGGGGCTCTATATCAGAGATATCTATCGGTTCCTTCGACTTCGATATGTCATCAACTGAAAACGGAATGCTGCAAAGTAGATATATGCTTCCAATTGGTTAATGACAAGGTCTAAACTTTTTAATATAATAAAAGCTACTAATTACTTATAATTAGTATTTCATGGTTGAACAATATCCGGCTTACCTTGAATCATCATCCAACAGGAAAGAATTACTAACTGCATTATTTGAATCTTCAGTCATCAACACTCTCATATTGGATATGACCTAGATGAAAACATTGATACGGCAAAGCTCAACATATAGTTTTTTTTTCTGCATGCCGCCTTCGATAGCTAGCTTTCTGGCATAGAAGATTTTAAATCTAGCTAGTTGGAGTAGTAGTAGTTTAATTAGTATAAAGACTTACATCAGGGGATACGCTATGTGTGCCATACTTGTCATCCCAGTACATGGTGCTTATCCGATATAGCTGCTGTATACTCAGGACCTGTGAATACGGATGTGAAAATGGTAGGTATTTGGGAAAGTGAATTATTAAGTAAAGAGTAAAAGATTGCTTTCACTTACTGGACACAGTTCATGAGTTATTTCATTCAGCGTTTTCCTTGGTTTCTGATGTATGACCTAAATTATGGGCAGGGAAGGTTAGTTTTTAATATTTTACTATCTGACTACTGACCATTACAACAAGTACCAGGCATATCAGATGGATACACGCAAGATAGATAGATACCAAAAATCCAATAGCCTGTCTTATATGTTTGAGCTCATCCCAAGATGAACCGGCGTACTGCATTTGCATTTTTTCCCCGGAGAAAGAAGGGAGAAGTGTGGGGTTAGTATACATTTATAGCTTATTAAATTAAAAGAATTGCACAGTATAACAGCAATGTGAAGTAATGCACCTCATCAGTGGCATTATTACACCAATTCTCCAATTCAGCCAAACCAGATTTCACATATTCTCCATTGCTAAATGAGCAGCACTCCCGTCTTAGAAGAAGACTACAAGAAAAATGAAGATGCAAGATTATAAAAATGAGAATTTTGGTTTCGAGAACAAAAAACAGCCCCTAAACAATGAAAGTAGAACAAACTAACCTATTGAAAAGTTGGACATTGATGAAGGAAAAAATTTGAGTGAACACCTTACGAACCAAAAATGGGGGAACCTGCCAAAATCAAGCAGAAATGGGATTAAGCAGAACAAACATATTTTACTCCAACAGCACTAAATAATACATGTTCACCAAAGAAAATTATGGGAAGAAGATAAAACACATGAACCTCCCCGAGGTTTCACAAAATCATGTATCGTAGCCCTCCCTATATACATTAGCCTTCTTATTTTAATTATATACAAAATCATGTAGTAACACAAACCAACTTTATATATGTAATATTGGAAATTAGAAAGAAAAAAAAAATTATGTCTAACTTCGGAGACAAAAGTTCAATAGAAGCCTGTGATTTCACTATAATAATGTATTTTAATATGACAGATTCAAATGTTTTCGTGAAGAGCCAGAACTAGCATTTTTAGCGAATTTTGTTATGAGAAAGCATCAATTAGAAAGAAAGAAAAAAAGATGATAAAGTCAAAGGAGGTTGGACTAACATGATTTGCTTTCAAAGTATTTAAAAAGTTCCCAAGGCTCGTAACTATCTCCTGCCAGTGAGCAATCAATGCTTTCTGGGCTTCAGTGGTTGCAGCTGAACGTGATGATCCCTTAACAAAGCTCGCTCTGGATGTTCTAGGCGCCTATCTCATCATTTTCAATTCAAACAATACATATCGAATCAGTGAATTTAAAAGGCAATCCAGCAAAGGAAAAGCTTAATAAATTTGCATGGTAGATAATGAAGAAATTGTTATACCTGGATGCATAACCCAAGCAAGGGAGAAATTTCTTTCTTCAAGTTATCTCGAATCATTCCATATATCTTTTCCACATAAGCTGTGAGCTGTTGTTTGAAAAGAAGAGCAGGGTACTTGGCTTCAACTTGTCTCGACGCATCTATGCCTCCGCTCATGCTACCATTGATTAGGGAAAGATTGACTCCTGCTGGAGTTCCACGGAAACTCTACAACAAAAGTAATAAGAAAGACCTTACTTTTACTTATCTGAAGAAGGAAAGTTTCCGAATTGATCTTATTCTGTTTAAATAAGTTGTATTTACTTACATGAGTCATCCTCCCAAACAGGGTCCCTGACGAAGAACGACGTCGTTGAGGAGCCATTCCAGCAGCACCACTTGCCTTAAGTGTGCGCTGGAGTAACAAGACAATTGTAGAGGTGTTGGATAACCAATAAGCCAAGACATCGTTGTTATCCTGGGTCTGAGGTCAAATAAAACTTATGAGTGAGATAAATATACCAAAGAAGGAAACCATATCACACGAAAGTTCAGCATTTTACACCTCAATTGAATGGCCAATAGTTTGAATTATACGATCAAAAACGCTAGTACGGTCAACTTCAAATGATCTCCAATGCAAGAGGCATTTGTATATGATACAAGCAGCAATTGGTCTATTCCCAGCAAAACCTAGGTGTTTAGGAATGAATTTAATGAGTAACTCTTGGTTCTCTAGTTGTTTCTCATTTAGTGACTTCTGTGGTTTATCCTCCACTTCCGAAGATTCCCTGTGGTTCATTGATGTGCTATGCATATCCTGATTAGTTTATCAAGTGAAAACCGAAGACAAGTCAAATCCTCATATACATATCCACAAGTAACAAAGATTTAAAATGAATTTAGTTACCAAAGTTGTCTTTGCTTCAACTCCAAGATGTCCACTGTCCGTTCTCTATCAACAGAGATAATAAAAAATGCTTTAAACCATCTTTGTATTCATATTATTATTATGTTTATAAGATTCATTCCAAGGAGTACCCGAATGATTGATCTAGAGCGTCCTGAGAGGAACTTATTAGGTGCCATGGACACGGCTTGCTGTCGCAGAACTTGATTCTCTGATTCTAAGTTGGTAATCTTCTCTTCTAGCCTAATCAAAGAATTATGTGGATTTGGTCATTCATCTCACTTAATTAGATATAAATTCATCCGGCATAGTAGTAACAGTAATAATTATTATTTTTACTCAGGGAAGAAGAGAGAAAAAATAATGTTTGATCAGTTTACCAATAATATTACATTTACCATACTCCTCATGAGAAAGAAACTCTCTACAAAAAGAATATATTACCTGGTTAAGGATTCTTGGAGTTGACGAACCTTCTTCTCTGTGTCTTCTAATTTTTTCCCCCTTTCTTCACTACAAGCTTGGGCTTCATTATATTTCTCGTCAGCTTTCTGTTTCTCTGACTCAAGGGATGTCTGTGAGAAGAAAAATCCAAGGCAACAACATTTAGACGAGATAACCATTACACACAACAACTTAAGTATACTGCTATGAGCTTAAAAAGAGATTATGTTCCTCATGCATAAACACTTAATTTAATCATTCTTATCATCATGTGGTAGCACATTAAATATCTGATTTTCATCTATTATGAATAATATATTTTGTTGAGTATCAAGTATTAATTAGAATTTAGAAGAGACTGCACACTGATGTCAATTCACTTTATTGTTTCGCACATCAACAGAGCTTGTTGATCCTCCATGGCTTCCAAAAACCTTAAGTTCCCAAAACCCTTCACCTGTTTTCTCTTCTTCATCCAATGTTTCTATCCACCTCAAATCAATGAAAGACTCACTGAGAAGAATTTCTTGCTGTGGCGACAGCAAGTTGAATCAGTAATCAAGCTTCATCAATTGCATGATTACGTTATTTCTCCGCAAATTCCTTCGCGCTATCTCAATGAAAAAGATCGATCTCTTGATCGCGCTGCGTATCTCGAGTGGGAGCATCAAGATCAAATGCTACTTGTATGGCTTCAATCGACACTGTCCAGTGAGATTCTCTATCGTGTTCTTGGTTCATGTCATTCTTATCAAGTTTGGGACAAAATGCATGCATACTTTCATTGTCAAAATCGCATCAAGGAGCGTCAACTTCGATATCAGTTACACAATTCCTCTCTCGATAATAATCTCTCTGTTTCTGAGTTTCTTAGCAATATCAAGGCTCTTGTTGATTCTTTATCTTCAGTTGGAGATCCAGTTTCATTTCATGAACAACTTGATTTGATTCTTTAAGGTTTGCCTCAAGAATACGATCCTGTTATAACACTCATTGATATCAGATATGATTCTATCACAATCGAAGAAGTCAAAGAATTGATTCTTGCTCATGAACTTCGTCGTCAAAAGTATCAAAAGAAAAGTTCTGATTCTACTTTCTCTCCAACAGTTAGTGTTGCTCATGCTCAAGCTGTGAATCAGTCTCATTCTGCTAATCACTTACAACAAGGTTCTTTTCGTAATTCAGTTCAATGCCAACTTTGTAAAAAATTTGGTCATTCTGTTTTTCATTGCCATCAGTGCTTCAATTTTCATTTCAACCTCCATTTTCTACCAATACATCTGGTAACAATTGGACTTCACTTCAAGGCAATTCCAATTTTCATGGTAACTCATATTATCAAGGCTCAAAACTCTCAGTGGTCCTATTCCTATCCACCTACCTTTCAACTGTATCCAGTGAACTCTACTTCACCAAATCAGTGGGTTCGACCAAAATTTCCTCAAGCAATGGTGGCTAATTCATACCAGTCCCACACTCAGACTTGGTTTCCTGATTCTGGTGCCTTGTATCACGTGACGAATTCGTCTCAAAACCTTCAATAAACCACTCACTCCTTTTGAGGGTCCAGATCAGATATCCATTGGGAATGGGCAAGGTCTAACCATCTCTTCTTCTGACCTCTTCTAAAAATAGTTACTTAGCTTAGCTCTGTCTACAAGTTAGGCTATGTAATGTCTGTTGGAAATAGGACCATTATAGGAAATAAGAGCATTTTTAATGTAGTTTCTCTTTCCAAGTAGCCAGTGGCGGACCCAGGAAAATATTTTTATGTCCGCACACTTAGTGACGAGGGTTTGAGGACAGTGCCTCCGATTTTTTTTTTAAAAGAAAATTTAAGTAATATTTCACCATCAACAAATAAAGTCAACTTGTCATTTTAAGTAATCAGTGTCAACAATAATAAATTTCACATACTCATAATTTGTAAATTTCAAATACTCATATAAATTAAGTTATTTTGCCACAACCTCACATAGGCAGTTAGGCACCATTTAACAAACTCACATCACATGAATTACAATTTTTTAATCATAGTAGTCAACTACATGCTATAGTGGAGTGGCCCTTGGCTACTTTTTTTTTACTGCAATAGTGCCTTTTTTCTCATGCTATAGTGAGACTGTGAGAATACCATGTACAGGCTTCAAAAATCATTTTACGCCTAAAAGTCTGAAACAATAATTTATAAGGTAGTTCCATTTGAATGCGGAAAAAAAAAAGACATTTGTTTATGTCTGCACTTGCGGTCAAAGGACCCCCCCTGGGTCCGCCCCTGCAAGTAGCCTAGATACCTTGTAAAGTTAGGTCCAGTGCATCTTTCCATTGAAATTCTTTTCTGGCCTCACTCAAATATGCCAAATCTTTAGATGTTTGATAATTGTTGGGCATACGTTCATTTGAATTACAAGTGACAGAATAGTTATCTACTTTTCTTGAATTTTTTTGTTTTAGTTTAGCCTCAATTTAGTTAGGAAATAGAGTTTTATAGAATCTTAGGTTGTAAATAAAATTTTAATCCTTTTCTCCTAGTTTCTACTCTTTTTTCCAAGGTTTTGGAGCACCAATTGAAGATGTCATTCACGATGTCTTGCCCAGCGAGAGTAATTGTTCAGACAAGACCACATGGCAGCTCAAGTGTGAAGAAGAGTTGTCAACTCATCAAAAGAACTCGTCCAGTGAGGAGAAACTCGACCAGTGAGTAAAGGTCATTGAGTGAAGAAAACAAATTACGAATTTCAATTGCCAAAAGATTCCCTCAGCGAGTTGAAGTTCGTCCAGCGAGTAAAATCATATCTGAAGTGTCTTTTGGAATTCATAAAGAACTCGTCTAGTGAGTATGTCTTGCCCAACAAGTAGACCGCACTCTGAAGTGACAAGACAAAGTCCTTAGGCCCGATATAAAAGGACATTTTCTTGAACTTGAAAAGGGAGGCATAAACCTAGGGTTGTGTATGGCGAATGAAGCTCCCATCTACCTCTATCTTCCATTTTGTAATTTTAAGGTCTTTCATGACAATGAGAGGTTAGTTCATCCATTATTGGGGGATTGGTTTACTAAGCTACTCTCATGTAATTAATCTTTATATTTATTCAGTGTCATTTCCTATGTTATTTCTTCTCTCCATTTTGATTCCTTGTTTTATGGTTTGATTACCTTAACTTCAATTCTTTATTTTTATTGTCATTGGAAAATACTTGAAAACTGAGTTTTGAACAGAACATCTAATGAATGTCTCATCTAGAGATGAAGGGATGTTTGTTAGTATCATTAGTGATCAACCATATGAACATCTTTCATACTTAAGTTGTTATTGGAAAATTTTTTTGACTAGGATTCGAAAGTGGTATCTAATGGATGTTATTAGGATGCACTAACATTTGTTAGCCTTGATAAACCTTTGTTCTTGAATCCAATTGGTTTAGCTTGACTTACTAAGGGATTAAGAGTTGAGTTAAGCAACTTAGATTCTCTCACATGAGGGATCATGGTTAGAGCACTATAGTAAGTTAAGGTAGCTTTAGAGTGAACATTAGATAAATAAAACCTATATAACTTCTGAGATTGTTAACTTACTGTACCTAAATCCCCAACACTTCGTTTAATTTGCATTTGGTTCATTTTTCCTACCAACTGTTTGTGTTTTTTCTCACCTTTTTAATTGTTCTGCTTTTATTGTTTTTTTAATCATCGTATCCCTTTGTCTAGTTGTTGAATTTGCACAAATAGCTTGATACAAACAAGTCCCTGTGGATATGATACTTAGACTTTCCGTTTTATACTATTTGCATGATAGTTTGGTATGCTTGCCAAGGATTCAACAATGTTATGAAACTTTGTTCCAATTAACCAATGAAAAGTAGTAAAAGAGGCATAAGAATTCATGAGCCACTCAAAGAATGTTACAAGTTTTTTGCGTTGAAGTACATATTCTCTACAGTATTTCACTTTAAGAAGCATTTTATGCAAATATAGAAGCATGATTGAAATTGGGGTTGCCTAACAAAGATTAGATGTTGTGAAACCGAATTTTCTTACCTTTAGACTCTCAACTTCCACTGTTAGCGATTCAATTTTCTGAGTGTCTTCAACAGTAACCTGAATTTCTTTAACAACAGGAGGTGCTTCTTCAATAGCTTTCTTTGCATTCTCTCTCTCCTTTATAAGCAATGCATTGGATTCATCAAGTTTGTTCTGCATCTCCTGCAGTGAATTCTTCAGTTTTGCTATCTCTTGTGATTTGGATTCTTCTAGGTTGGTCTGCAGGATTCAAAACAGTTTCCTTTAGGGCTGTCTCTTATGCTGAAATTGATCTCCAAAATTTATGTATCTGCAAAGCATATATCTCACCCTTAAACTTTTCTCTAGTTGAAGACGCCAAGTAATTTCCTCCACTCTTTTTTCAAGCTTGTCCTTTGCATCTTTAAGCGCACCAGTTTCTCTTGCAGCCTAGCAAAGGGATACGAATGTCAACTGAGAGTAGATAGAAAGATGTAAAAGAATCAGGAAAAGTAAATAAAGCAAGGTTTGTGGCTTTGTGCTACTTAAACATGAAACAATGAGTCATAGGAGCAGCTTAATTGGTTCCGTTTGATCATTCATAAAACTATTAAAGAAAAAGGATTTTGTTGGAGAAATATCGCATGACCTTCACTTCAGCCCATGTGGATAGGATGCTCTTTTCTTCTGTTCAACAAAAGATTTATTTTATATCTATTACACATGTTTCGCGTTCAAGATATGATTAGCTAAAAAACTTAAAATAGAAATAAAATGAGAATGAAACTTCTGGCTCCTATAATCAGAAATGAAGTTAAAATCCAACTTCAATTTTGGAGATGGACAACTTTTATTTTGTTGTTTTCCCTATATGAAGATAACAATGATGATAAACAAACATATGAACATTGTTTAAAACTATAAGCCTTTCTGACATGAAACTTGCTTTTGTAACAGAAAATATCAGATATTATTTTTTGCCCTGTATGACTTCAGTTATATAGGTTGGATGCATTTTCACTACCCTGTTTCTGAGGGTTCTGTTAAATGATGGGGTACTCAAAAAGATAAATTAGGAACAATGGAAAATGTAGAAACTTACCATTTTCATTTTCCTAAGTTCTTTCCTGCCCATGCGCCCCCTCCATTGGCATTGTGTGACAATTGAACCTTTCTTGAGCTTCTTATAATATGAAGCAGCTTTGTGGCACCGCCACCGAGCCTGCAATTTTTTGAGAATTTAAATATTGAATACTGATGACCCTTATCAATGCTTTTAATCATATGTTAGCTAACTGTAACCTGAATAATGATGGAAGCTTTAGTCTGTTTCCTAAATCTGAACTCTTTGAAGGAAGCAATTGCCCTTAAAGCTGTTTGCAAAGTAAGTACTGATGCTTGGAGTTTAATATAGGTATTCCTAGCTTCATATCTGCGCATGTTCTTCTGAATTTTCACAGCAGCCGCCTCCCTTCTCTTGTGCTGATAAAGTTTGAAGGAAAGTCTTCCTATAAAACATATTATAAATGTGAAAATTAAAAATATGTAGAGAAAGGAGACTGATTAAGCAGTAAGATGTCCTACAGTGCTGAGATATGCCATTCTATTTAGGAAGTCCATACTATATTGCACCTATCCTATTCCTACCTAACAAATGATTTAGGTTATTTCACTTTTATAATATTTCACCTCTGCACACAGACTGCATATATATAGTCTTGTTTCGTAGTTCAAGATAATGTTTGCGAGCTTGATGGGTTCGTATACGCCGTTGGATAGTTTTTGCTGCATTACTGAGTTTTTGAGCTCTCTGTGCATCTAGTTCAGCCATCTGACCTGCTCTTAGGAATACCTTTGTTTTTCCAATCTGCACAATTGACAGCCAATCAAATGAACATTGTGGCCATGAGTGTGAGTGGAGCATAACTACATACATATATGCATGTTATGTGATGCGTGATTGCACAATATCCTTGTTGACATTAATTATTAGTTATAGCTGAAAGAGGTATTATATATTAATGATACAGTATCCATGAATTGTAGCTGTTGCTATGGCCACACGAGCTTTAATGATATGTAAAAAAGAAAACAAGAGTCAAATAATAATTCTGGCGAAACATTTTGAAGTACCTGATATCCTTTAAGCCCCACTTTTTCCAGAATCTTTTGGCAAACAATCTTCTCATCATGGCTGCCCATAGGTGAAAAAACATAGCAATTTAGCACCCGGGAAATTTGGTACCAAACTGTTTGAAAACATAAAGCCAAAACTTCCTTCCTCTTGAGCATAAAAGATATGTAAGAAGAGTTCTTACTGTGTTTCTGTGACATCTGGAGCAAGAAGGGAAAATCGGTTTACAAATTCAAAGAAAGCACGGCGAGTAGGGTAGCCAGCACAACTGATTCTGATTGCTTCTAAAACACCCTGTATGGGCAAGCATTAGAGACAACTGAAGAAAGGTTGAAAATGTGAAGATACCAAGACCATACTTTTGTACTAGCCATCGTACAAAGAGTGAAATAACGGAGCAATATCAAGTTAAATTTTCAAACTATACTCACACCACAGCGAAGTTGTTGCATAATATTGGCATTCTCAAAAATTGCTGGCTTGAGGAGGTTGTTTGGTTTCACACATCTAATGTAATGAGGCTCTGTAGAGCTTAGTATTTCCATTAATTGCTGTAGTTGAAACTGCATCATTCGGGATATGAAAACATGGTTCGTTAGCACCCTGATTGTAAGACTACAGTTCAATTTTGATGGCCATGTCATGGTACATGTTGATGCATCATGCTTTTTATTTTTTGTGACAAAGTCCATACATTTGACAATAAAGACCAGAGAAAAGAATGATACCTTAAATCGAGAACCAATTGAAGAAAACTTGGAAGACTTCGATGTCTCTACTGGAAGTGGAGGAAAAAGGCCTGCTACAAAAGGACATTTGGAAGCACCCAATAAATCTTGATGTTCAGGAACCACATAATCCTTGTTTTTGTCTAAAAATTGGTCAGACCGGTACTGCACCTGCACATTTATGACAGTAGAAATAATGAATTAACAAAGATTTCTTATTTTTTGCAGAAGCCGGTGCCATGAGATTAAATCATACCTCGCCAGCATAATGAGAAATAGTGAAATCTGTTCGAGACAATTTTGGCTTAATAAAGCGTTTATTATTCTTAAATGTTTGATAAAGCTTGTTTGAAAATGTTTCGTGTGTAGACTTTGGAAACATGCTGCAAGACAAGAGAAGGGAGAAGTTAGAATGAAGGAGTAAATCAATATCTATTGTAGCAGAGTTTTTTTTATTTAAAACAATATGGCAAAAGCTGGTCCATGTCACCAAAAGGAAAAGGCTAAAAATCATCTAGCAATCTATGAATCTCCATCCTATTAATTAAGATATTCAGGGAAGAAAACAATATTTTACCAAGCTTCGTCAAGGAGTGCAATTATTCCTCCAGGTTTCTGCAATGATGAAAAACAATGTATAAGATTAGTACAAAAAGAAGAGGCCGACAAAACTGGAAAGATAACCTGAAAAAGGGATATAACTTTAGTTGAACTTTAAAGGGAGAAAACTGTAAAAGATTAGTATAAATGTGGGCAGTTGTTTTGTAAATCTTTAGTGGATCTTTGCCAATTGGGATTAATAAAATTTTCATTACTTAAAGGGGATGTATAGCCCAGAAAATAGATTGTGGAATGGAATTTAAGTAGATAAGACAATAAGCATATCAAAAGCATAGTAGCATTAGCTTTCTACTTCGTTAAGTTTCTGAACATAGAAGTTGACTACTTTCGAACTCAAAATGAACTAAACGTCCTCAATGAAAGTGACAAAAAAAAAAAAAAGAAGGATGGGGAGGGAGGGACCTTTTCAATAAGGTCCAAAACATCTTGGTTGTCAACAAATTCAATGTAGCTCCAATCGATTTGCTCCTTCTTGTATTCTTCTTGTTCCATCTTAAACACGTGCTGGAATTCACAAAAAAAATGTTAAGCTGAGAAAAGATGGTCATAAGAAAACTTTAAGTGCTTATCATGGTCTTAGATGTTGCCTGATTGAAATGTTGCTGCAACTTCTCATTTGTAAAATTAATGCAGAACTGCTCAAAACTGCAGAGCATGATAGGCTGAAAATAAGTTACAAAGGATTGAAAACAAGCAGAGGTAGTTGCTTTCAATATTTTCAGTAGTGTGAAGTACTTGTATAGATAGGCATGTTTCTTCTTCTGAACTCAATATATTACCTGTTAGATTTAAAGCTTTCAAAACCATAGATATCAAGCACCCCAATCAAAGATTTAGAATTGGAGTCTTGTCCGATTGAACTATTAATCTTGTTCACCAACCTGTTAACCACCACATTAATGCACAAGGGATTAAAATCTGTTTACCTTGCGTATTTTATGGGTTCATTTTCCATTTTCAGCATCTTACCAGTCAAAGAGCCTACAATAAATTGTTTTTGCTAAGCCATCTCTGCTGATGGCTGCACTTTGGGGATCAAGGCTCCGTTTTATAACTTCCTCAGGGGTTATCATGACACGCTTACATAATGCATCTTCCAAGGCACGAACATCGCACCTGATAAAGTGAGAAATCCAATGATGGCAATCATCTTAAAAAGGCAGTCAAAAGTCATATGGGCATAGGGAGTAATAATACAGTGGCATCCATACATAAGAAGCTCAGAAGTTGTTTTTAAGTGGAATTTGGCTTTGTCATCTTTTGGAATTGATGAATCAACTTCCCTTCCTTTGGCAAAATCAATATTCCCTATATGAAGAATTGCAGCAACAACTCTGAAAATTGCTTCCTGACAAAAAGACAGCAAGGGGAAGCAGAGAGGTAAGAACTAGGAAGATCATTGTTCCATATTCTTTTTTTTTGGTATAGAACACAGATATCCTTCATAGGGGGCAATCATGTTTGAGTCTTGTGGGACCACTATAAGTAGCAAACTGTCCTTCCAACTATTTAACGTAAATGCATGTCAAAGATTCAAACTCGAGACCTCTGATTAAGCTAAAACAATCATGTGCCAGCTGATCTACGCGCTCGGTGGTTCATTGTTCCATATTCTAGCAAGAAGAAGCTAAATTCATAGTCATGAAAAACAAATACCTGCTCTTTTTGGCTTATGCCGACAATATCCATGGCTCTCCTGGTAGCAAGATACTCATGGGAATCATTTATATCATCCAGTTCATAGCATTTTGACTGGTTAAGGTAATGAAACGTTTTGGGATTTCCTAATTTGTATTTCTCAATTTCCTGTTAGCAAAAAAATGCAATGAGTTTGTTATGTAATTAAAAACAAAATCCCTCAAAAAAGTGGATTATGCAGCAAGTAACCTCCTGTGGTGCAGCACAAAGAAGATAAAAGCAGTGGTAGTTTCGTTCGGGATCATTAATCTGGCAAACCCGAGATCTCTCTAGAAGGTATGTTCGAATGGCGGCTCCTGAGATTCTTCCACTCTTATCAAATTGGATCTCAACAAATTTACCAAAACGACTGCACCATTAAGAGAAGGAGAATTTGAAAATAATTTATTGGTAAAAGATTGAACTTAGATACACGCATCATGTAGCAATAATGTTTCATTTATGGAAAGAAAATTGATAAACAGCAATTTATTAATTTAACTGTTGTCATTAACATATTATATTCTGGCAGTATAATAGTGAACTGGGGGAATGCAATGAGACAAAATGGCGACAAAGTTAATTTATATATCAGGCTATTGGGGAGAGTGAAACACAAACAATCCTTTTGTTGCTCACATGTAACAAATACTAACAACAAAATATCAGGGTACGTATCAAAGAGAATAAAACTAGAAATTATTTACCTGGAATTGTTATTCCTGACAGTTTTAGCATTGCCAAATGCTTCCAGAACTGGATTTGACTGCACTCAGATCAGTTAACACAGAAGTCTAAAATGAGTCAAAGTTTAATAGAAAGAAAAAAAAAAAAAAAAAAAAAAGAGAGGGAATGTTATTGCTAGAAATAAATAAAAAATGAGAAAATTATTAGTTAAAAAAAAAGTGTGATTTGTTGTATCATACTTCAAGAACTTGTTGTTCAACGGTTCGTCCTTCAGTGACAGCCCTACCTCCTAAGAAAGCAAGGTATCGCATAAGCATTTTTGTAGTTTCGGTTTTACCAGCTCCACTTTCCCCACTGACCAAAATTGAATTGCTTTTCCCGCCTTGATTAATCATTGCCCTGGTATTATTAATGAATTCATAAATCTAAAATTTGGTTCAATGCATGCAGAACCGGACTTTGTTTTATAATTAGAAGAAATTTAATTAGATTACCTATATGCAACATCAGCAACTGCAAATACATGAGGGCTCAACTCTCCAAATGGTGCTCCCTTGTATTGTTGCATCATGTGCAAATCATAAATATGAGGTAGTCTTTGGAATGGATTTATTGCAATCAGAATATTTCCCGTATAAGTCTGCCATACGTACATGTACAGCAATTAATAAAATAAAATAGGTAACAAGTTGTTGGGCTAATAAATAAACAATGCTGCATTTGATGATATTAAAGCTGCGAAGAGAGTGATACATACATATATTTCATTCAATTCATATCTAGTTTTTAAGTTCTGGAGGACTCCAGGCTCATGCAAATAGGAAAGCTTAGTCATGTCATCCACTCCACCCGGAGGAGCTTCTGTATCTTTGGGATATATATTTGATAACTTTGCGACAACCTAGTAATAATCAAAATAAAAACACACGTACACAATTTTTTCATCTAGTTTTTCCTCTATTTACACAAAAATATAATGAATGTATAGTCATTGGATGAAGAGGAACGCATTTTTGCTATGCTAATAATACTTTACTTGCTCTGTTATTCTGCCCAAACAATTCTTAATTACTATAATATATATCATGTTGTTGTGAGGCTAGAAAGTAGAAAGCAAGCACAAATTAACCTTATTTCCATTGGTTGCTTCAATTTCAGCATCATTTCCTTTGATGATTTTGGATACCTGTCCATCAATCCAACATACTTGTGGATCTTCAACCCAGACATGAGAACCCGCAATAATGTTCACTGGAGTCCCCTGCATATATGCATGCAGATGGAGACAAGACAAGGAATCATCATTTAATTTGTTAATTTTGTTATGCATGCATGCATGCATGTAATCTACGATAGGAGTATTGACGTACCATTATTGAGGTGTAATAAAGTGGAAAGTTTTGGTGGCCTTATGCAGTATGTTCATAGAGACAAGTAATTATGAGTTAGCGATCGATGCAGAGAAATTGTGAAAGAAAGAAGAGAAAGTGAAAGTGAGAAGTGGAATATTGTGGATCGAGTTGATCTAGTGGCTCTTGGAAACGACACAACACGTTCCGTCCTGTAACTTCGCCAACTTCTTCCCTTTGCTTTCGTGATGTGCTTACTATTCAACTCTCCTCTCCCACCTTTAACGGATTTCGGTCCATTCTCTTCTCTTCCTACGCTACTTTATAAACCATTCCAATTTAGTTTAATTCCCAAAATCCAAGTATTATTAACACATAAGTATTCTCTAATATTAATGAATTTATTTGAAATTATAAATAAAAAATGTCAATAGCAATTTTTTTATATCTGATAAATTTAATTATAATACTAATAAAGAACGTGTTTAAAAGAAAATATTATTTTCAAATTTAATATGAATTCAAGTTTTTTTTAATAAGGAATGTAATTGTAAGTAAACCTTATAAATGTTAATTTTAAAATTCAAAATAATTAGCAATTTTTTTTAGAAAGAAGAATAGTTGTGAAGTTTAAGTTTTTGTAATAATTTATTTTTCATATATTTTTTAAATTGTTAAATAAAGATGATTCTCGTACCTAACCATTTTTTGAGTGAATTTCTAATACTTGTTAATTACATTCTATTTTACTTTGAATTAAAACAAAATCCAAAAAACAATTTTTCCTTTAGGGTACATTTGATTTAGAGATGATGAAAATAGAGAGGATAAAAATAAAATAATTAAAACAAAATATAAAAAAATTGAATCTAAAAAAAAATCTTTTCAATATTATTTCTCTTTTAAAAAACAAATACACCCTTATTAATTCCTAAATCAAGGAGCAATTAACTGGTTACGTTGAGTAATCACAATCTTGACTATGATAGTACTTTACATTCACTTTATTAATTACTTATACAACTGATACACTTTTTGCGCACTTAATTTGTTCAACAAACTTTTGGGACGTGGCTACACAGTTCACACTCTTATTGATTATTCTCACTAATAAGTTAGAATGACAACATTTCAAACATCTTCCATATTTCAACATGGGCACATAATTAATCACTTTGTATGCCCATTATCAACACAAATTCCTGGTCAAGAGAAGAAAAGTGAATAACACCGATTAAAGATTTATTATTATTATCACGAACTACAATAAAAAATTTATATAAAAAAATTAAATTTAATTTCTTAAATTTATGATTTTGATTCTCTTAAATTTTAATTATAACATTTGATCTCCTAATTTTATAAATTAATGTTCATAATCAACTTGATAGATTACTAACAAATAATTCTGATTAATTAAGTTATTAAGTTAATTATAAATGAATTAAAATCATTAATTATTAAAAGTTAATAAAAATTATTATTAATTAATCATATTTCTCTAGGTTTCTTCTTTTCTCCACAAACACCTCTTTCACCTTGTTGTGGCACACAATTCCACCGACAACAATATCACATTAGGGTTAATATTAGTCTTTTATTAAAAAAAATAATGATTAATAATTTTTATTTAATTTAATATCTCTAATAATCATACCCAGAGGACTAAAATCACCAATTTATAAAATTAGAGGATCAAATATTACAATTAAAAATAAGGAAACAAAATTATGGATTTAAAAAATTAGTGGGAACAAAATTATAATTTAACCAAAAAAGGCTAAAATAAAATAATCAAATTCTAAAACAAATAATTCTTAACACACTTTAAGGCAAACAAATAACTCTCTAATTAATACTTATAAATATAAAATAAAATTAATGGAAAAGAAATTATTATTAAACCACTAATACAAAAGAACAAGAAGAAAAGTGTACTTATAAATATAATTACATGTGATACCTATAATATATGTATGAAGTATAATTTAGTTAAACATTATAATTTAACTAAGCATTCATAAGGAGACACTGTTATAGTTTTGCGATTTGTTACTGCTTGTGGCAGATCCAAACCCTTATCTATCTATATAATATATCTTTTGGCTTTTAAAAAGAACATTCTAATGAATCTCACTTGTCTAAATAAGGAATTTTTACTCATATTTGAAGACTATAAATAAACTATTATCTTAAAAACAAAAAAAAAAAAAAAAACTAGCAGCCAAATAAAGTGTAGTATTTTCCTCATTTTCTTTACAAGATCATATTGCAAATATGTAGATCAAAATTTCTATTGAAGTTATCTACATCAAGATTGCACATATTAATTAAGAGTTGTTTTAAGTACACACATTCTAAATCTTCTTTTTTGGTTAAATCTAATGTGAACATGTTATGTAGCATACGTCGTTATGTCCCAAGATCCAAGAATCTTCAAAATTTTATCAAACATGACCCGAATTAAAGACTCTAACTTTGATTCGGCTCATTTAATTTGCTAAAAAACAGCAGATGATCTGATAAGCTAATGTCCAGTGATAACGAGCGAATATATAATCTATAAGTCTTAAGAAAAATAAATCTTAATTAATCATGATCAAAACACGGCTATATAAAAATAGCAATAAAACTTAAGATCTCAATATGTGTTGGAGGCAGACTGGTTTCGAGGAAACAACCCTTGCCCCTCAATTATTGACCTTATGATACAAAATGTCATCGTCTTGAAGAAAATATACCAGTTTCTTTAGTGATTACTTAATTTGTTGCCTTATAATAATCATAATATATGTTGCGATCTGAATAGATTCAATAGAACGATCATGACTGATCCACGGGTCATACCACGTGCAATTTAGAATTTATGGCCTTTCAATAATCAATGCCTAGAAATAGAATATGCAGCAGCTTATCATAGCAAAAGTGGAATTGAAGCGCTGAAATGCAAACTTATAGTTCATTAATTAGGAAATTAATAATAATAATAATAAAGTAAAGTACGTATACATTTTAACAAGTTATCCATTATTAATAAGAACATAATTGGTACATTTTAATACTTTTTTTAAAAAAATTTAATAAAATTAGCTGCATTAATTATTTTTATTTATATATGTAATTAATGTCCAAAGTGTTTTATAATAAAGACCAAAAGAAAATATTATTATATTAAAAAAAGGGAATACTATTATTTGTATTAATTGTTATTCATTAACTAGTTAATTATATATTTCCTTATAAAAAAATTGATTTCATACTCATTAAAAATTTAGTTAACTTCATTAAATT
>PYAF01003464.1:1300528-1323252 GCA_007407185.1 Glycine tomentella
TCTAGTATTGCTAATACTGAATCTTGGAATTTTAATAACCTTGTATCTCTTAACATTATTAAAATTGGAGTATTAATACCTAATCGAAAATTAGGCTTTGCGGCTACTTGTATTAATCCTATGTGTATAAAGTTGAATCCTTTATTTATGTGAGATTCTAATATATTTTGTTGTAACATATTAATTATTTGATTAGGACCTTCTCCTGGATATTGATATTCAATCACATGTATTTCATCTTTATTATTAGAAAAGATGCTATGTTTTTTATAAATATCACTCTAAATCTTGCGCGTGACCTCTCTTATCCGATTCCTAACCTCTCTATATCTTTCGATTTCCAGTTTGTATTGGTGAACGGTGACCTTCCATTTTTTCATCCCAAACCAATTCTCCATGATTAGGAAGCTCTTCAAGCTTAATTTGCAACGGTGACACCATAACATCTTCTCATCCCGTAACAGTTCTCCTCCACAATTTATATCTTCTCATTGGATTTTATATAAGATTTTATGAAGTAAAAAAAAGTCACATATATTAAAAAAATGCTACATATTTTGACAAAAGAAACTAAATATATAACTCTTATTTAAAGTAAAAAATAATTTTAAATTAATTTTAAATCTCACTCATCATTATCAATATGATATCTAATATAGACAAGACAACTTGCATGAAGGGAACTATATATCAGATCAACCAGTAAGAGTATGTCTCATATATTTTATATAATCATTTAATCACAATTTATTATTTAATCATAATTTATTGTTGATATGATTTTTAAAATATTTATTTTAAAAATTAATAAATTTATAATATATATGATAAATTGTGATTGAAGTAAAACTTTTTATATTGTCCGTTAGTTAATGTATACTCTGTTTTTTCATAAAATATATAGTTAAAAGTATTTTAAATAATATATATAAAATGAAGGGTATAGAAACTTCGAATTAATAAAGTATTACAAGTGTTGTAACTTTTGTTCCATATCCATCTTAATTAATTAAAGTGCGTAATTCGATATTTAATTTATGTTTAGTATAAAAGCACGTCATTACGCATTAAAGAACATTACGTCATTGAAAACGCAAAAACATCTATTAGTTGCGTAGGAGATTCTGACTGAAAACTAATGTAATCAAAATAGAAAAGAAAAATTAATAAGGCTGAATATTTTAAAGGGCAGCCATATTGGAAAATTTATACCCGGCCAGAAAAAAAAAAAGAAATATATATATATATATATATATATATATAATGCAAAAGCGATTTCTAAAATGCACTTGGCGTTATATATGCATGCATGTGGTATAGGACTACTTTCCTACCTAGCTTCCAGGAATTTCCTTTCCAACTTTTCCCGTTACAAGGCCCTTCCACGTACTATGAAATGGGTGGTATTATACTTTAACTTAAATAAAGCGCTTTGAACTGTTTCCAATTCATATATATTATTGTGAAAAATAAAAAACCCATCAAAATCAAGTATATTTCCAGCCCCCTATTTTTCATAGAAAAATATATTTCTGAATTCCGCGTTACGGTTCAAAATCTTACGGGCAAACAACACTCTTCTTCTAGTGCCAATGCCACCACAAATCGTTTACAATTGGTGCTATATATGGAGGAGTTGCGGGGAAGAAGGAGAAGAGTATTTTTTAAATAATTTAAATAATAAAAAATAATGTGAAACTGATATATTAGTGATTAGGTTTGATGTTGTGACATTTTGTTTATCATATTATCAATTAATAGAAAAATTAAGAACAAACTATATTAAAACATATATTTGTTCAATTACTTAGATAATTAAAAGTAAATTTTAAATAATAAATTAAAAATATTTTTTTTAAGATATGTAAAACATATTTAAGCTTAATATATAAAACACTCATGGTGCTTAACACGGGATCGCTAGCAAACATAATTGATTTACTTAACCATGCTATCCAAAGTTTTGACCGAGTTTAATATTAATATTGTCACAGATTTTTTTTTTAGGTGAATTTTATTTCAGAGCTAACCAAGACACTTAAATATAAATTTAGAAATACGGCTAAACCAGGTAGGGAATTGACCATATATATATAGATTTCTCCTCTGTCATGTCGCTTAGCCAGATCTAGAGAGAGGATCATTGAACATTCTTTACTTTCCTAATTCTTCTGAAGTTTTAACGTAATATTTAATTCGTGCATTGAGCCGTTTTCATTTCACTTGACATTTGTGTTAACTCATTTTCGGTCGTCACAAGTTAATTAAAGCATCTTTTAAAATTATAACATCATTACAATGAAAATAAATAATTAAAAATATTTTTAGATTATATAAAACAATCTTATTCATATTTTTTGTGTGTCGTTTGTGTGATATCTGATTCATTGAACATACGTACTACAAAGGTTTTAAATTAAAAAAAAAAAAGAGGCAAAAATTTTCAAAACCCAAAGAATTAAGAATAAAAAAGCACCAACCTGATCTGATTATATCACAAAAGGATATACAAACAATCAATGAAGTCACATAGACTAGTTGAATGAAGACCAAATGAAACTTCTTCCTTCCAATCTAGAAGCATATGGGAATAGAATTATAGACCGTAAAAAAAACCTTTGTTGAGCATAGAGTAAGGACTAGAATTTCGAAAATGACATCATCGTAAAATATCGAGAAAAAGAAAAAGAATGGAGAACCACAATGGCACGCAGTCATTTTAGAACGTTTGGGACAGCCACCTAACGAAAACGAAAACCCTTCATCGATCCATACATATAGTAGTATTAGTAGTAAGTAACATATTAGGTCCATGCACCACTTTTCAACACCCATTTCTTCGTTTTTTTCAATTTTGTCGTTTTCCTTGCCCATTAAATAATATATAACCCTTCTTCTGGGAAGCCTCGGGTGTTTGGAATGAAGCCTATAAATGCTTCTTCACCTTTAGACTTATCCAAGCAATTAAACCATATGTATCATATATGTACGTGCGTGTAGAAGTAATATTCAATCGATTTATAGCTTTGTTATAGGTCTAGATAATACACTATACTCAAATGGGAAAACTGAGGTATGACCCAAATTGCTACCACCAAAAGGAAGCCAATACCTTAAAGACCATGCAAAAAAATCCAAAGAAAACAGTGAAAATAACCTACATATCGAGTCCTGTGTTAGTGAGGGCCTGCGATGCTTCTGAGTTCCGATCAGTTGTTCAACAACTCACTGGCAAGGACACCAACAAGAAGGTTGAAGCCCCGCGTAAGGGGTATAATTCTATGCATCAAAGGGTCATGCAACGTGAAGATGCAGGAAACGGGTTGTATCATTACAACAGATCATTGATGACTTCTCTGGAGTTGGATGAAGATTACTTCTGGAAAGAACTTGCACGTTCTGTTTTACCATCACCCAGCTGTGTAGTACTTGTATGATATATTAATTAGTATTTGTGTTTTAATATTCCACAAATTATTGCTACTGCTTCCACTTGCAGAGCTAGCAGGGTCCATGAGGGAACCCTATTTCCCTCATTATATAGAACTTACCATTTCCTATGCCTTATCTTCTTACTTACAATCTCAATTACATGTATCCTCTCTCATTTTGATGGCTTTTTGCAATTTAGTTTCCGATCGAGGTTAAGGTTACTTACTATAGTATAACTAATTATAAATATTTATTTTATCAGATTAGTTTAAGTTGTACCCTTTATACATGTTACAAAAATACAAGTTGGAGATGCATATGTTTTTTAAAAATAATGTGCAATGCAAATTGTATGTGTATTCAATCATCATGAGAAAATCCCCTTAAGCTTTGACAGTTTGACCTTTAGCTCCTCAACTTTGTAAAATTAAACAGCTTTTGAAATCCTGTTGAGAAGTACGAATTATATCTGGAATGTAGAAAATATAACTATTAATTTCTTGAAATTATGAAAATTCACTGTAAATTAAAGATATGGAACCAAACATGCTATTTAAAAAGAGCGAGGGTTCATCTTGAAGCGTGACGGGAAATTAAGGTCTTCATTAGCATTTGATGTCATGAAAGAAGAAGCATGATTGGGGGATTCACTGGAAGTGCATGTGCATCACAAACTCGATCCCAAGAGCATCAGCACACACATTTCCTTCTCCGAAGATATCAATTGGAATTAATTAACTGAATAAGCCTCTAAGTTTTAGAACCTCCGATCCTGAGGAGGTCCGTAACATCGATCCCTACACCTTTAGCAGCACCATCGACATTGAGGCAGATCCTGTCATACTTAGAAAATTAAGATACAACAAATACTAAAAAAAAAAAGATTAAAAAGGTTTTTTTAATCTGTAAAAGATGAATTTAGATTGTATGCACTGTTCTTGTAAATTACATTCTAGAAATTATATATATAACTTTTAAAGTACGTACATAGTTATCAAAACAAAATAAATTTTCCCCAGAAATTCTTGGATTTCTTGCAATGAGATTGAATGCCATAACTCTTATTTGTTTATACTACAGTTTTATAATTAGATAATAATCTAGAAATTTTAAAAACGGATAGATATTACATAATTTCAACTTCAACCATATATACAATAACTTTTTCTGAATAAAGAGCATGTGAATTTACACGAAATTTAACGTGAAAACCTCACATTTTTTAAATAATTATTTATTAAAATTAGTATAAAATATAAAATTTGCTTTTCACATAAATTTTGTCATCGCATAGAAATGTGGAAAGCTATTTCGGATATGATGAAAATTAATGTTAATCAAATATAATGACAATTTGTAGATTTTATCTAATTATGAATTGACAATTAGCCAGGATAGGATTAAAACTATTTTTATATTATTTCTAATTAGTTAAAGATGTAAAATACTTTAGGGTTTATTTTGATGGTTAGATATGATAGGATAATTATTATATTTTATTTGTAATTAATTGTTTGGTAGACCAACAGGGGAATGGCTTATCCATCTACTATTTATATCTCGATGATTTTCTTATTTGAATAAGAGAATTAGAAAGTAAAAAAGATTTGACAGTCACACTTGTCATCCTTCTCACCACCGCTATAATCATAGACACTACCTTTACCACAATCGTAGTAACTCTTGCTGGCCATTGTAGTCTCCATCATCACATTTGTCATATTAATAAGTGACATTATTATTATTATCATTAATATTTATTAATATTGATATCATCTTTACAATCATTTTCATTTATTTGATTGTCACTATAATCATTGTTATCACCTTTGTTACACTCATCATTTTAATTACTTTCGTCAATTGTAATTATTATTATGATTGTCAGTCCACTCTTGTATCATTATTGTTGTCACCACAATTATTATAATCATTATCTTTATCATTGTTTTTCTTCCACGACATTATCATCGCCTCATCGTCGTTATTATTTATTTTTATCATCGTTATCACCACCTATAAATATAATTTATTTGTTCCATGTAAGTACTATATAAGATAACAAAGTGTTATCTTGTTTGTCTCAAAAATATTGGATATAATTAAAATATATCATGCATTTATTCTATCATCATATTCTTGTGTTGCTCTTATATACTATTATATCTTCACTACTAAACAAATGCTTAAACTCAAAGAAGATTCATATTGTGTTTCAAAAATTAAAATTATTATATGAATTACATATATTAAATTACATTAAATGTTTTTTATACTGATAATTTTATTTAAAAAATAATAATCGGTGTTGAGTATAAAATTGTTAAAATCCATATTTAATTCAATCCAATTTCTTTTGGGTGAATTTTAACTCAATCAGATTAACATAAATATAACTTGATTGAATCCGTGAACAAAACTCAAACCATTTTTTTTCTTTTTTATTGAATTGGGTACTCATCATCACCCAGTTGCCTAGTTGCCTACCCCTACTTGGCATACAGAACGCGTACTAGTTAAATGAAATTGCAAGTGGTGCATTAGATACATATAATGTGAACGTTTTAAAGTTTTTTATTTATTTTTAAAATTAGAAAATACATTGTTAATGTGAGATACAATTTCTTAATAGTACGACATGTCATATACCAAATCTATAAATTTTTATAACACATTCATATTATCAAACCTCCAATGAATAACTAGTGGATTCTATTACGTCCTATTGGGAAAGTCCCACAATAAAGATAATGTCAAGATAGAGTATATAAGTAAAGGACATCTCTCATCTCTTGAACTAATTTTTGGGATTGAGTTAGATCCATAATTTACATTTTAAAGTGATATCAGAGCCTACCCTAAATTTATTGCCGGATCACCCACCATATTATATAAGTGGGGGACATCCCTTACCTCTTAAACTAGATTTTGGGATTGAGTTAGGTTCATAACCCATATTTTAACACGTCCATATTGTCAAGCAAATAGACTTCCCTGATGACATCCTTGCTTCGCTGTAGCAATCTAGCGCTTAGATACTTTCTTGTTCTTATTGCTTTTGTTTCTTACCTTTTTTTTTTCTTTCTTTTATTCATGTATCACACACACAAAAAATAAAATAAAAATACATAATTTATATTTATAATAGAGGAGAGATTCAGTTACCTAGAGTTACTTTTAAAGTAAGTAGTTATCTCCTGATGTAAGAATTTCATTTTTATTTTACACCTATGTTTTAATTTCGTTATATATCCTTTTGCGCATGCATCTCGTTACATCTCCTATAGCACTTCCTGGTTTCTGTCTTGGTTCTACTCTTTCATAATTGGAGTTTCCGGTTCTGAAGCTCACAAAACTACGTCTTTATTTCCATTTTCCGTTTTCACTTAAAATTTTAAGTGAGATAGAAGCAGATAAATTTAATGGCCGGGTTTCCTTGTGTTTGTTTTAATAAACAGTTTCTTTTTGTGTGTGTGTGTGTGTGTTATTAAAGAGATCGTAGAAAACAATAAGTGTAAAAATTATAGAATTAAAAAAATTAGTTTCTACTCGTTACAGAAAAGCTGGACTAATTTATGTCAAGTTACTGATAATTTTATTTTTTATTTATTCAGAGTTCAAATTAAAAGAAATGCACTTTACTTTCAATAATCCTCAAATTTTTTTTTCAACTCCTCGAAGTAAATACAAAAGGGCTGTACTTCATGGGCCTTTTTTTTTTCAAATTTAAAAAAAAATCAATGAAATTTTCACTTCCGAACTTTTAAAACTACTACATGTGTCAAATTCATCATAAATATCTACAATTTTAATTAAAAAGCCTTTTTTAACAGTAAAAACAAAGTAACATATAAAGATGAATTTATTTGATTTTAAAAATAAACTTAATTAAATCAGAAAACGAAATAAATTAAATTACACAAATTCAAAATTAAAATCATTAAAAATTTAATTTAACTCAAATTAATCCATCCAACAAATTAATTGAAGACAAGCTTGATTGAAGGTTAATTGAGGTATGATTTACCTTTATGCTATAAATTTGAATTCTAAACTTAAAAAATAAAATAAATTATTGTCTTCACTCTCTCAACTTAAAAATAATCTTATATCACAATTTAAATTTCTATAAATTTAAAAATACTTACTCATTATATCCAAATAAATATGAAATAAAATGTAAAGACTGATACTACTGTAAAATGTGAAACCGAGTCTAACAAGATACACTAACCGAGCGCAGAGCCACACGCCTTTGATCTTTGGCACGGGACAACCAAAAATTAACGCAAGGAACTAGAAGATGTGCTAATTTATTTTACTAATAGTAATGTAGAAAAGATCAAGGCAGCGTTTGCCTCAAGCACAAGATAAAACAAACATTATTGTACATAAGCAGCTGCAAGTTTTCCACTACCTAGCTAGCTACTATCCCTTGATGTCATTGCCTAGTTCTTCTTCCTAACTAATTTATAACTAACAAAAGCTGGCATTAATATTTTTACCATTTTGAGTGGCTAGCTAGTTTCCATCGTCAGCAACTTTGAGGTAAAGGTTTTCACCACCCTCAGAGCTTCCCCCACCTCGGCCTTCACTTGAACCCCCAATTTCCTGCTTGCCACTTCCCATAATACCCCTTCCACCACTGTGCAAACCCTCCCCTGTCGAGCCGCCACCACCGCCACCGCCACCGCGTACAAACTCAGGAAACCCTCCTCCTCCTACAGAGCCACTGCCTGATCCCACATTCACATTGCTGCCTTCACTTTGCAGCATGTGGAGTCCTGAACTCGACCCGAGTGCGCTGTGCATGGCTTGCTGCTGTTGAAGTGCTGAGTATGGCTGCTGTGCGTACAACAGGGAAGAGCGTGCCGCCATTAGTTGTTGTGGTGACATCTGCTGTGCCTGTTGTTGAGCCTGCATGTAGTGTGCTCCCTGCTGTATCATCCCACTCGGAGGGTACTGCACCATCAAATCCATACATTAGTAATCGAAAGTTCAATAAAAGTTAGAGAAGTACTTTGGCAAATTTCAATGCATGCATAAGAAGAAATTGTTAATTTGGCAATAAAAATACTATTAAGCTCTTCCAATGAGAATCCAAACATGTGATCATTGCGCAACTTCATAAAACATGTATATATGTACCTGACCAGGTATGGTGGGTGGTTGGGGTTGAGAATCAGCTATTGCAGCTAAGTACATGAGATTTCTCTGAAGCCTTGCTTGGTTCCTGAAAAAATTGAGCACGAACTTGGTCTAACATCAACTCCAAAATTTATAACAGCTGATATGGGATCTTAACATCCCTTCGTGCCCAGTTTTTGAGTGAAAGTATAACATCAATAGTAGAGTACTAGATTTTGGTACCATATTAGAATTAGAGTTAATCCCCGAAGGCAAGTTTTCTCGAGTCACTATTAAATGTATCGTTTTGAATTTCAAGAACTTAAGTTACTAGGTGAAATCACGAGTGCTTGAGTTAAATGTTTTAAATGCACTGGCAGTCAAGATGTTTGGAAGAAAACCCTCTCTTTTTCTATATATATATATATATATATATATATATATATATATATATATATATATATATCTCCAAACACGCGGAAGTATGATTTCCACAAGAAACCTTTCAAGATAAATAAGTTAACTCGGACATACTTTATTACTTCCAACTGCATACAACAAACCAAGCTTGATTTCATTAAATGAGGTCAGCCACACATATTGACAAATGACATCATTCAACTCTATATCCAAAACCAAACCAGGTTTTTCCAATGATTTCTCCTATTGTTTTCACTTCAAACATCATAACCGGTACTGACAGAAAAGAAATCTTCAGAAGTATAGAAGTCACATTCGAATCAAAGGGACGTGTTGCAGAAAAGGTATTTTCAGAAAAGTGAGAACTTTGGAAAGGATAGAGAAGAATCAAAAAGGGTAGAGAACACATTATAATTTTGAAAGGCATGCAAATCAAAGAGGGACCAAGACCAGAGGTTGCGGACATATCAGAAGAGTCCATTAATGCGAAGCATGCAAATGCCCGATGGCATATAGAAAGGTGAGAAACTTGCCTATCCAAAGAAAAGACAGGCGAGAAACCCAAGGTGTTGTCTTAATAATGTTGAACGTAAGAACTAAGAAATTGCAAAAACAGATGTCACATGATAATCAAACAAGATCTTAAATTCAGAAAAGCATTAGATGACATGAAACATTGCAATTTTGTAGATAGTATCTTTGCCCAAAGTGTGCAAAGTCTTAAATCGCTAAAGATTCCTTTTCAACTCAAATGTATGCTCGATATTTCTAATAGCTATCATGTAGCATTTGTTTTAATTTATGAATTAATGAATATCAATACATTCACCCAAATAATACTAGATAATATCAAGTTTCATTGAGATTCCTGTGTAATAATGAAGAAGTTCAAAAATTACGTTCATATATCCTTAATCAGCATAGGATATTAAAATAAAGGCCTGAAAATGCAATAGAGAGTAGAGACCATACCAGGATATGAAAAAAGAGGCTCGCCGCAAAGCATATATTTCTTGGTAAGTTTCAAAGTAACACAGGATTGTGTATGACACGAAACCAGCTATATTCTTCTAACACTATTTCAATTTCCATTCCTTAAATTGCTTCAAGGTTGATTGTTAACTACTGTTATAAATATGTTGAAAGGGTGGGAAAAATTCCCTTGTGGTGCAGCACCCTATCTAGTTGGTATGGTTTTATAGTTAATTAAATTGAACTCAGTTATCAATGTGGAAGTAGCATCATCAACAGTAAATGACCCTGCCAACTAGCTAGGCACCCAGATGGAGACATTAATATGCTTGACAAGAAATAATGAAATGACAAACACTAAATTCAATTCAAACGTAACAGAAGAACAAGTATAATTCTTACTCGGCACACTCGCTCAGCTTGCCAGAATTCTGGCTTTCAACAATCTTCAGAATTAAGGACTTGTTCTCATCCAGATACTGCAAGTAAAACGAGGGGTAAAATGTTAATCAAAGGATCAACATCATCATAATATCATATAAAGCTGTGAAAAGTAATCAATTAAAAGGGAGGGGGAGCAACAAAAGTTACAAAATGTCCTTGCTGGACTGTCTTTCTTTCAAAAATACTATTTGATGCAGGTAGATTTTAGAAGGTTAGAAAACAATGAAGATAGCTTAATTATTCTAGTTGATTAGATTTAGTAAATAAATACTTAGCTTACATATAGTATATGAATTTATATCTTATACTTTGATCTCATGTCTTAATTTCTTAGCTGTCCTACCATTTGGGTAAGAAACTAGAAGTGCACCATGTTAATCAAACCGCACCACTGGATCAAACATTTCTTACATAACATTTCCCGATTTAATGAGATGTTCCCTATGATGCAGCAAAATTTGTTACCTTAATGAAATCTCAAAACTGATATAGAAGTGCAGGCATGTTATCAAAATCAAAGAATAATTCAAAAATTTACACATAATTTCAGGCTGAGCAGATTATTATTTGAAGGACTAGAGCATTAATTAATACTAAGCCTGAAAGTAGAACAAACAAGTAGGAGTATTAGACAGTCTGAGAGAGCGTGTAATTAAAGTCTGATAAGAGTAGCATGTGCATTAAAAGAGTCCGAAGTGTGGTACGTTTTGATAGGGACAAGGTTTGTGATCTCCAAACAAAGCATATTTGGATTCAGACAATGTGATCTGAAAGGTGAGAAAATGTGATCTGAGGTAGCGCTGAGAAAAGCACGCGTCATAAAAGCTCTGATGCAGCACATGTAGTAGACAGTGTGGAAAATGGAACAAAGACCCGAACATAAAGCAAAGCAAATTGGTGAGGAGAATAAATAGCAAACACCACTAAGCACCCAGTTAGAGAGATTACGTAACCGGTAGCAGAAGCTGACAAGGGGAAAAGCAGAATAATAAAAAGAGAAGAAGAGAAGTGTGTGAACAGAAACATTGAAAAGCAGGAAGCACAAGCAAGGAAGCGGTACTAAAAGTGGCATACAAGACCCACAAGCAGTGCTGAGACAAAAGGGCCCTGAGCAGAGAGGGAACATGTGTGTATGTGTATGTGTCATATGAGTATGATCGAGACGAGTATATCCAAAGTGAGCTAGCAGAAGAGATAAAAGATAAGATGAAGGGGAATGGTAGTGCAGAGAGGAAGAAGCTGAGAAGAAGATAGAAACGGACCTGCTGAATGTGATCAGTGGTGACGTTGTTGGGGTAGTAGGCTGCCATCATAGGCTGCATCTGCATCAGGTGCTGCTGCATCTCTCACACACGCAGTATATATATATATATATATATATATATATATACACACCTATATACTACTACTACTACTATGTCTATATCTATATGATAGAAAGATGTACACTTTCTGTTTCTCACACCAAAACCAAACAAAGCTCTCTCTCTCTCTCTCTCTCTCTCTCTCTCTCTCTCTGGGTCTGGGGTCTGGCTTACCTTGTGTTCCCACTATTCCCCTCTATCTCTTGGCTATTGCAATGATCTACCACACGGAAACAAGATATTAGAAAGCGTGAATAGAAAGTGAAAGAGAGAGAAAGAGCAACACATTACATCGGGGTTGGGGCCTTTGGGCTATTACTATTTTATTGGTTTTGACTCTTTCTACACAATATGGGGTCGGTCTCTTGAACTGCGTGTTCCTCTCTCTCTCTCTCTCTCTCTCTCTCTCTATATCACGTGATAGATGAGAGACAAGTAGAACAATTTTGACCAACTCTTCTCTTCTCACTCTATAATTATTACTACTATTATTTCTTTTCAATCTTCTTATCTGTATTAATTCTTTTTCTTTACTTTCATATTTATTACTGTACTACACAAAACATTAAATATACTTTTAAGATAGGAGTAATTAAAAAAGGAAATCGAAGTAGAAAATATTGTTGTTTAAGTATTTCTCAATTAAAGAAAAAAAAATGGTTGTTATTCGATATGGTTATGTGTGTAGGTCTCGTCGGGATTCATAGTTGCAATATTTGATAAAAGAATTTCTCGTAAAAGAGAGAGAGTATCTCACAGACTCACACATAAAACATGACATTGTCCTGAGGGTGTTGTTCTTGTCCACTTCGGTCTAATGTTGATGACGTTGGACTTGTGTAATAGATTCCAATGCTTCTATTTACTTCACCACGCGCTTCACTTCTCTACTAATCTCTCCTAATTAACTTTAATCTTCGTGCAAATCATTCCCCAACTCTTTTTCAGATTTCTTTTTATTCCGTGTATTTTTTTTTACTTCCTTTGCATTACAAAAGGTGTGAACACTACTGTTCTCTGATAATAAAAATAATTAATTTTAATCATTAAATTAAAATAAAAAAATTAAAATTAAATATTTTAAAAGTGTTTGATTTCACATCAAACATTCGAAGACATATGTGATGTAAAAATGAGAAGTATTTGTTTCAAGCTTCTAAGTTAAAATGTAAAACTGAAGTGAATTAATCCTCGTGTAAGTATTAAATCACTAAAAGATTTACTTAGGTAAAAAATTTAAAAAATTTCAATCATCACATTTTAAAATATTTTAATCATCATGGCATTTGTTAACCTATTTCCCTATTAAAATGATTATTATTGTTACTATTATATATTATATCATGTGCTATCATCATTATAATTGTCGCTATCTAATGATAACAATGATATCCATAATAATTATGATGATGATAATTATGATAATAATAATGTATTAAAATTATGATAATTATTATCATTATTATCATTGTAGTTAATTATGATGATGACGATAACAACAATCATAAATGATCACAATAATAATAATGATATGATAAAAATTAAATAGAATGTGATAATTAAAATCTTATAAATATTTAAATTTTACTAGGTGAATTTTTTAGAAATTTTTGATATATATAGTTTTAGTTTGAATTCTTTAAATTTAAGTCTTCTATTTCAATCTAACAATTAAAATTGATAATTTTCTTCCCACGTTAAACAAACATTCTCATAGTCATTCTCATGCTAGTTTTAATATTTTAGCATAATTAAATAGTAATAGTAATAGTAATATATATATATATATGGTATATTAAATGCTTTAACTAATAAAACCCTTCTTAACAGTTAACATCAAATTAAGTACTTTCATTAACATTAAATAACTTAATTAATACTAAAACTTTTATCATTATGACACATTGCAAAAATATACCTACTTTAATATATTCATTAAATTTATAAAAATCAACGCGTGAAGTTTTTTTATATTCATGATATTAAATATGTTATTTATATTTAAAAATTTATTGTCTAATACTTCAATTAATGTGCTTATCTATTACTGGACCTAAATATAAGTAAAATTAATAAATTTTTCAGCTAATTAAAAAATTAGTTAATATTACATTCAATCTTTATATAAAAAATTAATGGTAGTATTTTATTATCCAAATTATAAGAAATGCATAACCACTTTTAAATATATAAATGACTAATTTTTTTATATCTTTAATTTATTATTAAATTTATTAAAAAAATTAATGTTAAAGAAAGAGAAAGTCGTTAATATTCTTCTAAGTTGAAAAAGAATGTTACAGAAAGAAGAGTGTATTATTACTCTTTTCAATTACTCTTTTCAAATAAAACTTTTCACTTTTAAATTTTTAACAAATATTTATTTTACAAGTATTTTTAATTCTTTAACAAATATTTTAAGAGACTAGTTAGCATTTTTCATATTAGAATTTTGCTTAACAATTGTTATGAAATCTAAAATATTATTTCTTATGTCAAAACCTTCGACGCGTCAAACGGAGCGATTTGAGTTTTCAATTGTTAATTATTTTAATCTTTGAAAACTTATTTACATAAGAAAATCTATTATAATTTTTGAATGAACTTAAAAAATAATTTTTCCAATAGATAGTACTCAAATTTTAAAAATAAATATGAGATGAAAAGTATTATTATAGAGACAAAAATTGCTAATAAAAATTTTCAAAGACTAAAAATAATTTTAAAAATAAATATCAAAATTATATTAAACCCTATTTTAATTAATAATGTCACTATTACTCTATATTCTTAACTATATAACAAGTTATTCAATGTGACAATTATGTCAATAATTAGTGTTATTATTTGATTGTATGAAATAAAATTATTAATATAAATACTAAAATTGTTAATAAATTATCTAGAGAATAAAAATAAAAATAAAGAAAAAATAGATCAATATGGTATTAAACCCTTATTTTCATTAATATTTTCATAAGTTTAAATATTATTTCAAAAGTAATAATAAAATTAAACAGTTTAAATAATTATTATATTTAAATAATTTTTCCAAACAATGAGGTGACTTATATGTTATTAGGCCAATAAATCCACTTATATGGGATAATGAATGAGTGTCTCACTAATAGATTCACAATAAATTAAGGAATTTGTTTAATTAATCCTAATTAAAAATGGGATTAAACAATTTCATCTTAAATAACTAATAGAACTTAGATAATTGTCTTATTCTAAAATTTTATCATCAATGTTATGGATATTATATTTAATACATTATCTTTAATTTCTCTGTCGTATCATTTGAGTGAAAAATTAAAAATTTATATCTGTTAATTCAAAGTTAATAATTAAAATTATAATAAAATTATAAAATATTAAAATCTTCATAATTATTTTTTAATTGACTTTAAGTAAATAGTTATTATAAAAAAAACAAACTTTAGGTAAATAGTTTTGAATTATTTCACAACTTCCAAGTATAATACTTTAAATACTTTTCCAACATTTTCATTATATTTTTAATTAAAAATTATAGATAAAGATAATAAATTTTAATTAGATAAAAAATATAAAAATTAAAATCACAGCCATATATGTTTTTCCTAAGGTGAATAAAGAATATAATAATTAAAAAATTATTAATATTTTATTATTTATGTATTTTAGTATAATTTTAATTAATAACTTTTAATTAATAATTATAAAGTTTTAATTTTACACATAAATGATATAAAAGAAAAATTAAAATTAAAATGTTAAATGTGATAGTTATAACATTAAAATAGTATTCTAAATAAAATAATTGTCTAAACTTATTAGTTATTGAATATAAGATTGTTTGAGATCAATTCAATAAATCATGAATCATGAGGATAAATAAAAAATAGTTTAATACATTTAGAGGTAAAGTTCGCATTTCGTTTCTTATAATTAGGATAAAGAAAATACTTTTATTTATGTCTTATATAAAAAAAATATTGAGGAAGTTTATATTGAAAACATTAATTTAAAAAGAAAATATATATTTTCGCGTCAACATTTATTTTAGGAAAATCTGGTCCTATGTAACGGGGTTGAAGTAGTGGTGGCACGTTAGAAGAGAAGAGAGAATAATTGCCTGAACCTTGGTTTGGTAGCTAGGCCAGAAAAGACATTGAATAAGTATCCCGAAAATTGCATTTGGTTTCTTATGATTCAATTGAATTAATTAAAGGAAAGGAAGCATCATGGAGTTGGGATAGGGGCCCAAAGGTTCACATGCATGCCCTATCTATTTGACAGTGTTGTCCAGTCCATTTCCAACTGTAATATTAGAACTCAGATCATCATCCTTATTTCATGAACAAATAGGTCAAACTGAACTCAAGCTCATTTCTTTACCCTACGTACTTTCAAATGCTAACCTGTGTGGGTCACATGCAACAGGCTATGGCAGTGTCTCCTTCCTCTAATACACCAATAACCTGTCTTACCCCTTGTGCCTATCTGCTCCTCTTTGGTTTTGCCTTTTAAGGCCCAAGGTCCTCTTTCTAAGATTCCCACGTAATAATTATATCTTTCTCTATGTAGGTCTATTGTTGGGTAGAACGAAAAGATTAAAAATTTAAATTAAAATAGAATATAAAATATTTATTTCATCTTGTTTTATTGTCATTTTTTTGTTCTCTTTATCTTCAAAGAGAGTGGGGTCTTATTCTTATTATTAAAAAACTACATATGAATATGAATTGCAATACCACTGTATTGTGATCATTAGAGTCAAATAAAAAAGCAATCTGTTTGTGTCTCAGTTCCTCAAACATGATGGGTGGTTAGGGTGTCACAATTGATTTGCTTTGCTTTGCTTTTTCCACAGCCCCATGCTGCCCCTGCATTGTAGGTCCTCATCCTTTCTTCCTCTAACCCAACAAAGATCAATGACGCGCTTTTATCAACCGTGCTTACTCAAAAAATGCCTACGCTTAACGTTGTCTTTCTTATTAAGAATATTTTTAAACCACATTAATTACTTACATTATTTAAATGACCTTTATTCTCTTAATAAAGCTTTATTTTATACACTCCATAAAAAATTAAATCCGAATTAGTATAATTTTAAGAGACTCAACTATTTATTGGCGGTGCCAGATTTTGGTGAACACTTAAGTTTATATGAATTTTTATTTTAGTTACATAAAATAAAAAATCATAAACAATTTTATATGAATTCATATAATTCATGAGCATCAAAAGTGTTTAACATAATACTACTATGTTGTAGAAGATGTAAATAGTACTTGTCATGAATGAGTGCAGGCAGTCATTGGAGAAAGAGATAGACATATCCAAGTCCATTTACAAAGATGATTCATTTGAGAAGAGAGCCGACAGAAAATTAGAAGCAGAAATCTGGAACAGGATACAGTGTCATCAACAAGTAAGATTTTTTGGTACAAAATTTTGAACCAAATAGTGCTGATCTAATCCTTGGTACCAACAATTTTGTCCACCAAATTCAGTCCAGTTCATTTCTTCCAACGTTAATGCAGTAGTCAAGTCTTCAATCAGGTGTACCTCAACCTGCTGATGCTAAGAATGACCTATCTCTGAAGAGTGAATAGTTCCTTTAGCTAGCTAGCTAGCTAGGCTTTTTGAATTCACTCTTGAGGATTTTCTTGATGCTTATAATGCAATGTAATAATTAGTATTGGGCCTTCAGCTAGCCATGATCATTTCAACAACAACAAAGAAATTAACAAGGGTTGATTTGAAACAGTACTAAAAATGAAGTAATTATAAGAACGCGTTTGAGTAGAGTATAATATAAGGTGACAGCTAAGGGGAAATGGAGGAGTGTGTTGATGACACGGTTTCACTCACGCGTTTGGGGTACGTGTTGTTGGCGAAATTGCAAATGCAAATGTCAACACCGCATTGCCTTTTGCATTAGTTACTTGCAACTTCCAGCAGAGAGCAGAGGTCTGAAGCAACAGCTCTTTGCCTTGCCTTAAATGACTTTGCAATTATATGCAGTACTCTAGTTTTTTTTTTTTGGCTCACTTCTGAACTTCACCATGTGACTTGGTTGGGAAAAAAATGCCCCCACCATTCTTTTGGCACCTTCTGTTCTGCCGATACCCAATTCCATGCCCGATAACACACTAATATAACTCAGTTCTCAGGTAACTTTGAAAGATTCCCAAACTAACAGCAGTTAAATCAAAAACTACAAAATTCTTATTTCTTATCAAATGTGTCTATGTTAATCTAACTATAAACTACACACACCCCTAACAAATGGTTATATAAGAGAAGATTGCAAACAAAAACCATGAGTAAATCACTAAAAAATCATAATAACAGCCTAAACAGTACTACTAGTTATTAAAAAAAAATTGTATCCTTGAAATAATAATTATATTAAAATTATTTAACTCATAGTTTAAGTAATTAAAAAATATTTAATGAATATCCTTGAAATAATGGCCAGCAAGAGTCAGAATAAAATTAGAATACGAGCCCCTTGTCCTTGCTGTTGTCACAAAGGGACAAAATTTTATGGTTTTCGGGTATCTTTGATAGGGAGGGTTTCAGAAAACAAGGGAATTTAGTGAGTTTAGTCATTTAATTACTTCTTTTACAAATTTTATAAAACAATAAATGGAGTAAAAATACGTCAAGACTCACGTCTATCCTCTCAAAGAGAGACACCTTGCACACTTACTATTTATAGGGTGTTGTACGGTAAGAAAGTAATTGAGACCGTTAAATATTTTAAAATTTTAACCAAAAATGATTGATATATTTTTTAATTTTTCCTTTGTCTTTTCTGTTTTTTCTTTCTTAGTTTCCTTATTTACCCTTCCTCTTCTCTATCACATTTCCCTTACACCACTCACCAGCCTCCACCGCATTAAGGAACCACACACCGGCGCACTGCGATCATGACCCACCAAACCCCGTCGACCCACCGCCCGCCTCACCTTCACCGGACGACGTCGATGATGTCTGCCACATTGTCGCCGAAGGTGCAACCCATTTCTTCATGCTCTCTATCTTTCTCCTTGGAGTTGCATCATCGGAGCTGGTTATTTGAGATGGTTGCATTTTGTTCTAGATTTGAGTGGGTTGTGGTTTGCGATTTTTTCCATATTTGATAAAAGGTGTACCCGTCGTTGCCATGGAAGGGAGAATCGCTGCACTTTAATGTTGTCGTCATTGTCTTCATTCAATGTTGCCGGTGGTTGCACTGGTGTCGCTTCCGTTAGTGCGATGTAGTTGATTGTGGTAGTTCGTTGATGTCGTGCGGTGGGTCGACGCGGCTTGGTGGGTCGTCGTCACAACGTTGTGCGGGTGCGGTGGTTCCTCCACGTGGGGATGCCGGTGTCATAGAAAGAAAAAGGATAGAGAATGTACCAAAGGAAGAAGGGCAAATTAGGAAGGAAAGAAAGAAAAGCAAAACATGAAAAAGGAAAAAGGAAAAAAATATTAGTAATTGACTAAAATTTTAAGAAATCTAAAGATCCTATGCATCGTGCGACCCCTCCCAAAATACCCAACTCGCACCGTGCCTCTCTCTTCGAGAGGACACACGTGTGATATTTTATAATCTTATTATTATACTTTATTTTTTTCATTTTTGAATAGTAAACAATAATCCACTTAATAAATGAAATTAACCTCTAATATAATGAGTTAGAAGACATCCATTATCTTTTGACCCACCACAAAAAAAAAATATTATTTATACAAATGAATATGGATACTTAAAAACGTTTCATTTTAATTTATCATTTTATTTTTTAACCTGAAAAAATCTTATATTTAAAACATAAATAAAATGATTTTTTTCACTTCTAATTAAAACAATAATACTTTATTTTTTATTGTTTCCTCTTTTTTATTACCAAGAAAATAGTAAGAACAACAAATTCTTTATTTTTACTATTTCGCTCCTTCACATTATTTTAATATTAGAAAACTAAAACCAATATTATATTGGTTCGAGTTGAACTAAGTTGAATATTTTTAAAATATTATATTTAATTAAACATGGACAATGAATTTTTTTATAAAAAATAATTGTGAATGCTTCACAGTAAAAACATAAAAAAAAAACTAAAATCAACATTTTTGTAATTATATAGGGCTGATTTTTAAAAATAATACAAATTAATTATTTAATTACGACTGTTCAAAGTTATATGCATCGTCGATATTACAGTCTAATTTTGTTCAATTTAGGGTTTAGGGTTTCAGATTTTGGGTTTTGGGTATCGGATTTAGGACTTCGGATTTAGGGTTTCAGATTTAGGTTTTATGGTTTAGGGTTTAGGGTGTAGGGCTTATTGTTTAGGATTTAGGGTTTACTCTTTATTCTTTAGGGTTTATCCTAAATCCTAAACCCTAAATCCTAGTGTTCTGATTCATTCTTCTTATTTACCTTCTTCATCATCTCATGCTCATAATCCTCAGAGTAATCCTTTAATCCCCGCAAACTGCTCTCTAGAACTTGCGAAACTAATGCAGCAAAACACTTGTTACAATTGTGATCAGCGAGGACATTGGTCTTATTACTGTCCTTCCAAATCCCCCAAAACCAAACCTTTATCTCTTTTCTCATATAATGTAGATTTGACAATGCATATAACCTTGAACAGTCGTAATTTCTCGTAGCAATGTCCGATGATGACGTATGTTATGTCAGAACGCTCGCAATTAAGAGAAGTAATTAGATAAATAAAGAATAGTTTGCAATTCACTAATTGAGTAGATAAAATATCAGAAAACAAAAAAAATTTTGGGGCTCCGAAGTTTAAATCGCATTTTTGAGGCACTTAGAGGCCTCGTTTGGGAAAATTTTTTGGGCAAGTCTCTTTTGGGACTTGCCCAGGCCTTCTCCTCTCAATTTCGAGCGCGTGGCCACCGGTTTCGCATCAATTGGACGTCCCAGTCAAAAGTTATCGCCTTCCGTAATTTACGAAAACACCGCGAAAACCCTAAGTCCTTGTTTTTGCCTGCCACGTGGTGCCACCAGGGCAAACACGCCCCATTTGGGCGTGTTTAAACACGCCCCAAATGGGCGTGTTCCATTGCCCCATTTTGCTAATTATTCAAAAATTTACCCCCTTTTCCTAATTAAATAATTAATTTGTATTATTTTTAAAAATCAGTCTATATAGTAAGAAGAAAACTTATTAACCTTACAATTACAGCTATTACTGTTAGCACCGCCAATCATAAAAAAAAAAAAAAAAATTAATTACCCTCATTTATATTCGCTCCCTTCCAAGTCCTTCAATCAACATTATCTAATTGAGCGAAATTCCCCTTTGATTCAGCAGAAAGATAAAAATCCAATGGAGGTGAAATTGATTAGAAACAGGATATTACTTTCTTTGTGCTCTACGAAATGAATGTATTTTAATGACATCCCAAGAATTCAAAGAAAGTTCCAGCCACCAGCATTAATATTCTATCGATTGGTGGTGATGAGCCACAATAACTAATGGCGGGGCTGGAATAAGGTTTTATTAGGAAGAACCGGTAATAAAGATTTGAACGTAAAGATTTTTGATGATTGCTATAATCATAATTAATAAGAGGTTGATCAACATTGAATTTAAATAAAATAATTTTAACTCTCTCTCTCTCTCTCTCTCTATATATATATATATATATATATATTCTATTTAATGTTTATTTGACATAAATAACGTGTAAATGGTTCCATGCATGCAGGTTAATCTTCTAATAGTGTTTGGATTAGCTTTATAATAAAAAATAATAATTGATTACTTTTTTATAATGAAAGTAAGACGAATAATAACTAGTTTTACTTTTTTTATGGCATGATCAACGTAACTGTTAATTCTTGTGTATTATTTTAAATACACTGTAAACTTGGATACTTGTGAACAACTATTGAAAAGTTGACTTGACATTCGTTTACGATGAGAAAGTCAACCAATGCTTCGTTCATAAGGTAAGTGAAGTGATTGTCAAAACTTACTCTGGAACACGTGGCACATGACTTATAATAAACACGACACGCCATGCATGCACACCAGCATCCGCAAATTTGACGCCAAGATAAACACATTAACATAAACGAGGTACTAACACATGTAACGGGAAAGCCCGAAAAGAGGGGAAAAAAAACATTTTTGTTGCACTAGTTAAACCATAAAATTGTTGCCTACAAACTAGATCCACTAGAAAAATAATATCACATTACGTAAACTTTGGCCTTTTCTGTAAAAATAAATAAATAAATAAACAAACTCACAGCGAATATATTTCCGCTCGTGACTCATAACCTAATTTATTAATTGCACATAAACAATAATATATGAACACTTTTTATTTACAAGTATTCCATTAATATTTATTATTTTCTTTATTTCTTTAATATTCTTATTACATTGGAGTATTAATTGCCACATATAAAATTTTCTCTACTATTTTTTTTTTATATCAGGAGGTGTCAAATGGTATATATAAGGTATATCCGTATGTACTAGTACCAATAATTTATTTAGGCTACATATATGATAATTAAAATTAATAAATTATTAGTACAAATTGAATACGTTATAAAAAAATTATAATGTTTACCTGCTCAAATAATTAAATTAAATCTCCTTAATATATGTGATAGTAAATACATACATGACACGTATTTGAATTAGTAAATTAAAAGATATATATTTAAATGAAAGAATCAATACATAAGATTAAATCAAAATGTATCAGTATAAAAAATAAAAAAATTACATACATACATGTCTTGGAGGAGTAAAAGATCTGACAAAGATGATACATACACATGTATATGAGAGTAATTTTGGACAGAGTAGGTGGTTTTTCTAGTCCAGTGCAAGATCTTTTGGGGTGTGATCATTAGCATCAATGGAAGGTGGTAGTGCTGCTCCAAACTTGGGAACCACGTTCTGGAAGAGTGGTGGTGCATGATGATGGCCA
>PYAF01003464.1:1323352-1359457 GCA_007407185.1 Glycine tomentella
TTTTTTTTTTTTTTGTCTTCGTGTGTGAACAAGTTTGAGTTCTTGAACAAGTTTAAGACCGTGACAATGCCATGCTTATATTTCATCGGCCCACGATATAAAGTTGGGTTTAATTTGTTCATAACTTTTTCCAATAATCTTCGATCATGTTTTCTATTGACTGCCAATGATCAAAAGACTGACTTACCATGTCAGCGAAATAAATTCGTAAAATTATTACTCTAATAGAAAAGGAATATATGAAAATACTATGAAAACAATATTTCAATTTTTGTTTTTGAAAAAAAAAAATCAATATTTCATATAAAAAAATATTTTTACTGTGTAACGAAATCAATGGTGATATTATGTCAGTATCGTTATTATTGGTTAAATAATTTGACCGCATAATTTGAAAATAGGTGAGTCTACCAACTGGGGTATCTGGCCTGGCTTCATCAAGTGATTTCATTGGAGCATATAACTATGGTCTGTAGGTAAACTGGCTGACTATTCGGAAAGACTCAACTCAAGATTTACATTGACTAAAAATAATGTTTGAATTATATATATAAATGCGAGTTTACTTTTACCGTAGGAGTTAGATTTTTGGTTGAATAAGACTTAAACCCAAACTTTATGAATCAATACTCAAGCATTAGCTGTCTGTTTAATGGGACCAATATGTGGTTGCTTAGTCAACTATGAATAACCTAGCTTAGTGAAATAGGAAGAGGATCCCCTGTTTCTCTATCAGTTGTTTCCTATATAATTTTTTGTTTATATAATTAAAACTATGGTAATTTCTATGATTGGGATTGTGTGTGGATGTTTTACCACTAAAGACATCTAGTAAAATATATCAATTATATTTAAAATCAATTACATCAATATTAATTCTATAAAAAAAATCAAAATAAACAGCCACGAGCATAAACACTGGAGCAAATAGCGCCCATGGCCATGTATAAAATTCTCGCAGATGTTAATTCACTCTATTTCCAAACTACTCAATCCAATTCAAGAAGCCAAAACCAATTAACAAGCACTCACTCATTTACAAATTACAATGCAAAAACGGCAACAGGAGAATTTTATTGTGAAAAGAAAATTTGAATGGGCAGATAAAAGAAAACCTTGTCAACTCAATGCAGCAAAACGTTCAATGAAACCCCGAATAATAAGGCAGGGGGAGAAAAAGGAAAAAATAAATAAATATAAAAAACACTCTCAATATTATTTAAAATCCTATTTTCTTATATCCTGGATGAAAGCAAGTTATGTTACTGTACAGTTGCAACCAGCCTTGGTAACCTGGTTCACTAGTGCACAATGTAACTTCCTCCTGGTCGCAGATTCGATCATAAGTGTATGAATCTGTAAAATATATAAATCCAAAAGGTGAGAAAAAAAATTGTATATACTAAAATAGTAAAATCTGATGCAAAATTGTAAACAGCATGGATTGAATAACCTGTCTTGAGATGGCAATACTCAATAGATACTAAATACGATACCATGTCTATGCTTCTTCATTCTAAATAGCGAATATATACCACGTTATATGTTTCCTAAAACTCAGTCTCAGACTACTTCTCAAGTCGGGTGACGATTTTTTATTTTTGATCAGTAGTGGAGTTAAGATTTCATATAAGACGGCCAGAATCACTAAGTTGGATTTTGATTTCTTTACAAAATCAAGCTTAATTTCTTTGTATATGTATCATTTTATAAGTCTGCAAACAAACGTGGAACATATCTGTAATGAGGTAAACAACTAAGAAGCATAATTGTGAGGTTCTGCAGGCATCAACATGAATATGACCTCTGATATTATATGATTAATGATCTTCCCATTCATTTGTTGCCTCTCATTGCTAAGAGAAAAAATGGCTAGAAGAAACACTTCCACGGCTTTCTTATTTTCTTTTTAAATTGATTAGAATCTATAGGTTTTTTTTTTCCGCATCATCCTTTCATTTCATAGTGGTTAAATTTTAGTTATACTCTATCCATATACGTGATCGCATGATCTCTCCATAAACAATTACACAAACCAACCAACTAAAGCAATAAACTATTCAATAAACAAGACTTCACTTCCTCTAAATCTACAGCTGCATTTTAATATTCATAACTTTCAGCATTGAATCATACTTTTATCTGTAATCCTTTTTACTCTTGAACAGAGCAACAGCGACATTTCAAGATGAAACTACCAACTTGACTTGATTTGCTCTATTATCCAACTGCATGTCATCATGGCATTAATCCCACTTCACCACCAAATTTATCATCAGCTATTTATTATTTCTTAATTTTCAGAAATGTCTAGTAATTTTATAAATAAGACAACATAAAAAAATCCCCTAATTAACACCCAATTAGAAAATAATCTTTTTAATTTGTAAGTCGTTTACCTATCCAAGTTAATGAAATTTGCCCATTAGAATTTAGAAGCTTCAGCCACTAAACATATATCCAACTTAGTCAAACATTTTCCTCCATACTTAATATGCTAAACCACATGGGCACATACTTATCATGGACAAATTTCTTTTGTAAATTAGTCCAAAGTGCAACAAACAGACAGATAAAGAAAAATGGATCAATATAATTTTAAGAAAATAGAGTTAAGAGATGCTTTGATTTTTTGCCTAATCGTTCAGCAATAACTACTGACCTTATATACAACAGCCTCAAGCAACAGGTTGATCTAATTCTCTTACCCCAATCTGGCGTAATTGTTGTAGTTGATCAGCTATTTCCTGCAATAATTTAAGTCCTTCTTCTCTATTGCTCGATAAGTTGACACTGTGGTTAAGGAAACTCAAATCTGCCTCAAGTACTTGCAACCTTCCAACAAAATCTGAAACCAAACTCCCAGTAAAAGATAAATCACTATTCCCACAGAGAGCAGGGGAGCTATGTCCATTGTATCCAAGTTCACCAATTTTCTTGCAAACTGGAGGTTCCTTGGATGAGGAATCATCACCCATGTCATCCGAATTTAATTTAGGTGAAGAAACAGATTCTTGCATTAGAATATTATTATCCAAGTTCTCACAGTTTTCCAGGGATTCCTTTTCATCATTTTCAGAATTTAGCCAATTGTCCTGAGATTGATGAATATTCAGGAAAAAGTAAACTTGCTCCTCCAACTTCTTCAAACATTCGGAAATATATAACCTTTCATCTTGAAACTCCAATGGTGGATTTTTTACAGATTGAACATTCTGTTTTTCCAGAGATGTGGATAGAACTTCAGCTTTGTCAGATATATCAGTATTTTCAGTAATTGACTTTCCAAGGATACTCTCATCCTTTTCAATGCAATGATCCAATCCAATATCTTTCACTGAAATTTCAGAATTTGTATCCACCATGTTTTCTAGCACTGATTCATCAGGGAACTTCTTCCTATAGAACTCAAGCTTAGCTTCCAACTCTTCTATCTCTTTCTCCTTCTCAACAACAAGGTCATTAGCTTTTTGCAAAGCTTCTGTTTCGTACTCAGACTCCTCATCCATCATTCTTAAGTACTGCAAGGCTTCCATATGTAATGTTGCCTTTTCTTCCTGCAGCCTTGTGATCATGGCTAATGCTTGATTTGCAGCAACTGCAGAAGCATTTCTTTCTTCCTCCAGCTCTTTATACAAAGAATTCATAAGTTTCCTGTCATGGTCAACTTGTCTTTTTAGCCTGTCGACTGCGCTTTCACCTTCAATTTCACTGACAAGGCTTCCATCCAGAGACAAACCAGATTCATTTCGCTCAAGTGAAATCATTTTTTGAAGTATCTGGATTCCAGCAGAGTTAGAAACATCACAAGTCTTCACTTCATCACTGTTTATAGACAATCTAGGACTGATATCATTAACAGACAGATCAGTCCATCGAGTAGCTGAAAATTGTGACAGCAATATCTTCAAATCTTCACTAATTCTTGTAGAATCCTTTCCAAGCCAATGTTCTACAAGCATGCCAGGTCTTCCTCTGCTGTTACTGACAGCTAGCTTATAGGCATCACCAAGATCTAGTAAATTGGGATTTTGCTGACCAATATCACTAGAAAAGGGGGTTGATTCTAAAGCTGCTTCAGATGTTGTTGGCTTATCAACTGACTCAATTATTTCCCCACAGTCTGTGTTTATTCTTTGCTTAGATTTTATCCCTACTTCATCAGTTATCAAATCATCTATAAAAAAAAAAAAATGGGCCAAAGGCTTATTGTCAGGACAAATACTCATGGCACTTATGGACTTAAAATAGTGAAAAATTAGGAGCCTATTTGGTTTGATAAAATGTTTTTCTGTTTTCATAAATAGTTACTGAAATATCATCTTGTTTCCATTTTATTTCCATTTTTTAAGATAGGAAAAAGTGACAACAAAATCCCATTTTCACTCTTTTCCATACAAATCTTTGACAATAAGAAACATAGTGAAAATAAGAAGACACTGTTGTAATGATTTGTAAAAACAGAAAATGAAAGCAGAAATGTTTTCTCAAATCAAATAGGCCTATATTTTTCAGCTATGAAAAAGGTATAATGACTTTTTTACTCATTTATAAAAATGATTTGGCTATGAAGAACTAGCTTATCTGTTTTCATCAACTTTCTGCAATGAACTAAAACATACCCCTCCATCCTTCAGATCCAAGTGTTAAATGGTATATAAAAGCAACCGCAAAAAATAACTTACAGTTTTCCTTTGATACTTCAACAGGAACTCCTATTTTATTTGATGATGCAGGGACTTCATTAAAGGAAATAAGCTCTCTTGGGGAAGGACAAACATCATTTCTCTCAACATGCTGCTGAGAATCAAGTTTGGCCAAGCCATCTCTACTTTCTGTTGCTGCTGTAGATTTAGTGCCATGAACATCTGTACTTTCTAATTGCATTCCTGACTCTGATAACAATGGTTGAAGTCCAGAAGCTGAAGTCCCTAGCTTCTCAAAAGCCAAATTCTCGTTTGAATCGGGGATGTGAGGCACCATATGTTCACATGAAACTTCTATATCTTCCTTGGTGTCATCTGTACCCTGAACTGGTATGTTTGTACCATCATCATCAGATAAGGAAACATCTGGTTCAGACTCAGTATCAGAAGTAATCTTTAACTCAGTGTAACCAACATGAGACAAAGGATCTGCCTGTTTATTTCTAAGGTGTGTAGCTCTGGATGATACAAATGGTTTAACTCTTTTTTTCTTGTGAAATTTGTTTCCAACAACATTTGATCCGTCAAAATCAGCACTGCCAGACCCAATTGACTTGGTAATTACCAACCTTCGATCATAACCTTTTAAAACCAATTGTTCATTACAACAAGAACAGCATTTTGAATTTTCACCAAGTAATGGATCCTGATCAAATCTGGTCTCAGATCCCTCCCCTAATTTACCCACCAATAACCTGTAAGTTTCAGCATTGGATTTGTTGATGGTAGCAAAAGAGAAGAGGCAACTGTCACACATTCCTTTAACATTTACAAGCTTATTATGTGCACGACAAAGAACTAAAGAAGAGATCTCGGTCTTATGACCACTACAAATCAAGTCCCAATAATATCCTCCTTTCTCTTTGCCTAACACATGATCAAGCCTTGAGCATAACAGGCACGGTATTTGCAATTTGCAGTGACCAGCAAACTTTGTTATAACATAAGAAAAAACAGCATCAATAAACAGGAAAAAAATCAGCAACCATTCAAGAAAAGCCGACGCCAAGGCAGTGGTAACACTCGGGGAGAGCTTACGACACTCAGAAGATGAAATTTCAGTGTTAGCCATCATCCACCAAACTCAATCAGCTTCAAAAGGAGAAACCAATTGCTGAAAGTTGAAACAGATCAAAACTTTGACCTTCTTCCCAAGATGATTTGAATAATTCAAGGCAAGCGGTTGAAGAAACTGAACACACAATAGCAAGGGAAAAAAAAGTTAATCAAAATCAGAAATATTGTTTATCTATTAACAATCCTAATCCAATAATATGAAATTTCATCAAAAAACAATATTGACAGTATTGGAACATAAACACGTTGCTTAAAACAAGATCAAGCATTGGAAACTGAAGCAAGAGGTTAGAACAACTATTAATTTATTTTGATTGAGATGATAAACTTATACTAATGAATCAATACCAAGAAAATCCACGATGTACTATAAAACTTTAGGGTAAAGTCAGAGAAATAAAGTGAAACGTAAATCTTATTCCAACCAATATGAACATCAGCAGGTAATTTAAGCAGATGAAACGTAATCGAAAATTTGTAAGTATAATATAAGATAGATAATTAAATAAAGCACTAAAAGAGAAAAGAGGAGTTATTAGTAATCGGTTATTGGAGGAAGTGAAAGCAATAATAGAAATAGATGGAGACGAAGAAAATGAAATGAAATGAAATAATATACCTTATGATGATTATATTATATGGTATGATGCAAATGTTTAGAGTAAAGTCAGATGGAGAGAATATAAGGCGTTATTAGCAGGAGAATGTGAGAGACCGATCCAAACAAAGTAACCAACCGAAAGGTTCAACTTTCCAACGGAAATCCACGCACAATTTCACATTCACTTTCTTTCTTCTTTTTTTTCCTTTATTTTTGCGCGAAAAAGAAAAGAAAAAGATAAGAAGCCGGCAAGGACAAAAAGGTCCACTGAGTCACTAGTAAAGGACTGGAGGAAAAAAACATATAAAATACCGAAAATACCCCTTCATTAGAAAAATCAATTTTTTAGGAAAAATAAACACACAGAAAAAAGCATGTCATTAACCCTCTAAATCCATTAAAAACTAATAAAATTAAAGGGCGAAAAAATAGGATAAAAACCTTTGTTTACAATTTAGATAGAAAGAAAAGTTTTTCACATTAAAATGCCAACAAGTTTAGTAGATATCCCTCTTTCTTTCTTCCCTTTCAAAATCAAATTTTTGATGTTAATAAATATTTTATTTAAAATTTATAAATTACAAATATTTTTTAAAAATAAGTATGATTTAAATTTTCATCTGTACAAAATTATATAAATATTTAATTAAAATTTAAAATATTTTATGTTGAAAAAAAAATAAACACCTAAAAAATAGTGAATAAAAAAGTAACAATCATTATTTATTTCCAAAAATAATTTATGGTTAATATATTAAAAAATATTTAACAATAAAGGCAAATATAAAAAAATGATTGAATTGTGATTTAAAAAATTTAAAAACCTTTTTCACTTAAAATAAAGTTTTCGTGTAATAAAATTTTGTAAATAACACATAATAGATTTTTCAGAAAACCTATCAAATGATGTAAAAACATTTTTAGGAAATAAAAGATATTTATTTAAATCTAAAAATAAATTCACATCCTTTGATAGGATAAAGCTTAAAGAAAAGCAAGAAAAATCAAACACAATAAAGTTTATATTAGTTCGTCTTTATCATTAAAATTATGTCCTTGATAAAACTATCAAATTTTGCTAACTTCACACTAGTGATAAGTATTGTTCATTATGACTTGTGACTCTTACACAATCAAGCTTCACAAAAATTTAATACTGCTGAATCTAAACAAATCAAAGGATCTATTATTTGAGATTGTCCATTGACTAACCTATGAACGTCTCATTGATGAATATACAACAATCCCCTTTGGTCTTCTATCTTAATATATTTAAAGTGTTTTGAGAAATTTTGAACTTTACAATAATATATATAAAGTTTTCTACATAAAAAATGAAAGGGTGTATGATTAGTGTCTTCTTCTTCAAAACTTTTAGTATTTATAGTCTTTATATTTAAGTGTTTATTTTAAATAAAATAAATTATTATTCTAAAAAATTTAATTTTTACAGAATATATAATATTTTATAAATATTTAAACTCAATTAACACCACCCAATCCTCAATTTATTTTATGATCGGGTTGAATTAAAACAGATATATAAAAAAATTACACATATTTAACTCAACTTAACCCATTAAATTTTGATTGATTGAATAACCAGTTTAATTAAATCCTACCCAACCAATACGTGAATATAATTGAATTCAGAACTATTCTTAAATTATTAATAGGTGTAACATTTTTTTTATACTTTTGAATTATTAATTTAATGATAGAATATTTAAAGAAATAATACGGTAATAATATTATTTATAATGTGACAAACTTTTTTTAAAGAAACGCAAGCACAACTAATGGTCGGTTGAAAAGTTGAAAATGACAAATATAAGAGGGAGATGTCGGCTAATGTAGAGTCGCGGGCGTGATCTCAAGCACATATCAAATACTAGTGCCCGTTTGCGTATCCAGTCGTGAAAGTTGGATTGGAAACAGCTTAGGCGAAACAAGGTTTTATTTAAATAGATCCAGTGACATATTACTTTGTTATATATTTTATTTTTAGGTTTGTTTTATTGACTTAATCTATTAACCTACCTAAACTTATATATCTAACTTTTTTCTGCATAGACAAATAAGGTCATAGATCATTAAAACAAATTTCTATATAAAATAAAATACTCAAAATATGAAACAAATGTAAAAATATGTTAATTAACTTTTATAAAAGTCCAATCTAACATGATATAAGTTTATTATTATTTTTAAATAAAAAGTGTATTACTTTTTCTCTAAATAAAATGTTTGTTGTTTTTATAATAGCTTAGTCATATTTTGTAATAAATCATCTACATAGAACATAAATAATTTAAATGATTGGTGTAGTAATGTAAAGTTATATTGCATTCATATAAGTGAGAATGATCTATTTAGTGGATAAATGTGAGTTCGATTCCTATTGTGTAAAAAAATTGGATCAATGACAATTACACACTGCAATCGAGATTATTCTCTAATCCAATAACTTAAGAAATACCTATTATTTTTTACCTAAGACGTAAAAAATACAATATAAATTTATTATTTAAGAAAATTATATACTTGATTCTTTACGTTAATCAACATGCTTAATATTATTTTAAAAAGATAAAAATTATAAGTTTTAATATAGTAATAATACTAACACAAACAAGTTCATAAAAATTTAGGTGTGATTTATTTCTAAAAAAATTGGCCGGGCCTAAGGAGGCCGAGGTTGATGTAAACTGGGTTAAAAAAGTCTTGTTGGATGAGATCTATTTTCATCCCTTTTGACAAATGACACATGAAATGATCGTTTGAATATATAGACCTCAAGTAAAAGTAATATGTAAAAGAATATATGTTTGGTATAGTTTTTGTATTTCTTTTAAGTTGGGCTAAATATTTTTATAAAACAATAAGATAAAAATTAGAAACTAACTTTTAAATGAACGAGAAGGAAAACTATTTTACATTTTATTAAAAAATATTCGAGTATTTCTAAAATAAATAAATAAATACAAATTTGATAAATAATGTATAAAGTAACTGTAATGCATAATAAAAAAGTTAGTCGTTGGCAGGAGAAACAATCACCACGTGTAAGAGAGGTGACATTTGTGGCAAAAACTTTCATTCTCAAAGCAATGCGCAAATACGTTGCAACATGCAGTGCTTTTTACCTATTCACAAAAATTATAAAATATAGAAAAAAATGCATTAGACATTGATTAATAAAAAATTATTTTTCAATATATAAATTAGAATAGATATATTGAATAAATATGTTTTAAGAGTTATTTCTCCATAAAAATGTTATTATTTTTTTTTTCTCAACGAGAACATTTTTATTTTTTTTGTAATATTTTATCTTTCAATCTATTTTTTATCTTTAAATTTTTTAATTAAATTTAAATTTTTTAAAAATTACCAAAATTTTAAAAATAACACTGTATCATAATATAAATTATTAATACTAACATCAGGTAATTAAAGCTAGCAATAGTTTAAGAAATGCTAATACCAATATATATATTTTAACTAAAACGTGTTCATATGATATTATTCATAATCAAAGTTTGAATACAATTAGGAATCAAATCAAATCATATTGATTAATTAACATAAAATTTAGGCATCCTTCATAAACAATAGATAATCTAATTTGTTTGTCTAGGAGCGAAATAAATAGAATAATTTGTAATAGTTTGCAATCTGACTAATAATTTGTTTAGACTAGAAATCCAATTGATAGCAGTTTGAAGCGCTACTGCTTCTGCTCCGTGTGCAGGCTGACATTGCGGTGAGAAAATGACCTTGATGATTTCTAACACACGGGTTAAATAATTAGATGTATGGATAATGCGCTGTGTAGTTATCCAGCGGAAGCAGGGACGAATCGACATGGCTGATGCGCTGAGTGTGCAGAGTCAAACTTGGAACTCAAGGCCTTGAGGTATCATATTAACTCATCCTATCCTATTTCGATTTCAATTCGTGATTTTGAGAAACCCTTTTTTATTCCTCTCTCTCAACAGGTTTCAAAGTTGGGGCTTGGCTGTTTGAGCCTTAGCGGAATCTATAATGATCCACTTCCTGAAGAGCATGGCATATCTGTTATTGAACATGCTTTCAACAAAGGAATCACTTTTTTTGACACTGCTGACGTTTATGGAGCCAAGGCTAACGAACTTTTGGTCGGACCGGAAAACTAACCATTTCTTTGCATCCTTGCCTTAAATTTTAATTAAGTAATTGTACTAAAAATACTGTAACATGTGTTTTTATCTTTTTCTTAAATAACATGTTCTTTATCTCATTATATAATCCATCTTATATAATAATAATTGTGTTTTAATGGATCATATTGATCAGGCTTTAAAGCAGTTGCCTAGAGAAAAGGTCCAGGTAGCAACGAAATTTGGCCTTGGAGGATTGAATTTTCCCATTGTACAAGTCAAAGGTACACCAGAGTACGTGCGATCGTGTTGTGAAGCTAGCTTGAAACGCCTTGACGTAGATACATTGATCTCTATTATCAGCACAGAGTGGACCAAACAGTACCTATAGAGGAAACAGTTCGGGATTCCTTCTTCTAATACACCTTCTAAATTGCTAGAAACTTATTACATACTTGTTACTTTTTAGTGCATATTCTGACATCACGTGACTCATCTCACTAGACACTAGTGTTAGGTACCGAACAATTACATAATAATCGAGAAGAAAAAAGAAGAAGAAGAAAACAACACACAAAATTTACTCTGATTCATTCAATGTGAACTACGTCCAACTATTCACTATATTCTCTCACAGACTTGTATAATTGCACTCAGATTATAAGTAAATATGTATACTTAAAACCCCTAAGCATCATAGTTATTCATAGGCTCAAATCTAAACTACAAATAATAAAACACGAGATCAACAACAACAGTACTAAGCCTCGAAAAAAGTTTCATTTGTTCTGTTACTATAGGTAGGTGAACTTAAGAAACTTGTGGAAGAGGGTAAAGTGAAGTATATTGGGTTATCTGAAGCGAGTCCAGATACAATAAGAAGAGCACATGCAGTTTATCCTATCACTGCTTTACAAATAGAGTGGTCCCTATGGACTCGTGACATTGAGGACCAGATAATTCCTCTGCAGGTTATATTAAGTTCTTCTCCATGAAAACAGTATACAAAAATAGAATTAAAAAAAATATTGGTCTGCTAGCTACGTGTTTATATTACAGTGAAGTCACTGTGTTAAAGCTTTTATTGATACAGAGAGCTTGGCATTGGAATTGTACCATATAGTCCTCTTGGTCGAGGCAAAGGAATTGTGGAAGATGTGCCTGCAAATAGTATCCTGGTACAATATATATTTACGTGTTTATGCTAAATAAGTAGAATCTTTTGGATGTGAAAAAATTAGCGGATAATAATAATCCACCCTTCATCTTGAACCTGAATTAAATGTTGAGAAAATTTGTTTCCCTATTTTAACTACACAATATGTATGCATAATGCATTTGCCAAATTGCAAACACTTCTGTGTTTTAACGAAAGTAACGATGAAAGGTACCATCCATGCTATTTTTCCATTGCACTTGTCAGACTGCACAATCATCGCCGGTTCCAAGCAGAGAACATAGAGAAGAACAAGAGTATATATTACCGAATAGAAAGGCTTGCTAAGAAACATCATTGCACTCCTCCCAAGTTGGCATTAGCATGGGTAGTGCAACAAGGCAACAGTTGGCAATAGAATAATAATTTCTCATTTGTTTTATTCATTTCTCCCTTATAAATCAACAACCTTATAAGATTAGAAAATAATAACAAACTGATGTAATCTTAATTCCTACTTAAATATAATAACCTAACAAATCCTAATAATAATTTGAAATTTAAATTACACTATTCAACACTCCTGTGTATGAATATTAGTCATGCCCAACTTGTCAATTGCTTCTTCAAACACTCTTCCAGGAATGATTTAATCAGCAATAGATTCAAGAAGTACTTCAAGATAGTCCAGAGCATGTGCTTCGATTATATGATGTAGAAAGAAAATTAAGATACGGGAAGGGATTCGAATAATAACATGTTCATGTCAATAGACTTTAGGGATGGTCTGTGAAGGATTCAGAACAATGCAACAAGTTTTACCTCAATGACCTCCAAATGGAATACGTGCATGGAGAATTGAGATATGAGAAGGGATTCAGAACAATCACATGTTCATGTCAATAGACTTTAGGGTTGGCCTGTGAAGGATTCAAAATAATGCAACGAGCTTCACATCAATGACCTTCAAATGGAATACTGGAGGCTTCAATACTGAGGTACGAGAAAGATTCAAAACGGATTTATGATATGTCTTTTGTGTTGTTTTTGGGAAGAATATTAAGATAGCGCAAGGATTCAAGCCAGGACCAAAGATGCGAAGGTTATGTGAGGAGAAATAAAAGTAAAATATAGGTATTGATATGAGAAAAAAAAAAGAGATGAAAGTTTGAGAATATGAAGCTCATATGACAGTGAAAGATAATTTTTTCATGGAGAAAATCATAACTCTCATACATGAAGGGAACCATGCTCCTTTATGGACGATACATGGCTCTCATTCATGGAGAGCAGTTCAACAACGTCCTAATATTACATAATAATAACTGATATAATCTTAATTCTTATTTAAATATAATAAAAAATTATAACAACCTAACAAATTCTAATAACAATTTAAAATTTAAATTATAGAATTCAACAAATTATGAATAGAAAGCCTTGCTAAGAAACATCATTGCACTCCTCCTCAATTGGCATTAGCATGGGTAATCCAACAAGGCAACGGTGTTGTTCCTATTCCTGGTGAGTGACAAAATTAAAATATAGAAAGCGATAAAATATCTTAACATACCAACTACTACAAATTATTATATCCTTGTTTATCAGGATTCAAATATATATTATAATATAATAGTTCACAATTTCCTTGAAGCTGTATATAAGTTGTCAATTATATTAATGGAGTTTCCAATTTCTATGCTTCTTATTAAATATAACAATGCTTATATGTGTCTACAATAAACTGTCATAGTTCGTGACTGCATAATTAATTAATTAATAACTACAACTTTGCCTGGTCCTTTACAGGAACAACTAAGATCAAGAACCTGGATCAAAACATTATCGCTGCATTATCACTGAAATTTCCAGAAAGTGACTTGGCAGAAATTTCCGAGGCAGTTCCCATAGATGATGTTGCAGGGACTCGACACTTCAGTGGAAATGCTAAAATTTGCTGGAAAGTTGCCAACACACCTCCATAGATAATATTGTTTTTTTTTTTGTTTTGTTTTTATCATCATAGTTTATTGTTTAATAGTTGATTTGATAAGATTTTTAATTAAAAAATTGTATTTGATCACTTGATTATTATAAATATATAAGACATCAATAATATAAATATATCAACATATATGTAATGCTGTGGATATATAAAGATTAATAAATCTGAATTGTTAATTTAAATATACAAATGACACACATATATAGTAACTCAATTAAAAAAATTATAGGTTAGCATTACCTTAAGTTGTTAATGAAAAATTCTCAAGAAAAATTATAATAATTTTCTTTAACTTCATAATTATTGTCATGAAAATTAGCATGTTATTTATTTATTATGCTTTAATCAAAAGACATTATAAAAGTTTAAGATATTAGTTGAATGGACATTAAAAATAATTAAATACTTATAAAAATAGTGATTAACTAAGAAGAAAAAAATTATAAGGATGATTTGATGATTAAAAAGGATTTAAGGGAGAAGGGAAGAAATGTGGTGGTTCAAGTCTTCCCAGGAACATTCTAACAAGAAAAGTAACACCTAACATTGATTAATAACAAATAAAATTAAGAGGAATTCCATCAACTCTTAATTTCATTTAAAGAAATTAATATTTACAAAATATTATATTGCCTAAAAGTGAGACAAGGACAAAATTGTTACGGACTTTTGATGTTATTTATTTTATTATCTTTTTCTCATTTGTTGTGGAAAAATGAGGTCGTTTTAATTTTGAATTTTATAAAAATTAGGATATTTTAATTTTATAATCATATTATATTATAAATTTCAACTTGACACATCTATGCTTCTCAAGTCATCCATTCATTTGAGAATTCATGAAGAATTTAATGGAGCGGTAAAATTCGAGATAAAATTAAATATTATGATAATAAAATTTATAAAAATAGAAGTTTGATGATAAAATTTGTACAATCACAAAAGTATGGTAGTAAACTTTGCGATTAAATTTATTAAAAAGAAAATATTTGATAAACATTTATTGTGTTATTATTCTATAGAGAGAGAGAAAATAAAGAGAGAAATATAAGTGACAAGTAGACGGTAAAAAAATTAGAGATATTGATGAAATGTTGAAACAGAGGAATTTGTGTGTTAATACTCATAGAAAATATCTAAGGACAGGTGGCACAATATGAGAGATTCATAAAATTGAACGGCTGAAAAATGTCTCAAATGCATGATGCAGTTCCCGCGACAACGTCAGCGAATCTTCTCTCGAAAATGCCAGAACCGTTTGCTTTACTTGGGGGAGAGAGAGAGAGCGAGAGAGAAGTATTTTATTTTCTGAATCGTGAGGCTGAGACTTAAGAGAGTTCCATCCAAGGAAAATGGCGGAAGCGTATAACATTGTGGAGATTCCTCGAGTGAAACTTGGAGCACAAGGCCTTGAGGTAGTATTACATTATCTCTGATCTATCCTCTTTCCATTTGAATTCATTATTCTCTCTAATAGGTCTCTAAGTTGGGGTTGGGGTGTATGACCCTTACTGGATCCTACAATGATCCTATTCCTGAAGACGAGGGCATATCTGTTATTAAGCATGCTTTCAGCAAAGGAATCACTTTTTTTGACACTGCTGATATTTATGGGCTCAACCATGCTAACGAAATTTTGCTCGGAAAGGTAACCATTTCTTTGCACTCTTGCCTGATATTTCAATTAAGTAAAAAACTAAAACAAGGGTTCAATAGATATGTGTTCTTAGCCTTGAAGTTATTATATTGTGAATTAATTAGAAATCATTCTATTATAAAATTGCATTTCTTTACCATTTTTCTAATGCATCAGTCATCGGTGGAATCACTTTCAGAGTTTTTCATTATCTGATCCTATTGACCAGGCTTTAAAGCAGCTACCTAGAGCAAAGGTCCAGTTAGCAACCAAATTTGGCATTGCAAGGATGGATTTTCCTAATGTACAAGTCAAAGGCACACCAGAGTACGTGCGCTCGTGTTGCGAAGCTAGCTTGAAACGTCTTGATGTTGACTACATCGATCTCTATTATCAGCACAGGGTCGACCAATCAGTACCTATAGAGGAAACAGTTGGGGATTCCTTCTTCTGATACACCTTTAAATGACTTTAAACTTATTATGTTCTTGTTACATTTTTGTGCATATTCTGTCATTATTTGGCTCATCTCACTATAGACATATTATTAATAAGTTTGTTCTATTATTATAGGTATGTGAACTTAAGAAACTTGTGGAAGAGGGTAAAGTGAGGTATATTGGGTTATCTGAAGCTAGTCCAGATACAATAAGGAGAGCACATGCAGTTCATCCCATCACTGCTGTACAAATGGAGTGGTCCCTATGGAGTCGTGACATTGAGGACGAGATAATTCCTCTCTGCAGGTTAGTTCAACTTCTTAAAGTTCATAGGAATTTGTAGCTCTTATAACTGTTCCTTCACTAAAAAAGACATAATTTGAACATCTCTCTCTTTTTTTTATATCAACATCTCTTTAATTATGAGCTAATTGAAAAGAGGGTGGAAAAATAAAATTATGAAAATTGGTCTGCTAGCTACGTGTTTTAATGAAGTCACTTTGTTAAAGCTTTTATTGATACAGGGAGCTTGGCATTGGAATTGTACCATATAGTCCTCTTGGTCGAGGCTTTTTCGGTGGCAAAGGAGTTCTGGAAAATATGCCTGCATATACTACCCTGGTACAATATTTTAGCAGTTACTTGTGTGTTTCTGTTGCATACTGTAGAATTTTTTGGATGTGAAAAATTAGCGGAAAATAAAAATCAATCCTTCATCTTGAACCTGAATTAAATATTGAGCAAATCTGTTTCCTTATTTTTAATTGCTATGCATTCATCAAATTTAAAACACTTGTGTGTTTGAACAAAAGTACTGATCAAAGGTACCATCTTTGTTATTTTTCCATATCAAAGCTAGTGAAAAAGGTTTAGACTTGATATTGACAAAAAAAAATCTGAATGAAGAGATTTGGTTGCCTGATGGTGGGTATTTCCCTTGTCAGACTGCACATCATCCCCGCTTCCAAGCAGGGAACATAGAGAAGAACAAGAGTATATATGACAGAATAGAAAGCCTTGCTAAGAAACACCACTGCACTCCTCCTCAGTTGGCATTGTCATGGGTACTCCACCAAGGCGACGACGTTGTTCCTATTCCTGGTGAGTGACAAAATATCATGTCCTTTTTTCAATTGTAGAAAGTGATAAAATATCTTAACTACCAACCACTCCAAATTAGTATCCTCAGGAAATTTGGATGTAGTGTTAGTATTCCTTTTATTCAATCACAACAACCTATTATGTGAACATATTTCTATACTGCACTTGTGCACTAGTCGAATAAGAGAAGAAATATACACTTTTCTTCTAGAGTATGAGGGCTACATAGTTGTGCATTTAGTATGTTTTTCTTTGTGGCCTATTAATGTTGTGCTTATATTGTACATTTCATTGTAGCCATAAACTGCAATTTTTACTGAACCTTTTCAGGAACAACTAAGATTAAGAACCTGGATCAAAACATCGGTGCATTATCACTGAAATTTACAGAAAGTGACTCGAGAGAAATTTCTGAGGCAATTCCCATAGATGACGTAGCAGGTTCTCGATGCTTCAGTGGAAATGCTAAATTTTCCTGGAAATTTTCCAACACTCCTCCAAAAGATCCGAGGGTCTCAACTTGAAGCACTTAAAGCTTTTTCAGTTGGATAATGCACTAAATTTAAGAACTGTGTCACACGTGGTGAGATGTAAAATCGCACAATTGCAAGGAACCAACGGATTCTGTGGAGGTAGTAGATAAAGGATATTAGTAAACTTCAACACAGTTTATTTTTCTTTGGTCCTGTTATGCGAGTTGAAATATGCATAATAGTCCAAGTCAACTGCGAACTCTTGATGGTTGGTTAATAGATGTTTCATGTTTGGTGAGATAATTTTATAATTCTTTTTCTTTTGTTTTGTTGTGTGGAAGGTAGGAGAAAAGATAAAAAAATATGTATATAAAATAACATAATTGTAAATTGTTCCTAATAAAAATAAAATAATTGTTCCTAATAAAAAATAAAATAAAAATATGGTATTTTGGTTTTTTTTTTATTAAAAATATTTGACTTTCCATATTCGGACGGATCATGAACACATAGGCCCACTTTCCATATTCGGACGGATCATCTGTTATAATTTTAATAATTTTTTCCTCCTTTTTTTTATAATATTTCTTGTAATTTACTTTTTCTCTTTATTTTTTTATTACATTATGCAAATAAAATTACTCTCTAAATTACTCTCTGATCCAATTAGTTGACAAACACTTATAATCTTCAATCATGATGGATCGGACAAAAAAGGATATATGATCAGAGAAACTTTAGGCACAAGCTTCTTAGAAACATGGTGAAGTTCAACCAATCAAATAAAAACTTAAAACGAAAATAAAAAACAATAAAAGTGAAGCAGAAAAAACAAAAACAAAAGTCTAGACTAGGTGACATCAAAATCGGTGATTTCAAAGTAAACTTTAATTTTGTTCTGTTCAAATATTTCCGTCCAACCATTCGTTGGAAAAAACATCTTTTTGACAGATCATTATAGTATAGCAAAATAATATCATTACTCTATACTCTATAGTACAACACCACCAATAATGATATAAATAAACGTATGCACTATGTAATAGTTATCCAGCAGGTGAAAGGCAGGGACGAGTCCAAATGGCTGAAGCAAAGAGTGTGCAGATTCCTCAAGTCAAACTTGGAACTCAAGGCCTTCTGGTATTATATGAACTCTTTACTCTATCTTGTTCTATTCCTGCTTCAGTTATTTTCTCTTAATCCAATTCATTATGTTGAGAAAACCGTTTTCTTTTTCTTTTCTTTCTCTTACAGGTTTCAAAGTTAGGGTTGGGGTGTATGACCCTTAGTGGAGGCTATAATGATCCACTTCCTGAAGAGGAAGGCATATCTGTTATTAAGCATGCTTTCAGTCAAGGAATCACTTTTTTTGACACATCTGATATCTATGGGCTCGACCATGCTAACGAATTTCTGCTCGGAAAAGTAACCATTCCTTTGCATCCTCGCCTTAAATTTTAATCAAGAAATTATACTAAAAAAGCTGTAACAAGAGTTTTATATTGTCATCCAATCAGGAATCTTCATTTAAATTACTTTAAGATAATTATTTTAAAAGTCAACAAACTTATCATATAGATGATGAATTGTGATTAGATGTCTGTGCAAAATTTTTTACGCTATTGATGCATAACTTTTTTTCTCACATATAAATGTGTTTGTTTTCTAATGGATCACTGGAATTACTACATAAGGGCTGTTTTTTTATTTGATTCTATGGAGCAGGCTTTTAAGCAGTTACCTAGAGAAAAGATCCAGGTAGCCACGAAATTTGGCATTGCAGGAGCAAACTTTCCTAATTTTCAAATCAAAGGGACACCGGAGTATGTGCGATCGTGTTGTGAAGCAAGCTTGAAACGTCTTGATGTTGAATACCTTGATCTCTATTATCAGCACAGGATTGACCAAACAGTACCTATAGAGGAAACAGTTGGGGATCCTTCTTCTAATAGACCTTTTAACTACTTGAAATTTATTATATACTTGTTACTTTTTAGTTCATATTCTGTCATCATGTGTGACTCATATCACTAGACACTAGTTACATGTCAATAAGTTTGTTCTATTGTTTTAGGTGGGTGAACTTAAGAAACTTGTGGAAGAGGGTAAAGTGAAGTATATAGGGTTATCTGAAGCGAGTCCAGATACAATAAGAAGAGCACATGCAGTTCATCCCATCACTGCTTTACAAATAGAATGGTCCCTATGGACTCGTGACATTGAAGAGGAGATAATTCCTCTCTGCAGGTCAGTTCAACTTCCCCAAGTTCATAGTATTGTACAGCTCTCATAACTATTTTGTCACTAATTAATAAATAATTTGAATTTCTGTTTAATTACGAGCTACATGAAAAGAGGGTAGGAAAAAAAAGACTAAAAAAATTGGTTAGCTAGATTTTTTGTTTGTTATAATGAGATCACTTTGTTAAAAGCTTTTATTGATACAGGGAGCTTGGCATTGGAATTGTACCATACAGCCCTCTTGGTCGAGGCTTTTTTGGTGGCAAAGGAGTTCTGGAAAATACGCCTGCAAATATGGCCCTGGTAATGTATTTTAGCACTAGAACTTTTGCATGCGAAAAATTAGCAGATAATAACAAATTAACCATCCATCCTTCATCTTGAAACTGAACTAAATGTTGAACATATTTGTTTCTTATTTTATAATTGCCATGCATTTGTCAAATTGCAAACTCGTGTGTTTGAACAAAAGTAATGATGAAAGGTACAATTCATGTTATTTTTTCATATCTAAGCTACTGAAAAGAGTGAAAAAGTTAGACTTAAATTGAAAGAAAAAAAAGTTACAAAACAAGAGATTTGGTTGCCTGATGGCTGGTTATTTTACTTGGCACTTGGCAGACTGTACATCATCCTCGGTTCCAAGCAGAGAACATAAACAAGAACAAGAGCATATATGAACAAATAGAAATCCTTGCTAAGAAATACCAGAGCACTCCTCCCCAATTGGCATTAGCTTGGGTACTTCACCAAGGCAACGATGTTGTTCCTATTCCTGGTGAGTGACAAAATATCTTTTCCTTTTTTTAGAATATAGTAAGTGATAAAACATCTCAAGATACCAACTGATCCAAATTAGTATCCTTTTAGGGATTATGATACTTTTTATTCAATCAGAACATTTACATATTATGCAAAACAATTCCAATTTGTATGCTTCTTCTTGTTCATCTTCTTAACTATAAAGTTGTCTTTTCTTCAATCAAGGACAAATTATCCTTTTCTTTCTTTCTTCTATCTATCTATCAATATAACAGGTAAATAGTTGTCTACAACTAAATTGCCATAGTTCGTGAGTGCATCATTAATTAATTACTACAACTTTGACTGGACCTTTACAGGAACAACTAAGATTAAGAACCTGGATCTAAACATCGGTGCATTATCACTGAAATTTACAGAAAGTGACTTGAGAGAAATTTCCGAGGCAGTTCCCATACATGATGTAGCAGGGACTCGATACTTCTTTGGAAATGATAAAGATTCTTGGAAATTTGCCAACACACCTCCAAAAGATCCGAGGGTCTCCACTTGAAGCACTGTAAATCCTTTTCAGTTGGATAATTTTCTATTTTGTGAACTGTCACATGTCAGATGCAAAAGCTAGGACGACTATAAGCTACCAGTGCACTCTGTTGATGTAGTAGATAAGGATATTAATAAACTTCAATTTGAGTTTCTTTTCTGTTCAGCAATATGGGAGTTAAAAATATGCTTGATAATACTCCAGGTCAACTATGGACTCTAGATGGTTGGTTAATACTAGTTGGTTGGTTAAAATCTGCAGTCCCCACCAACTCCTCATTCATTCCCTTCTCCCCCTTTCCTCCAAATCGCTTCTCCCCCATTCCAACATGAAACCAAATATTTGAACATAAACATAACAGCTAGAAACCAGACAGTCATCAACTAAGTTTAATAAAATCCATCTAAAATCCTATGTTATGAAGAAAAAAAAAAAGAAAAATTCATCAAATTAATCAAATCAAAACAAATATGAATATGTAAATCACTCTAGTTACCAACATCAAACTCAAACGAATCAGAAAATACAAGTCTGGGAAATTTCTCGATCTCAACGAAGCACATGCAGTTTATGGCCAACAATGGAGAGTCTATTATGGTAGCTAAACTGAAGGATTAGGTTTATGTAACATTTACATCAACGTCACGCTAATTCCTTGTCCTGGAAGAAACTAGATCCAGAACATGCCAAAGAAAAAAAGAAAAAAGCAAGATCATAAGTGCAATGGTATGTGTACATCTCTTCCCCCCACCCTCTACATGAAAACAACAACAAGAAGTGTGAAGAAGGAGGGTGGTGGTGTACAGGCGTCAAAATCTTCCCGATGAGGTGGGGGCAAATGCGTAGGTCTTGTTCTCCTTGATAAGGTGAGGGAGGTTGATGGATTTGTGCGCGATGCAATGACAATCATGTCAGAGTTGTTGATCTAAGTGGCAATTGTGGTTACAATATCAGTGTGGGCACGCGATGGACTCGTCAGGAATGGTGGTGGAGGTATGTCTAAGAACACATGCCAATGATGGCGGCAGCAACGGACCAGCCGCTATTGGTGGTGAAGGCAGAGGGTTTTTATATTTAGAAGAGGGATGATTTAATGTGGAAGATGTATGATATTAGTATGAGTATTAGATGAAACCTAAGGTAAATAAAATTGGTGCAACATAGACCTCTTATGTTACTAGTCCATACTAGATAATGTCTTTTTTCTATTTCCTAATTACCTAAAACATAGTTAGGGAGTCATTCAGCTAATTTTACAGTTATTCAACTTATTCTGACAATTGAGTTTGGCTAACAACAATTGAACATAATCTTATTTTTCTTCCATTTTCCAAAAAAATAAAAAAAAGACCAAAATAATTTTAAATAGGACTACATTGAAAGTAAATGACCTAATTTACTTTTTTTTTAAAATAAAAGACCTAATAAAACCATTTTTAAAAAACACAAGACTAATTGAACTTTAAAATATTATGAGTATCAAATTGAACCTAAAATCAAACTAGAGAAAAAAAAATTTAACCAAATTCTATCTTTAACAAATTAATTTGATACATTTTATCCTTAACTTTTTAAAAAAAACTTGTAAACTATTATCTTTTGTTATTGAGCTAAGTTGGGATGCTACCATAAGCCTTAAAAGTCAAGGTAAAATTAGATGTCAAATTAGCGACAAAAAGAAAATTTGTATGTTTTTTAAAAAAAAAATTAAAACATATTAAATTAATTTATTAGGATAAAATTTAGGAAAGACTGAAAAGTTGAAGATAAAAACTTAATTTTATTTATTTATAAAAGTGACCCAAATGGACCCGCCGACACACTGAAATCTGAACGACAAAGTGAAACAGTGAAGAAGAGATAATGAAGTGTGAGCGCTTCGTATTTGTATAATATAAATATAAATAATTGTATGGCTGCAACTGCAAACTAGAAAGGAGAATAAAGAAATGGGAGCAACGAAGAGTGGACGAGTTAAACTTGGAACACAAGGCTTTGAGGTGGTATATGATGTTAAACAAACTACATTAATTAATTATATGCTCTTATTTTGATGCTACTAATATAATAGGTTTCAAAATTGGGATTCGGATGTCTGGGCCTTACTGGAGCGTATAATGAGCCTCTCCCGGAACAGGATGGCATATCTATTATCAAGTATGCATTCAGTAAAGGAATCACATTTTTTGATAGTGCTGATGTTTATGGAGCCGGAGCTAATGAAATTTTGCTTGGAAAGGTACAAATTTTAATGCTTGCGTGTGTTTGTGTGTGTGTGTGTGTGTGTGTGATGTTGGGGAAACCAAACACAATAGTACTTTAGAACATAAATGTTTTTATAACTTATTTGATGCTCTGTCAATTCTTTGATTCTGTTGACTAGGCTCTGAAGCAGCCTAGAGAAAAGATCCAGCTAGCCACTAAATTTGGTATTGCGAGATTAGATTTTTCTAACATGCTGATCAAGGGTTCGCCTGAATATGTGCGCTCATGCTGCGAAGCTAGCTTGAAACGTCTTGATGTTGAATACATTGATCTCTATTATCAGCATAGGGTGGACACATCTGTACCTATAGAGGAAACAGTTAAGGATTTCTTCCCCTCAATGATTTTGATCATAGTATGATGCTATTATCTGGCTTATCTCACTAGATACTAGATATATTACTAATAAAAAAAATTAATTTGTTATATAATAGGTGGGTGAACTTAAGAAACTGGTGGAGGAGGGCAAAGTGAGGTATATAGGGTTATCTGAGGCCAGCTCAGGTACAATAAGGAGAGCACACGCAGTTCATCCCATCACAGCTGTGCAAATAGAGTGGTCTATATGGACTCGTGACATTGAGGACCAGATAGTTACTATCTGCAGGTTAGTTCAACTTCTTCTTTAAGTTCATGGCATTACAGTTCTACTTGAAAGGAGGAGGGTAAAGAAAAGGGTAGAGTTGCTGTTAGCTGTATTTTTGTGTTTTTTGATGCTTTTAGTGATCCAGGGAACTTGGTATTGGAATTGTATCATATAGTCCTCTTGGTCGTGGTTTCTTTGGCGGCAAAGGAATTCTGGAAAATGTGTCTGCAAGTAGCTCCCTGGTATATAGTATTTTAGCATTAACACGTGTGTTTCTGATGCTTACCATGGAATTGTTATGTGACAGACTATCAAATAGCAATGATCAATTCTCAATCTTGAATTAAATATTAGTTGGTTTATTTTCTATTCAGTTGCAAATACTTGTGTTTAAGTTGAGGTAGCAATGCAGTGGATGGCATACATATTTTTTTTTTTTTTCCCCCATGTAAGAGTATAAAAATTAGACAGTTTCTTTTGTAAAGGAATGTGCGGTTGTTTTGTGATGGTTATTTCACTTATCAGAAAGTACATCCTCGCTTTCAAGCTGAGAACATGGACAAGAACAAGAATATATATGAACGAATTGAAAGCCTTGCAAAGAAGCATCAGATCACTCCTGCTCAATTGGCATTAGCGTGGCTACTCCAGCAAGGCAAGGATGTTGTACCTATCCCTGGTGAGTGGAAAAATATTTGTTACTCACTAGTCTGAGCAGGGTACCTAATTTTCAAGAATATAGTTTTTTATTGTAAAATCTGAACAAATTATTATGTACAGTATGAACTTTGTGCTATGTCAAATAAGTGAAGAAACTACACACCTTGGTCTAGGGTGTATGGGCAGTATAACCGTGCATTCCATGTGCTAAGATTTTAGAACGTAAGTGCATAACTATTTTCTTCAATTTATTTACAGGAACAACTAAGATTAAGAACCTGGATCAGAACATAGGTGCCTTAGCAGTGAAACTGTCAGAGAAGGATCTGAGAGAAATTTCTGAGGCGGTTCCCATTGGTGATGTAGCAGGTGGAAAACACTACTATGGACAGGAACACATTACCTGGAAGTATGCTAACACACCTCCAAAAGATTCGAGCATCTCAACCTGAAGCACTCAACATTCAACTTCAGTTACGGAATTCCACTAAGTCGTGAATGAGGCTAACGAGGCTGACAAAGGCTAATGTCAGCAAGCTATAAAAATATCAATAATGTAGCCCAGGTCTCTATTCCCCTATGTCTTGTGTGAAGCTAAAATTTATGCGTGATTGGATGATGCCACTGTTATGGTTTGTTTTACAAATATTGTTTGTGACAAATAAACCTTCTAGATAACGAAGTATGTGCGTCACTTCATTCCAATATATTTGTGTAGATGAACATCATATACCTTATTAGTAAATTGACAACAAATGATATGATATATTAGGTTGTGTATAATTAATAAGATACATTAGTAACTACAAGAAGCACGTATTAAAGTCAAAATGTTAGCATCAAGCACAACGCTAACGCTATAACTGTTTGTCAGGCCAACGTGAGGTAAACACAACTTTTCGAATACCATTTCGTTTTATTTTTTAATTAAATAACATTGGCCAAAAGAGTAGTGTGTTCGAGTTAATGCTAAATTAGAATAACATTGGCCATGACTCACACTATATTTTTCAGAAATTTTTTTCTTTTTTGTAATTAGTGTTGACCTTAGTGACACTAATTATTAATTTGAGAGGTAAAACAAAAAGTTAGTGTTGGTCTAGCGTTGGACCACAACCTGCACATAATACTATCTTTTTTATTTATTTATAAGATTCAAATTATTAGTAATTGTTTCTTTTGTATTAATTATTTCCAACTAAAATATTCATTAATAAATTGTACTAACAATCGATTATAAGAAAGATAATTATTAAGGATAATGATAATTTAAAAAAATATATATTTAATTCCATCAATTAAATTAATTATTATTTTAATCATAATAAATTAGATAATCGAATCTTATAAATAATTAACTTCAGTTTGGCAAACATTGATTTGTGAGTAGGAAAATAAAAAAGTTAGCATCGACCATGATAGTGTCTACCGCTTTGAGGATTGAAGTAACTATTTAATAAAATTAAAATAAGCCCAACAGCAATAATTAAGATAAACTTTAATACTATTATAGAAATTGAGTTATGCTCAACTCGATTTTACAAAACATAGCTACTTGGAAGATGAGAATGAGAACCATAAAAATGGAATCTAAATTGTCATGCATCTTGGGTTATTTACTGAAATTTAAATGAGAAGGAAGGGAGTAGATATTAAAGCAGATAGGAAAGGTAAACTGGGTTAACCCATCCAAAAATGGGTTAGGCTGATCCAATCTATTAAAAAGTAGGTTAGATTGAGTTGGTCCACTTTTGTAAAATGAATTAAAAATATTAGTCTATTTCACTTTAAAGTGGATTAGTGGATCCGGTTCACTTAAAAAATAAAAATAAAAATATTTAAAAAAAGTAAAAAATTATTAAAAAAATTTAAATATAATTATTTATACTAAAAATTAATAATATACTAATTTAATCTTATAACAATAATTTTTAATATAAAATATATGTCTAATAGAAGGAAAAATAAACAGAATATACATTTCTAATAGAACCATAAAAATGGAATCTAAATTGTCATGCATCTTGGGTTATTTACTGAAATTTAAATGAGAAGGAAGGGAGTAGATATTAAAGCAGAAACGTCAGCAGTGATGAAAACATAGCCCCCTCTGACGCACTGAATGACGAAGACAAAAAGCGCATTCCTACATAATATAGTAATGGCTGCAAAGGGTAATAGAAAATCAGCAATCAGCAACCAAAATGGCTCAAGCGCAGATTCCACGAGTTAAAGTTGGAACCCAAGGCTTTGAGGTGCTATTAACTACATTACTTGCTCTTATTTTGATAATTGATACAATTAATCCCAATCTTGTTTTTTTTATAGGTTTCAAAATTGGGGTTCGGATGTATGGGCCTTACTGGAGCGTACAATGACCCTCTCCAAGAACAGGATGGCATATCTATTATCAAGTATGCATTCAGTAAGGGAATCACGTTTTTTGATACTGCGGATGTTTATGGAGCCAATGCTAATGAACTTTTGGTTGGAAAGGTACTAACCGTTTCTTTTCTGTTACTTTTACTGTTTGTGTTTTGTAGTTAGGTAAACCTGTCTTTTCCTTCTATTTGCAATTGAAATTTTGGCCCATTTTAACTAACTAAACTCACTATTTTAGAACAGAGTTGTTTTTTTCTATCACGACTTTCGGGACAACTTTTGTTATCCCTTTTGATTCCAAGGGCGTATTTTTATTAAAATGCTTGTATAAGAAAAAGTTAAATAAATATAATGATATAAAGTGTCACACATGTTCAAAGACTTCAAGTAATGGAGCTTATTTTGAAATTGATTGTATGCAAATTTTCTTTTATTAATGACTTATGACTCGGTGGAATCAGTTACTGATTTTGTCATTTTTTTTATTCTGTTTACTAGGCTTTGAAGCAGCTGCCCAGAGAAAAGATTCAGATAGCCACAAAATTTGGTATTGCTTCAAGAGGTTTTCCTGATATGAAGATCAAGGGTTCGCCTGAATATGTGCGCTCATGCTGTGAAGCTAGCTTGAAGCGTCTTGATGTTGAATACATTGATCTCTATTATCAGCATAGAGTGGACACATCTGTACCTATAGAGGAAACAGTTAAGGATTTCTTCCTCTCAATGATTTTGATCATAGTAGACTTTACATATATATATATATATATATATATATATATATATATATATATATATACCTGTGAAAATTTACTAATATAATGGTATTATCTGGCTTATCTCACTAGATATTAGATATGTTATTAACAAGTTTGTTATAATATTATAGGTCGGTGAACTTAAGAAATTGGTGGAAGAGGGTAAAGTCAAATATATTGGATTATCTGAAGCCAGCCCAGATACAATAAGGAGAGCACACGCAATTCATCCCATCACAGCTGTGCAAATAGAGTGGTCTCTGTGGACTCGTGACATTGAAGAAGAGATAGTCCCTCTCTGCAGGTTAGTTCAAGTTCATGGCACTGCTCTACTTGAAAGGAGGGTAAAGAAAATGGTTTAGTTGTTGTTGGCTGTATTTTTGTGTTAATGTGACTTCAATTTTTTAATGCTTATATTGGTACAGGGAACTTGGTATTGGAATTGTGCCATATAGTCCTCTTGGTCGTGGCTTTTTTGGAGGCAAAGGAGTTGTGGAAAATGTGCCTGCAATTAGCTCCCTGGTATATAGCATTTTAGCATGTACATAATTCTGCAGCATACCATGGAATTGTTAATAATGACAAATTATCAAATAGCAATGATCAATTCTCAATCTTGAGTGAAACATTGGTTGGTTGGTTGTCTATTCATTACAAATACTTGTGTGTTTAAGCTGAAGTAGTGATGCAGTGGATGCCAACCATATTTGTTTTTCTCCATAAAAGTATAAAATTATACATTTTCTTTTGGAAAATAATGTAAAATGTTGTTTTCTGATGGTTATTTCAATTATCAGAAAGCACATCCACGCTTTCAAGCCGAGAACTTAGACAAGAACAAGAATATATATGAAAGAATTGAAGGCCTTGCTAAGAAGCATCAGGCCACTCCTGCTCAGTTGGCATTAGCATGGGTACTACAGCAAGGCGAGGATGTTGTACCTATCCCTGGTGAGTGACAAAATATTTGATACTCATTAGTCTCTGAGCTAATATCTAAGGTATCAACAATTTGGTATTTTTTATTTTTATTATTGTCAATCTGAACAAATTATTATACACAGTATAGTTTAGTCCTGTACTTTTGTGCTCTGATCAAATAAGTGAAGAACTTGGTGTAGTATAATCGTGCATTCCTTGTTTTAAAGACTTGAGAGCTTCTTCTTATGTACTAAGGTTACTGACTGAAGGTCTTCTCAATTAATAACTGTTCAGAGCGAATTGTAAATCTTGCCAGACAAATCTCTACTTCGTTTCTGAAGTGTTTAGTTTTGATAAAGTTCAATAGGAGGCAGATCTATTAATGTTTAAAAATATTGTTGATTTCTTTTGTTCTGTATCCAATCTCCCTGGTGTCTTTAAAAGGGGCTTTAACTTGTATCATGCCATTGATAAATAATTAAATATTGAGGAGTACATGAAGTATTTCAAGAAGTTTGAACTATTAAGTATGTCCAAAGCATTTTGAGATTTCTTTTTGACCTTTATTACTTTTCTCCTCCTCCTCAGTCCTGAAGCACAAATATGTTCTATATTTATCTCTATTTTGGTGCATAAGTGTATGATTATTTCCTCATTTGGACCTTCACAGGAACAACAAAGATTAAGAACCTGGATCAAAACATAGGTGCCTTAGCAGTGAAACTGTCAGAAAAAGACCTGAGAGAAATTTCTGAGGCGGTTCCCATTGGTGATGTAGCAGGTGGTAGATACTACAATGGATTGGATCACTTTTCATGGAAGTATGCTAACACACCTCCAAAAGATTCAAAAATCTCAACCTGACGCACTCAACCCCTTTGGTTAGAGAATCTACCCAAGTCATCATGAATTGAGGGTAACAACGCTGGCAAAGGCTAAGATCAGGATGCTATTTAAATATCAATAATGTAGCCCTTCTTGATGTTGCACTTTCTAGATATTTGGTTGGTTAAAAATTTTCGTTTAGACGGCAATACTTTTTGATATGCAACAGATAATTATGATCAGTTTCGAAGGCATGACTTGAGTTTAGGATGAGTCAAACATGGTTTTTGCATTCACCAAGATGTTTGGATCTGTGTTAGAAACATGATTTTAAATTATGGACTCAAGTCTCATTGAAGTATTTGGAATCAGTTTTTGCATCACCCTTGACTTGAGTCATTAATTTGTTCCAAGTACAATTCTGTTTAATATTGATATTGTCATGATAAATAGCAAGAAAAAACACATTTTTTTAATTATACACCCAAAATCAATTTTGATTGTAAATTTCCAAACAATAATGTGTGACAAAATCAATTTTTAATATATCTCATCTAAACAAAAATCACGTTATTATACATACTCACTTTTATTTAAAATCAATTCTTAAAATCACATTGATTTAAAATTATTATTACAATTTTTTTAATTGTTTATTGCGTTAATTACCTTTCTCTAAAAAGTACCTTATTTAATTAATAATTTTTTTAGCTAAAAAATAATGAATTTTAGAAATTAATGAGATAAATTCTTTCTTTCTCTTATTAGGATCGGATAATATGAGTAACAATTAGGTAAAAAAAAATTAAGTGGAAAAAAAAGATTATTAGTTTCAACAAATTAATGATAATTTTTTAAAAAATATTGATAAATTTAATAAATTAACTATTTTTTTGAGTATGAATTAATTAAAAATATCTTGCAAAGAGAAAGAGGGAGTATTAATTAAAAGGTTAAAGTGCATATTTATCCTCCCGTTTTTGCAAAATGGTAAGTTTAGTTTCCTTCGTTTCTAATTTAGACACTTGATCTACTTGTTTTCAGAAATCAGAATTTTGATTACTCCGTTAAATTGAATGTGTTGACCGTCAACATTAACGTTGTCTCGTGTTTATCTGTATTGGTTAATGTTTAGGGTCTCATTAATAAGTAATTAATATTAATAAACAAAAAAGTTGAACAAAAATTAACAGAGGTTCCACATCTTAAGCCACTCAATAATGTTTGGAACCCAATAACAATATAACAGAAAAAGAAACAGATATGAGAACGCAGAAAGAAAGGCTGAAGGAGGAGACAAGGACGGTGTCCTTCGTCTTGAAACCAGATCTTTGACGGCGATGGAACAAAACTGAAGACGCAAAAACGTTTTATTTTATTTTATTTAAGTTAATAATTGTGCTCCCTTCAAAGAAAGGAGTTGGGGACAAAACTAATAAAGGTTGGACAACGGTTCATTTGGTTTTCTTATTACTTATTTTTTTATTAACTAAATTAAATAATTATCACAATTAATTAAAAATATTTCTTAATCGTACCACATCATCTAAATGATGGTCAACCATCACACTCCAACAGTCAATGTGTCTCACTTGACGGATGCATCAAAATTCCAAATTATAAAAATAAGAGGATCAATCGTCCGAATTAGAAACAAAAGGACTAAAATTACAATTTTATAAAAATGAAGACTAAATATGCAATTTAGTCTAACTAAAATTTATCAGAAGTTACAGGTTTTTTTAGGTCTTATTATTTATTTATTGAGTTTTGTAAATTTTAATCAATATACTATTTTTGTAACATTTTCTTTGTTATTAAAAACTGAAATCACTAAGTAATAAAAAAAATAAATTAAAATATATTTTTATTCTTATAAATATTAAAATGTTTGAAATTTGTCTTTCTAAAAAAAGTTTTATTTTTATTCTTACATAATCGAAATATGTTATTTTTGATTTCTATGTAAGTTTGGATAATTTGTTATTATTAAAATATATGTAGGCATAAAATAGGATAACATAAATGAGAATGTTAAAGTAAATGTATGAATATAAAAGATGGATAAAATAAAAAATAAGGATATTCAAATAAAGGTAGATAATATCGGTATGTAAAAATATAAAAGAACATAGATTGAAATGGTTTGAGCACTAAGAATAAGAATTTGTTACCAAGAGTTTGACACAGAGAAATAAAGATTAATCGAAACTTACGTAGGAAAAGGTAGTTAAACAAGACCCAATGGAATGAGATATAAATTGACGGACAATATGTTTTAAGACAGAGTGAAGAAAAGTTATAAACTTGGTGGAAGGTTAAACCCATTAGTAATTCTATGTTTTAATTATTTCCTTATTTTAGTTTTTTTCCTCATCCTTTCTCCCTTCTTCCTTTCACTTTTTTTTTTCTCTTTGTCTTATTTTCACTTTTTGTTTTCCCTCTCTCTTTCTCTTTTTATCTTATTTATGATTTATTATTGAATTCTTCTACCTGTGATCCCAATTAACTTGGATTAAATTTGCTGTTAGACGTTGATTATAATAGATGTAGACATGCTTTATTATTCATGATGTAAAAATTCCTCAATTCCTACGTTTCCAGTGCCGCTGCCGAAGAACATCAACAGCCATTTCTCAAACCTGGAATCAAAGACGAAAATGTCCCGAAAGATCAAAATCACTCATCATGCAGACCCACTTCAAATTTAATCTTAAAAATATGAGATTAATCAAGAACTAGTTCATATTTCATTCCAAAAATGACAAATCAGTAGGTCCAAAAATGACAAAAACATTCAACAAAATTTCAGAGTTTATTTCAAAAGCACGAAATTGATCCAAGACTCAATTCATATTTCAATCTGAAATTAATTAAGAACTATCAAAACCCAGTTCACATCTTTTCATTGTAAAACTAAAACGCTACAACACAATTCAGAATTCATCCAAAAAATTCGAAATTGATCGAGACCAACTTCATATTTCCTTCTAAAAACGAAAAATCAATCAAGACACTACATCCTAAAACTAAAAACACGAAACCCCAGTTCATAATGAAAACTTAAACACGACCCATCTTAGATTTCATCCTAAAAACTCAAACTTGATCAAGCCCCACCACACTTTCCACCCTGAAAAACTCAAACCAAGGATCAAAACCAAAAACACAGAACTGAAGATAAAAAGAAAAATATGTACCTTAATGTTGATCTTGGGCTTCACATGTCTTTTAGCCCACCCATAGGATAAGCGAGAAGAATGAAAAGAGAACCAACAATGACGCCATTGTGGTTTTCTCGCTGTCAAGGGAATCTCGCCAGGGAGACTGGACGTAGTAGAGAGGAGGACTTGGAGCGGAGCGCGTGGGGGAAGACGCGGCGAGGCTTGTTACCTCTGATTTTGTCTTTGCGTGCATTTTCTTTCTCTGTGTTGTTAGGATCTTGGTTCGCCAAATCAAATCGCTCCAAATGGCAATGAAACCCAGATCCTCTCTCTATCTTTCTCTCTCTCAAACACACACACATTGAATGGGTAGCGGGGAGGAAGAGGTTGCGATGATGGTGGTGGCGAGGGAACAAATTGACAGAGAGGCTGAAGAGGGAGGGTGGTTGTCGAGGTACTATCCGCCCCATTGTAACAAAACAAGACATAAAACGTGTCAGTTATCGGGTTTACTCAAATTTACGTTCAGACAAAAGAGAATATATTTCAATTTTGTGAGATTAAAAATAGACCAAAAATTAATATGTTGTTGATATGAAAAAGGTTAGTACATTATTAATTAAACGAGTTTGACGGGAATAAAAAAGGTGTTAGTACATTAATGAACGAGTTTGACTGTAATAATAATAATTTTAAAATTTGGAAATAATAACCGAAGAGTTTGACTGTAATAAAAAATCAATTATTTAATGAGTTTGACTGTAATATAACATTTTTCGGTATTAAATACATTTTATCATTCATAAACAGAAGAATAATAATACATAGTTTAATAGCACATAAAAACTGCCCAAAAAAACAGCGTAAAAACTTTACACAGAAAATAAAATCAAATGTAAACTCCATTGAGATTTACCGATATTCTGAAAAATTGTTTAGCATAAATCTCTAAGGTTACATTCACATGATGAGATTATTTTAAAGTAAATAATTCATTTGAATTTAAAATATTTTGAATCTAAATATTTTATTTTAATTTAATGATTAAAATTGACCATTTTTATATAAAATGATATTTTTATATGATACATCATTTTTTATATATAATATAATAAATATTTTTATTGAGAATGTATATATATATATATATAACAAATTATAAATATAATATAATAACAACCATTAATTTTTCATCATCATTGAGTGAAATTATTGCTCACTCAGTCACTGATAAACACAATTTACTCATTATTAAAAACAATAACTGTAATCTAAAATTATGTGGACCTTGATTAATTGATATTAAAATAATCTGCATTTTAATGGAAGTGGGGGTAAAAGAGTAATTAGCCGAATAGGAAAAGAAAAGAGGAGAGGATGGTTTTGTTTGACCTAAATACCCTCTGTTGGTGCTTGGGTGAAAGTATGGATTTTCCCTTGAGGACCCTCTAATTCCCAATCTTCCTCTCTTCTCCTTACCCTTCCTTCCTTCCTTCCTTCCTTCCTTCTTCTCCATATTCTGATTTTCTCTTTCTCTACTTCCCCGCCATTTTTTCAAATTCCCGTTTCTTCTTCGATCAACCCTTTCCATTCCCACTTAGGGTTCCGCTTCTTCTCTTCCAGGTTTTAATCTTTCAGGTAATTTTACTCTGCTTCTCCTCATCAAGAACATGTTTTTTGCCTCGAATTCCTACGGGGGTGTGTGGTTTGCATATTCGATGTGTTGATTTTTGTTTAATTGTCGCTTCTAATTCTGGTTATGGCTTTATATTTCCTTCAAAGTTTGTCCTTTTCTGTTTTGTTTTTTGATTGGTTACGTATAGCCTCACTCGAGTTTACTAACTGAAGCTCAGAGCAATTTTTTATTTGGATTGCAAACTTGATGTTTGTTTTTGCTTCTATGTTATCAGAAGGGAGAGATTTTCTTTATTATGTGGCTGCCCATGTGATTTGAATTTGTTTCTGGGATGGTTTATAAAATGATAGAAGTCCTAATGATGTTGGTAGTCTACAATACAATCATGGATTTGCATTTTGTAATCCCAATAGTATAATTGTACTCAACACTTGACACTGTCTTGTGTAATTTGGGATTTGTAACTTATGATAGCTAGGTCAATAAGACTGGAGAGTGTGTTGTGTATGTTTCATTATGATTCCCATCTTTCTAGCTGTTTCTAATTTTGTATGTTTTTCTTACTTTTGCTGGATTTGGAGATAGTGGTATATCTTCACTCCCTTGCCTCCTTTGAACTGTTTATTTGCTACAGTTTTGAAGTTCAGCATATTAAGTTGAATTTAACCATCAAATTTCATATTTTGTACGGTTTTATCTGACTTTCCTATTGTTATCAGCGGTTTCTTTCAGCTGGTGTTCTATCCGCAAATTGTCGGTGTAGTGACATATAGTGATTCATGTCTTCAATGGCTAACCATGATTTGATACTTGGCCAAAGTCACAATTTAGCACTTGGCCATGACCAGCAACTGATGCTGAGCCACAATCATAGTTTGGGCCTCAGCGAGAACCATGATTTGGAATTGGGACAAACTGATGATCAACATTTGGGTCTGGGACAAACTCATGATCATGAACTGGGCTTAGGAATTGCCAATGACCATGAATTGGATTTAGGATTGAACCATGATGATGAAGGAGATGGTGTTCACACATATGGGCATGAGAATGAGTTATCAATGGATCAAAAACCTGAGCATGATGACCATGAGATGCCCATTCCCACACAAAATCATGACTTGGACATACCAGAGAACAATGATTTGGCTGTTTCAGAAACTCATGAATTTGATGAGAACATGGCCCTGACTGTGGTCCACAACCCAGAAATGAGTATTGAATCTGCTGAAGAAATGGGTCTCCATGAATCCCATCTTATGGTTTCCACACCCCCTGTAATTCAGGCTCGTACATTAGCTATTAGTCCCAATTATGAATTAGCAGTGGGACAAGAATTCCCTGATGTTAAGAGTTGCCGGAGGGCATTGAGGGATACAGCAATTGCTCTGCACTTTGAGATGCAGACTATCAAATCTGACAAGACCCGCTTTACTGCTAAATGCCGAAGTGAAGGATGTCCCTGGCGCATTCATGCCGCCAAGCTCCCTGGGGTTCCAACTTTTACTATCAGGACAGTCCATGAGTCTCATACATGTGGAGGAATTTCACATCTTGGCCATCAACAAGCCTCAGTTCAATGGGTTGCTACCTCTGTGGAGCAAAGGCTAAAGGAGAACCCTGATTGCAAGCCAAAGGAGATATTGGAAGAGATTCATAGGGTTCATGGCATCACTTTATCATACAAGCAAGCGTGGAGAGGTAAGGAGCGTATCATGGCTGCAATGCGTGGATCTTTTGAAGAGGGCTACCGCTTACTTCCACAATACTGTGAACAGGTGAAGCGCACAAACCCAGGCAGTATTGCATCTGTTTATGCAAACCCTACTGATAATTGCTTCCGACGCCTCTTCATATCCTTTCAAGCATCAATATATGGTTTTTTAAATGCTTGTCGACCACTTTTGGAGCTTGATAGAATATATTTGAAGAGCAAGTATCTTGGTACATTACTTCTTGCTACTGGATTTGATGGTGATGGGGCTCTCTTTCCTTTGGCATTTGGTGTTGTTGATGAGGAGAATGAT
>PYAF01003464.1:1359557-1371144 GCA_007407185.1 Glycine tomentella
AATGCTCAATGCTGATCCCTGTATCTGGAACTTTGGTTCTTCAATATTGAGACCTAATTGATGATTGAGTCGTTGCCTTTAAAATTGGAACATTGAACCTGCACAGATTCATTTTCCGTTAGAATTAAATTCATATTCTGTGGATTCTTGCCATCACTCTTCATTTTCGAATTAGCTTCATCTTCTTCAACTTAGTTTTTCGTCTTTTTTTTATTTTTATTGTAGCACATGATTAAGGTCACACTTTAGAGTTTAGACCATGAACAAGTTATATTTTTATTGTTGTAATACTTTGATTTAAATTTCTTGGTACAACAAGAGGACATTGGAAATGTCATGAAAGGTAGCTGAAGGAAAGACAGCCACAATCTATTCTCCTTCATAATATCATCACAGATTAAACTCTCACAGGATAATTAGCACCACTAGAATTACTTACTCTGAAGTGGTTCCCGAAACATTAATTCCAGTTCTTCAAGAGGATTTAAACATCCAATTTGCAAAGGAACTTTGACCCTCCCAATATTTTCTAATCTAAATACTAGTTCCCGAAACATAAATTCCAGTTCTTCAAGAGGATTTAAACCTCTGGTCCTATGTATAAGAAACAATTACCTAATTCATCAAGACCAATAAAAGTAGTTAGATTAGTTAGTTTGTCATAAATTTTAATTTTATTCCAAGGCTACCCATGACATTAAATAATAAGATATGATTATTTTTCCAAAGATAATTTTTCAACCAATGAGTGTGCCTTGTTTTGTTGATAGTTCAATAATGCACCCACTTTCATGGGAAAAAGAGAGTAGTAATTAATAGACCTCACAATTAATTAGAGATAAGAAAGGAAATTTAGCTTTAAATTATTCCTATGTTTCTTACAATTATGACCAAGAAAATGTTGTCTTTTATTTCTTATATATGGGACCGGAGGTAGTATTTATAACTCAATGCAAACGTATTAGGTAAATATCTACCACATTAGCCCTAAAAAGGAGACACACATCAGTTCATACAGTTTCTATTCATTTATAGTGTCTTATCCAATAATGGTAAAACTAGAGATAAAACATATAACTAAATTCCATCACCATGAAACTCCAAAAAAATCAGACATCACCAACATGATTATACTACTACAATCACCAGAAAGGTCGACTGCTCGACTGATTTTAAAATTATAGTAAAACTTAAATAGATTATAAAGAGAGAAAAACTACAGAGGCAAAAGAGCATGGTAAGGATTCTATTCTAGATCAATACTAATTCAATACTTCCTCCGTTCCTATGTATAAGACCCAATTACCTAATTCATCAAGATTAAGGAAAGTGATTAATTTAGTTGATAACAATAAATTTGTCTTGAATTTACAAATTTTTCCAAAAATATCCTTGTCATTAATACTTCTCTCTCTTGTAATGGTTGGCCAATATATTCTCTTGCATCTTTTAATGGGGAGTATTTGTAATCTAAAAATAATTAATGCAAAAGGGATATTATAGATTGAGTCTTATAAAAAGTAACAAACATCATTTTAAACTTGGGTCTTGTGAATAGGAATGGAGGGAGTATCAATTATGAAGCGGCTGAACTATCAACCACAACAACATCAAACTGTATTCCCCCAAACAAAAGAAAAGTAGAATAAAATTGCAATTAACTGATGAAGCTAGAGCGAGAAACTTACAGCCCTTTGCACAGTTCCCGGAGGACCATCAAGAATTTTAACGCGAGCTCGAGTCTCCTCGACAATTTTCTTAATGAACTCTCCTTTGCGTCCAATGATACCCCCAACCTTCTGCGCAGGAACTAACATCCGAAACACACTCTCCCCGGGCCACCCCGGCCACTTCTTCTCCGCAACAACCGCCTCTTCACCACCATGCACTTCCGCCTCAACCTCAATTGTTTCCTCCGCCTCATGCTCACCGCCCGTGTTCTGATCCACTTCAGCCATCGAGCTTTCACTGCAAAAAAAAAAAAAAAAAAAAAAAAAAAAAAAGCACATGACATGTAAGTAACTGCAGTAGCAGGAGGAAGGATTCAAATAAAATGGATCTATAGGGGGAAGACACTAATCACCAAGACAAGTGAGTGTAGTGTGTAAAATTACCTTGATCGGGACGAGACGTGGTACAGTAACGAATCTAGGGTTTTGGGTTGCGGAGAAAAGAAGAATAGAAGTAGAGCAGTACTATTATTATATAGTATATGTATATCTGAATCCGGTATGTGTCATCGCCCAACCACTCAACTAACATCTTTGGCAATATTTGTTCTTTTCCTCTTAACTAGTTAACTGACAACTCTGAACTATATAATTATTGAATTGAATCTAAACATCAAGTCTTTTACTACTAGATTTCACATCTACTTTAAAAAATAAGTATTAAATGTTTTTTATCATTTTAATTCAATTATAGTACTTTATTTTAAATTCTTTTCTATTTTTTCCTTTAACCATCCCCTTCAAATCCTAAGAAAAAATTAACTTAAATTAAATCATATGTTGAATAGCGAGTGAGAAAATAAATTCCTTAATAATTATGCTATTATAACTCTGTTTTTTTCAGAATTAACAAGTTATTTAATTAAAAATATAAACTTGGGAATATAAGATTTTAATTTATGCTTGGTTCAAGTTTAAAAAATATTTTTAATTAGACATTATTTATTTTTAAAAGATAACTTCTCTTCGTATATATGGAGTATATGCCCGTGATGTGAACTCTACTAAAACGTCACATGATGCAGGTAGTTTGGTTGAGGAAGTCTGGAAGCCTGGTAGTCACATGATATAATTATGCTATTATATCACATTTTTTTTAATGAAAAATTCAAGTTACACAGAACTATGATTGGAGTAATATTTTGAATTTCCACAATGAATCATGTGGTGATTCTAATTCTAATATATAGGATTTGTTAGGTTATGCCATTAATTAACTAGTTGAAGTGAATTAGTACAATTTTACAAGGGGAAAAAGTGGAAACAACTCATTATTATATAACTTGCGAGAAGAATAAATCTTTACAGAAATTCCATCAATAATGGAAAAATGAGAATCTATCTAGCTACATGTTTGACCACTAAGTGGAGTCTTATCATTGTAACTTGATGACATTTTTCTTGATCGAGGGTATTCAACGAAACAATTATCTAATCTTTCCACTTATATATGTACGATGTCTTTGAATGCAAACAACACGAGAATATTTGAGTATGGGATGTTAACTAGTACATTGAGATCACAGACCACCCTGACTCTATATTTGTCATTTCTTCTCATGATTCTCATCGTCAGCTGCAACTACTTCTGATTCAGTGTTCGCAACAGCCATCAGACTTTCAAACTTCTCAGTTTTCTCCAGAACAATTTCAATCTACAAAATCATCAAAAAAGTTATCAATTACCATAACATTGATAAAAAATAATTCCATATAATAGGACCAAATTAACAAGTATAATCCACTTGAAACCCACCTTAGCCTTATGAACCAGGCGACCTTTGGTCTCATCCTTCATGCTAACTGAAGATGTCGAAACTTCTATTCCATCCCATAATATTGATTAGGAAAATAACCACAATTAACCATATTGTAAATGAGACATTCAAGAAGAAATCTTACTCTTCTCAATAGCAAGTCCATTGTTCTTCAAAATCTCCGCAATTGTGACAACTGTGGTTATACCTGTACGCATGATATGAAAATAGCATTAAAAATGCCCATTTTTATATTTATAATAACTTTTCTGCAATACATACACTGAAGAAGGATTGATTTTTTGTTCAAAGACAAATCAATGAAAATACAAGTTTCAGAGAGAAATTACCCATTCCAAGAGCAGAAAGCACAACCTCATTGCGCTGTTGTATGTACCTCTATCAAATTAAGCAGAAACCATTTTAGCTTTATACACATACGATCCATCTAGGGGATAATTTAATATGGTTGGTTTGATAGTTAAAAGTGACAACTATCATAACTAACTTCTAGTTATTCTATTATGGTATCAGCCCCAAGAATGCACAAAGCAAAGGAAGACAAGGAAATGTAAAAGAAGAAGAAATATTATTAATTGAATTGAATTGAATGTACATAAGGTAGCTTTATATATATATATATATATATATATATATATATATATATATATAAACCAATTATCATAACTAACTTCTAGTTATTCTATTGTCAAAAAGAAAAGGAGGGAAGGGAGAGGTCATGACCTCGTGGATTTGAATCATTCTTGTTAATAAAAACTAACAAATCAATAATTAATATTGATCTTTTAAAACAAGAAGAAAATAAATTAAAAAAAGCCTTTGAGAAATGTGTGAGCCATTGAGATTAATGATAAATTATCCGATTCAGGAATGCAAACAACAAATTCAGTGACTGCATAAAGAATGTTGTTGCTTTCAAGTATAACCCTTTTTTTTTTCTTTTCTAATTAACTATTTTGACCGTATCTATCAACGTTTCCTTTAATAATATCATAGTATTGGTTGCAGATCTAGGCAATGAGAACATTTAAGAAACCACTTTTTTTTCAATAAAATAAATGTGACTCACTTGTATCATTCTTATACATACACTTTCAAATAATAAAAATGAAAGAAATTTCAATGGATTAGGAATTAACTAATTGAGTACAATGACCAAAAACGAAAAAAAAAAAATCAAAGAACACATTTACCTTGGCAAGATTGACGTAAAAGAAAAGGGGTTTCTTAGTGTTAGAAACCTGAATTCTGTTCTTCTTGGGGGATTCGACTTCATGGTTAGTGTTTTGATTTTGAGGTACAGAGGCAGCAACCGTCGTGGGCATTGTGATTACTCAATATTGTATGTATGAAGGTAAAATAGCAGAATTGGGTTGAATCAGCAAGAATGATAGGAATGAAAGAATGATATAGAAAAAGAAGAGAACACGTGGCAGCGTTTGATGGGGATTTGGACGGGGTAAACTTTTAAATTCTCCTTCGTTTATTAATGCTAATTGCTAAAGCAGTTAGGATTCTGTTAGAAGGAAAGAGAAAACTCTTCATGGTCGTTATTTTTTTGCCTTCATTTCCGGATATGTCCCTTCCTCCCTACTCAAACTCTTTAATGGGCTATGCCCTGCGTGGGCTAACTCATCATCTAGCCCACCCTAAAAATCAAACAGACCTTGAAGGCTTCATTGTTCCTGGACCCAAATGTTAAATTAAGAAGGGGATTTTCTTCGTGTAACAGTCGAATCTCAAATACACCATTTAAATTTTGTTTAATTTCAGCATTGTCCTTTTGTATTTCTTCTTCTTCCTTCCTTTGGTTTTCTATTTCTTTTTATACCATTCAATTTTTTCTTCTTACTTTTGCTGAACTCCTCCTTCCGTTGGCTCGTGATGATGTGTTAGCTGCATTGTTGCGGTGGTTTATTACTTGTTGCATTGACTTCGTCGTGGTCGTGTGTATTGAATCTTTTGAGAAAATTGAGGAGTTGTTAAGTTTAGAATCTTTTGTTTTATAACTGTATAAAAGTGTTCTATTGTTTAGATTTATTTCTTACTTCTAAATATTTGCATCAGAAAATGGTAAAAATGTTTTTTGTGGTCATTAATTTTATTACATCAATTCTATATGAGAATTTGGAGACTGAAAAGAAATAAAAATAAATAAATAGCATTATGATCATTAGTAACAACAGCAAAAATATTATCTTAAATCAAACAAGTTATAATTTTTTTCTCATACTTCTAGCATATAAAAAATGATCATATCATTGGAACTAAAAAAAATACAAAAAGGAATTAGATATGTTATTCTAGATCTTTTTTATAAAAAAAAAATGGTTCACATATGACATGTCTAATAATATGAATGATTGGAGGACGAATGTTGCACGTGTTACAAATTTTTGTTACTTTTCCTGATTCTGATTCTGGAAATTGAGTGTGCAAGGTCGTAGCTAAAACAAGGGACCATTTATGCAATCGCGTCAATGAATATAATGTGCACTTTTATTTTCTTTCCCAAAATTAAAGATACCTACAATGAAAAGAAAGGGAATGAATCAATTGTCTCTTATGGTGCTATTGACTCTTAACTTTACAAAACAGGTGTTCATATGCAACGATAGCAAAACAAGGTCCCAAAATTATAGTTGTGATAATCTTTTTCACAACTTTATTTGGCGTATATTCGTGCAGCTAGGTCCGCAACATTGGCCTTGTGGTCCAGACACATAATAAAATCAGTCACGGCGTTTCCATCTCAAAGGGGAGTTGCATTCTCTAAATTAACGTAGCTTTACCAACTCAAGTTGTTATATTGAAAAAAACCTAAGTCTGACATCGGTTGTAGAGATAGAGTATATAAATGGGAAACAATCTTCATTCTATGAACTAGTTTTTAGAATTAAATTAGGTCAAAACTCATATTTTAAGATGATACCAAAATCTATCATATATTTATTAATGGGTCATCCACTATATTATTCATATACCAAATCCAAAAATGTTGGGTCACATCGATAAAAATAGAGTATATAAGTGTGAAACAAACTTTATCCTATAAGACAGTATCAATAAAATATTTAAAAAAAAAAAAAAATTAACGTAGCTTCTCTTTGATGATCACGGCCGCTTGAACATAAAGGCCAAAGTAGAGTTTATTTTCTCGCGTGGGGAAGTGTAGGCCCAAATTCATTTGATTCGTTGAAATGATCTATTCCGTGGAGCCATACAAATGATACACCCATTTAGCCTTTTTTGAATTATTTTTAGTCCTTTTCTTTATGACAATCCAAATAAACCCATAAAGCCCTTTTCATTATTAGTCCTTTTCTGGGTGATAATCCAAATAAACTCATAGGCCTTTTTGAATTATTAGTCCTTTTCTTTGTGGTAATGCATTATGAAGTGTACAAGCAGAGCATTCACACCCGCAATCCCAATTATAGAATTGAACACAAAATAACTAAGAAAAAAAAGTGTTGCATATTTTGATTGAATATTTCAAAAACTTCACGTTTCTAATTAATCAATTTAGAAAAATAATTTTAAATTAATTTAGTGCTTGTTAAAATTAGATAAGTTACTTTGACTTGGTCACTTTTATTTAATCTCAAGCTGTTTTTTCTCCCTGCATCTTTCTCTTTCTTCTTTTTCTCCATAAAATCTTGAGTTCACGTCAAAAAGAAATTTTGCTACTTCTATTGTACAAACATTATTAGAACGAGCCTATTGAATCCTGAGGAACTTATGTATCACTCAAATTCTTAAAAATAATATGAATTTGTACGGCTCAAACTAATTTTGTTAATAATTAATTAAGTTCTATAAATCAAGAAACAAGTTGTGATTCATGATCATAGACAGCAACATTAACATAGAGAAAAGATGTTATCGTTAGTGAACATGCATTATATAATATTGACGCATAAAACTGATCAATATATGCTCACCTGCTCAAGCTCGGATATATATAAGCCACGTTTGATTGTTGATGGGAATATGGAATCTTCCCAAACAAAATCATGATTATTTCTGGCAATCTATCAAAATTATGTGTGGTATAAACTCTCAATTTTGATTATATACGATTGATTTATTACAGGAAGAAAGATGCGGGATCGAATACCTTTTGTTTTTGGAGAAAATTCCGATACCATTGTGATTGACACTAAATATTGATTTGTTGTTTTAATTGTACGCATTGTTCCGTTTAACGTCTAAATCTATTTCAGCTGAGCGATCGACGGTGTGATTGGTTGGACATTAGCACGGGACCCCAAGTTGATGAAAGTTGACAATGAGTGAAAATCAGAATTGGTAGTTAGCTCTCCATCTTTTCTAGGATTGGCCTTTGCTAAATTTATCATTTTCTCGAGACAATTGACTAATCATTTTATCAGTTAAGCTTCCACGTCTTGTCTTGATTACGATTCATTGTATAGACTGTCGAGTTTATATAGAATTATTATGTTTATAATTATGGAATAATCATATATGTGTATCCCACAGAATAAAGAATAAGAAAATTTAAAAAGTCCAAACTTATCGTGAGAACAAATTGGACGAATGAACATTTATGGGGACCATGGATTTCGTCATATACACTATATAGTCGGTGCACGATTATAAAAGATGAAAGTGAACTGCCAAAGCAAGGCATATATATGCACTAGATGAGATCAGTGTTTATTAAATCGGGTTAAAGTTCAACTTTTTATTTAAGACTGTAAGTATCGTTTATAATATTGCTGAATATGTGACCGGTGAAATAACGAGTATGTTTTCATAAAAAAAAATTATCATTAATTAATTGGTGTTTGAATAAGAGACTTTACTTAAACAAAATCAAATTTTTAATTCTTAAACTAATTCATTTTTACACTATAAATAGGACTCTATATGGATTGATTTGTATTAAATTTGGGAAAACCCGATCCCAATTCAATTAAAAAATCTCGTGTTGAGTTGGACTGGATCGGGTTCTAATAATTTGCTGTCAAACTCAACCTAATATAACTTGATCATGATCAAATTAAGGTGAATTAGGTGAATTGAGTCATGAGATTTAAAATTTAAAAATTTTAGAACATATTTTCTAAAAAAAATTCTTTAAAATGTACAATATAAATTCATATAATATGCAAATTTGTTGCATAAAGAAATTTCAGATTTTCATTATTTTTATTTTATAATTTATAATTTTGGTTTCCCTAGTTTTCTAAATTCATGATTTTGGTCCTTTTAAATTTTAAATGTAACATTTGGTTCCTTAATTTTATAAATTGACAATTTTGGTCTCCTGATAAATTATTAATTGATAATTATGATTAATAGAGTTATTAAATTAAATAAAAATTGTTAATCATCATTCAAAAACTTTAATAAAAGATTATGAACTCTAATGTGGTGGTGTTGTAAGTGGACTCGCATGTGGTGATAGGGGTGGAAGAAGTGTTTATGGAGAAAAGGAGGAACACAAAGTTATGGAGAATTAGAGTCAATAATTTTTTATTAAATTTTTTAATTAACTTAATAACTCTATTAATTGAAATTATTTGTCAATAATCTACCAAGTGGACCAAAATTGATAATTTATAAAACTGGAGGATTAAACGTAAAATTAGGAAGACCAAAATCATGAATTTGAAAAATTAGATGAATCAAAATTACAATTTAGTCTTTATTATATTCTTATTAATAATATTAATATTTTTTTATTTTTTTATTAACAAAATTACTCTTGAAATTATTTAAATTTGTATTTTCGTCCCATCAACGATCTATTTTGTGTGGGTTTGTTTCACGTTGCATGAATGTACAACTTATTCAAGAGAGGGGAGAGTGTTGGTTGAGGTAGAAAAGTGATTTGATAGTTAAAGTGTTGTTAGTACTTTTATATATAAATTAAAGTGATCAATTAGAATAATAAAGCCTACATTATCATTCCTTCACGTAACCATGAACAATAAATAAAAGAAATGATGCTGTCGACAAGGACGGTTAATGAACCATACAAGAATTAGGGGGTTGAAAGCAGACGACCCCATAGCTAGCCTTTTTAAAACAAGATAATTAATAAGATGTATATGCAATTAATCCAAACTCCACCTATATATGCTGGGCATTTCCCGTGCCTAGGTTCCACTCATGTTTTATTCACTTGTTTCATTTTTCATTCCTTTGATTATAAATAACATGTAAAAAGTTAACAATTAAGAGAGAATCAATAATATCGTTTAAACTGAAGATAATTTTTTTTAATATGCCCATATCTAAGTTTCATAAATAAATAAAAGATAGGTGATTTTGCCACTTTTCTAATATCTTCTCTCTAGCTAGTTCCCCCACTCTCTTAATTACCACCACATATAACCTAAAAATTCGTTGTTACACTATTGTTTTGTTGACGGGGGAAGAAAAAAGAAGGGGAATTAATGTCCTAAAGTGACTAACAAAATCAAGGTTATAGCTAGCCCTATAGGGACATAGGAGGTCCCCATTTCATGATAATAATAAAAAATAAGCAAAATGAACCAGAGCCTAATCCTCCTGTACGACTTTGACTGTTTTATTTTGGACTTTCCTTGTTATCTCTGTCTATATTATAATGATAACAGCATCAAGGTGTGTCTTAAATCAATAAATTAATCCAGGTTAATAGTTATAGATTGACACTTCTTAAGGAAGGGACGCTAAAGATCAAAGACCAAAAGGTTCGTTTGTTGATTAGAAAAACTAAATTGTCAATAGTAAGATATTAACATATAATTGAATGATTGTATTTGTATGGTACGACTATTGTACTGAGACAGCGTGTTAGAGGGGATGTTTAATTAAATGCGAAGGCTAACTTTTCTAAACGAACGGTGCAATCTTTTTGACTTTGCAAAAAGGCATGAAAAAGAGAGAAATTGGGAGATTAAATCTTTTGAGTAGTATTGCCAAAAAAAGAAAAAGGTCGCATTTTAAAAAAAGGTACCAGGATTTATGATTTTCTCTAGGTATAATTTTGTTTTAAACTTATTAGTTTTTCCTTATAAAAAAATTGACATTCGTTTTTGCATTAGATTTACATTTAAATTAATTTATTTTCATGTTTATAAAATATTCTAATAAATTTAATATATATATATATATATATATATATATATGTATAGAGAGAGAGAGAGAGGAGAGAGAGAGAGAGAGAGAGAGAGATAAATAAACTATAAGATTTTTTTATACTGAAAATAAACTATAAGAGTTCATTGGTGCTTTGCATGGTCGTAGAAAAAAGTAAGAGAGTACAGTGAAAACAAAATGAGCAGGCACACTTGAAAAAAAAAAAAAAAAAAAAAAACAGTCTGCATTGTTGGGAATTCTTAATCCAATGTTTGATTTTATATGCGAATAGTTATGTATATGGATTGTCACTTGAGGTTAAGCTCAATTAAAAGTGTTATAGTAACGTTTGAGTAATTTGAACTTTAATGTATTCGATAAAATTTGGGTCTTTAATGTGTAAAAACTAAAAGGTAATTCTATTTTTGGGTTGGACTAGAATAGAAATATCCAAAGATGATCCTATGGTTTGTCCATTAAATAAGTTATGGTCCACATGTGATACATATCGTTCTTATCTTTTTTAAAATTCAGACAGAGAGAAAATTAAAGAATTTTCTTAAGGAAATACATTTAAATCTAAAAGACAAACCGCATTACTATAAAGGATCATCATGAATTTAAGTATACTTTTAGTTAATTTTTTAATGATTAACAGAAGTTGCAGAATAAGGTAAAGTAATGTTGAAAACCATGATGATAATTGTTCATCATTCTTAGTAGATTAATTTAAATAAACATAGAATAAAGTGAATTTTATTTAATTTTTTAAGAGATGTGAGTTTTTTTTTATATAAAAAAAATAGATAACAGAGTAACAGGATTTCAATACAGGGGGATGCAATTATATAAAAAAATATTACACTCTTAAAATATTGTTCATAATATTTTATCTTATTTTGACATTTTTTTTGGACTTATTTTACTATATTAATAGTTATGAATTTGACTACTTAAAATTAGTTCATATATAATTCAGTCTTT
>PYAF01003464.1:1371244-1385578 GCA_007407185.1 Glycine tomentella
TATTAATTTGTGTCTTTAGGAAAATTAAGGAATTGATATAATTACTATTAAAAACAAAAATATATTTTTAAAAACATTTTAAGTAATTAATATGAATAATAATATTTTAAACATATTATTTATAGTTATTAATGAAATGTTTGATTTAATAATATAAGGCAATGATACTTATCTATAATATCTTTATCCTGATTCAAATACAATGCACGCGACATTATATTTAAACAACTTTAATGTAATATATTAAAAATTTGTTAACTTTTCTTAAATTTATTTTAAAAATATCAATTGTTAAATTTTTTTTCTATAAACAAACATTATGTGATATATTCATTATATTGGGTGAATAAGTAGTAGTAGGTGTGTATTAGAATTACTTAAAAAAAAAAAAGGTGTGTATAAGAAAGTTTGGTACGGGTATATGAGCTTAGCAATTAAGAATGGGGTCATGCAACTTTCACACAGGACCCTACACGTGTCTGGTGTTTGTCTCACATTTTCTCCACCTTATTATGGATTGGATTGAAAATTGGGGCTGAGGGTTGTTTTCCATTTGACTCGAACGTCACATTGTTGAAATCTGACAGTCATTTTAACACCGTCACAAACGGTTAAAAAATCAAATAAAAACCACGAGAGTGAAATGGCTGGTTTGCCTCTATATATAACCAACGAAGGAACACTAATAATCGGAAAAGAAAAAAAGAAGAAAAAACTCCCTAAAGAAAAGGAATAATCATACATATATTTTGGATTTCGCACGTAGGCAGCTACAGAAGACAAAGGGGCCTGGAGTCTCGAGATCTTGTCAGATCGGAACGCAACCGCAACTGCCACCGAGATTGCTTTGTGGTGCGTTTCTTTCTTCCTCACTTTTCTCATTCCTCTGCAATGTGTCTCTCTTCTTTTCCTATTTCGGAGATCTATTTCGATGCTTATGTCATGTTTATAATGTTCCTGTTTTTCTTAATTAATCAAAGCTTAGCCGAACCAAAGCGCTGTCTTAATGGACTTTTTTTTGGTTTATTTCTATTTCCATTTAAATAGATTTTGTGTATATTTTTCGTCCTTGGACCACGTTGGAATTGCCTTTTTTAATTTTCCCGGGTCTTAGTTAAAATTTGCATGCGTGTTTCCGAATGTTTCTGCTGTTATTCCCAGAATAATACCTTCCAATGCCTCTCTTTACCGCTTTTCTCCGGTGACAAGTCACAACACATTCAAAATCGTTTTTTCCCTTAAAAAAATTGATATACAAAAAGGTTTCGGAGTGCTTGTTAGAATGGCCAAAATTACATAAAGGATATACTCATATGAAGAGATTCTGCTAGAAAAACATTTGTTTGTTTTCAGACAGGGTGTGAGATTAATTTCCTATTGGCGTCAGCTTAGCTTGGGCCACAAGATGCTTTCAGGGTCTCCTATATCTCTTCAAACTTAATTGCAATAAATCATCATTTTTACTAGCGAATTGTCATCTATCTGATTGTCCAGAAATCAATAGCTAAATTTTTATTTAATTTTTACTTCTTTTTGCATTGGAACTTATTTCATATATATACCTCCATCCTATGTTTTTTTTTGCCTTTTTTTATATTTGAAATACCTTTGTTCCCCTTTTTTGCTTTTTTAGATCTGTTGTTTTGTATTTTTATATTTGTATCTTTCTTTCCATTTTTTTTATTGCCATCTTTCTTGGTTTGGGGTAGCAAATATTGGGGAACTAGTTTTGGCACCGTGGAGATTCAGGGATAGGTGTGTGTAAGGAGCCTATTAATTTAGAACAACATGAGAGGCGAGAAGAGCTACTCTTGATCATTTGATCTTACATATATAGTTAAAGTTATATTTAAGCAGGATGGAATGATCGAGATTAGCACTTTTCATGCCTTCGCCTAATACGCTCTATATATAGTTTGTCTTGAGCTTTGGGAGATGTAGAGATGCCTCATGTTCTTTTCTTCATCTGTTTGCTTTTGCAGACAATAATGAATATCATGTTTTAGGCTAGTAGAAGAGATCTGCTCCTGTAGCCAGAGAATGTTTATATATCACAATCTTCTTAATCTATTCTTGTTCTAATAGACATATTTAAATTTATTCTTTGCATGTGAAAGGCATATATTTTCTTCATCAACATAAGCTACCTATTCAAAATGTTTTGTTATTTACCCTGCAATTTATACCATGCAGTGTTATGGGAAGGGAAGTTACTGGTATACAGATTATGGAAAAGAAGCCAAATGGTGCCATAGCGGCTTCAAATGGTAGTTTAAGTGATAGAATGCGTGTTTCTCCCAAAATTGCAGCAATGGTTCAAGCAATGGATCATGAGATAAAGGAATCTGCTGAAGCTAATTCGTTCGAGAAACATCACGAGAGGAAAGATAGTTTGAGTGCCAAAAACACGAAATTAAATGCTGGCTTGCCAGAAGAGGAGAATGAGAAATCTGATCAGGTTCCAAGCCCCTCTGCTCCACAGCCATCTGATCAGGTTACTGAAAAGCATGTCACCCACGCACAGGCTGTTGATAGTGAAGCTGACACAAGTGGTCTGAACTTATCTCCTAAATCTAACAATATACAGTCGCCTAATTCCTCGAAGAATTCAGAGGTATTGTGTCATCATTTTAAGTTTGAGCAGCTGATATTTTTGTGGGTACCAAGTCAAGTATGTGAAATGGTCCTGATATATGTTGTGTATGAAAATTGTTACATTGAATTGTTTCCAATTGCACAATAGGAAATGAGGAAGTGTAAGTTTTAGAGAGTAGCAGAACTAGGATCTGCCAATTTTTAATGCAAGGTTATTGGCATGATATATGTTTGTGACCCGAGATTTGTTTTCCCTGTTGCCACTGTTTAAAAAAGTTAATTATTGCTGTTAGACTATAAAACACTAAATTTAGATAGTTCATCAGCCATGGTTTAAATAATTAGATTGGCACACCTGGTTACTGCTAAAGAGAGAAACCGAGAGATTACATTCGACAGGTTGCACTGGGTCAATTTCAAATGCAGTTGGTACTAAAAAATGTTTGCGAAACTCAATACCATACGTCCATACCTAATAAATACATGCTACTTTAATTCAGATTGAATTTCTTAAAAGTTCTTCTACCTAAAACTTAGCAAAACTGGCTACCAATAAAAAGTACTATTTTGTTTGGAAATTTTGCTCTTTTGCTATAAATTCTATGTAAAGGAATTACCTTAACCTGCTTATGTCTTGTAGGGATGCTTTGCAATTGCATGCATTTCTATTTGTGTGTGAGATAGTGTGTGTAGTTAATGAGATTACTACTTATATACAAAATCTTTTCCATTTTCTTTTTCAGCCAAGCTCACCTTTTTCACCAAGGAAGTCCTTGCATCATGATGATAAGAAGCACCAAGATGATGAAGATAATTGGTCTGTTGCTTCCTCGTATCCTCAAAACTTGAACATTTTGATTGTTTATTCTGACCAGATCAATTTTTAGGTATATTGGAAAAAAACTTGAAATCTTTCATACTGAATACTACTAAATATCAAAAAGTTCCTTTATGAAATTTAATAAAAAAAACTATTTGGAACCCTCTAAATAGACCTACATTTTACCTATATTAGATGTAATATGTAATATGGTGCTTATTTTCATTTGTTCTTTAACCATAATTAGTAGCGTTGCATCTGCACGCACTGCCAAATCTAAGGTAACTGTAGGTTCAGCCCCTACTTTTAGATGCTCGGATCGTGCAGAGAAACGGAGGGAGGTAATGTTTAACAAAACATTTAATTCTGCTGTATATTCTGGGGTTGTTTGTTCCAGGTTGGCGACTTTGGAGTTATCAGTTGAATCTATTTTGTGTTTTTTGTTCTTATTGCCACTTTGATTTATCTATCCAGTTTTATCTGAAGTTAGAGGAGAAACATCGAGCTCTTGAAGAAGAAAAAAACCAGTATGAGGCAAGGAAAAAGGTATATTGGTCTTTACACCGTCTGCTGCTGGCCCACCGCCCATGTCTGGCTTTTTATTTCACTTTTTTGCTTTTCTTTTTGTCTCCCCTCGTGCTTGTAACGTCTAATCACTTTAGCCAAAGCCTAGCCAAGTTTCATGCCCATGGACATGGGTGACTTGGTTTCTGTTTATCATCCCTGATTACCTTTTGCATATTGATTTGATTAAATAACTTGGCTGTTTATATAATAATAACCTGTATAGGAAGAGGAAGATGCAGCCATTAAGCAGTTGAGAAAGAACCTGGTCGTCAAGGCAAATCCAGTACCAAACTTCTACTATGAGGGGCCACCCCCCAAGACTGAACTCAAGAAGGTACTCTTTTCTTTTCCATCTGTCTTTTACAAGTCTCAGGATGCCTATGAATTGCAATTAAGAATCTTAAGATTATGCACGAATAGACCAAACGAGTAATACAATAGGAATGTTAAAATGCATGACAAAATTAGGAATGCAAAATTGACAGTACGATACACCTATGGCTATGGTACTATTTCTTGTCTGAGTTCAATGACAAAATCAGGAATACAAAATTGCCTTGCCGTGATCATATCATTTTTAGTTCTTTCCAAATTTGCTTATAGCCATCATTAATCAGTTAGTAAAACTCTTCATTTCCTTTCCTTTGATAGCAGCTGCCGCTGACTCGCCCCAAGTCACCAAAACTGTCCCGGAGAAGGAGCTGTGGTGATTCTGCTGGCATATTTCCAGAAATTTCTTCTCGAGGACGTCACAGTGTTGGCAATAACCCAAAACATGGTAGCCTTGTCCCTCCAAAAAACAAGGACCTGATCACTGGACGCAACAGCAATGGCACTAGCAAAACCAAGGAACGACCAAAACTGGATAAGGAAACAAAAACAGCTCCTCCTAAAATCACTGAGCAGACAAATGCGGACATATCAGTCCAATCATGAGCTTCCCAGGATTTTACTGACCTCCAGCTGAGAGGAAAATAGCCTTCATTGTCTTACGAGATGGATACATTGCAGAAAAGATGGCCTAATTTTCTTTTCATCCGGACTGACATTTTTATGTGGTTTGTTAGTTCTTTTTTTTTTTTTTTTTTTTTTTTTTTTTTTTTTTTTTTTTTTTTTTTTTTTTTTTTTTTTTTTTTTTTTTTTTTTTTTTTTTTTTTTTTTTTTTTTTTTTTTTTTTTTTTTTTTTTTTTTTTTTAAACTTGGAAGTGTATATGTTTTGTAAGTTATATCGGCAACATTGTTTTATGTATAAAAAAATAGTTAATGTAAGATGTATGTACCGATGTATGAAATTTGATATCCTCAGATTGCTCCAGACTTGGTAAGGGAAATTTATATGAAATATATTCCTTTATTTGTAGGATCTATAACTTAGTATTAGGTGGTAATAGGAGCTGGATTTCAGGATTTGACATTACTGAGTAGGAGAACAACACATCTTGAATCTTGATTCTTGATCACGTGATACTTGTTAAAACAATGGATATTTCTCTGATTTGATTAATCCATAATTCAGCTTGGATTATTATTATTATTATTATTGGGTGTATTACATATTATTTTGTATGAATGTTAATTAATCTCGAGAAAATAAATAACTCATATTATACTTCTTTCGTTTCTAATTATAAACATTTTTTTAAGATTTGTATCTTTTTTAAAGATGATTTTCTAATTTTTAGATGCATTAATCATTTTTTCTTATATATTTTTATTTAATTATTCTCTTTCCAATCATTAATCAGAAATAAGTAAGTGAATAAAGAGAAAAGAAAATGATGATTTTGGAATCATAGTAAAAATAATTGACAAATTTAATATAATAATTATTTTTGTTAAGAAATATGAATTAGTTAAAAAAATCTTATAATTAAAGATAAATGAAGTGTTAACTTTTCAGGTCAAATTTGAGTTCAAAGTTCAAACTCTAGCAAATACAAGGTTATTTCGTAACAACAAAAGATTTTCTCTTAACAGGAAATTTCCTCCTCCTACATATTTTTTACTAGTAGCTATAACACTAGAGCATGTACTTGCTTAATCTAAAATTAATATAAAATAACTAACTGTTTAGTAGTTTTCTAAAACAGTTTTTTTTGCTGCTTTTTAATACAAAATTATAATTACCAAATGAAATTTACACGTTGTCCAAAATGCATTTAGGTTTAACTTTTACATATTTTTGTAGCATAGTTGAAAAAAGAGGAAAAAAAAAAAAAGATAATTAATAAGAGTAAAACAACTCTTATTTTTGCTAGAACAATAATTTGGGGCACGCTCCAATTCTCAGTGTATTATTAAGGTTAAGGATGGATGTTTGAGATTAGTTGTCCTCTGTTGGTTGTAGAGTCTATGAATTAAAATGTATTAATGGAACTGTTCTCATAAAAGATACTCCTATAGTTAACGTAGTCTTCTGGTTACTATGTTGGCTTTACTATGCCGATATTACATGCCAGTCTAACGTGTAAACTAAGATTGATCCAACGTCCTCATATTTTGGTAGTGCAGAAAGAAAAAAGAAAAAGGTGATGGTCCAAGTACTATTCATTGCTGTAGTCCTCAATCCTCATATTTAGGGTTATGCTATATTTTACCAAAGAGACATGCACCTTCTTCTTCTGCTCTCTGGTGATAGATTAACCTTATCCAGTTAGTTCGGTCCAACTTTATTTCTGATTTTTTTTTTTTATAATTTTATAAGATAAAATAATTTTTCACTCCGTTAAACTCATTTTTTATTACTTAAAAAGTAATTTATTCTTTTTTATGAACATATATATTGTCTGCAATAATTTGATCTTTTTTGTACCAACTTTTGTTTATCAGGAAAACATCCCTTCTGCTACAGCAGCAAAAGTAAAGGCAGGAATGCTAGAGGGTGTTGGATCTGCCCTTGGATTATCAAAAGGGTCACTTCCAAAACCTTTGTATACCAGACTTCAACTATGGTAACAATCGTATCTTGAAGTATTGTGTTGGTTGCTTTGAAATGTCCTTCCTTAGCTTTGACCAAGTTAAGTACAGAGTTTTTCTTGTCTATGCTAGGTAACTGGGAACTAGAATTTTCAAGCTATGTATTTTGCTTGTGTAGTCTGTGCATGAAGTGACTGGGTTATTAAAAATAAAAAGGGCACAGCAGAAGAAAACAAGATCGTTTAATAAAATTGAAAGAATTAGCAATTTACTTGGATCATATCAAGTTAAAAGAAAAGGCCATAACAAATGATAAGTATTATTCTTGTGCTGGAGGATGAGGATGTGACTATTAATGTCTATTTTTAGTAGGGTGGAGCCTGCCATTTTGGAAGGGGTACAAAGAAATTATGAACTCATTTGACCGTAATATTGTTGGGTCAAGAGAGACCCTCAAGTCAATTGCGGAAGCGAAACAAAAATGCAAGAGGAGAAAGATAGAGAAGAACACAATCAATTTGTTTAACGTGGGAAAACCTTCCTCAATATGAAGAAATAAAAAATCCACGGAACACTAGTCTAGAATCAAACTTCCACTATAAGAATAATGGATTACAAAGAATCAAAATACACCAAGGTGGTGGTTCACACAACCTCTCCAACAATGGAGAAAATCAAACTTCCTAGAGTGTTTCACTCAAACTCTCTCTAGAAATCTCTCAAATGCAAAACACAATACTTGCTCAAATGTGCTTTCAAGAATGTTACTTGAGGTTCTCAATTTTAATATTTTAATTCTCGAATTCTTTCTCTAACCTGCTTCCACCCTCAACTAAGGTATTTATAGTGATTAAGTAGGTTTAGAGTTTTAGAACCCTCAATAGACCTGGACCAGCATTGAAGGAGGAAGTCCAACCCAACAAATATTAGTGTGACTTGTAACAATATACATTTGCTTGACAATAAAATTGTTAACTATGTGTGCTCCCTCAGTAGCATTTCTTATCTGATGTTCTAATACACAGCTCAATCCTCAACAAACCAGATGGGATATAATATTTAACAATCTTAAAGTACTAAAATATATTGGTTAGTCTTGAACATTGCATGTAAATTTATTTCATTGAAAATTATGTTATTCTGAAATTTGTAGGGGTGAAGCTCTTCCAATTAATACACCTGGAGTTCCATGTATGTTTGATCCCTTTGGAAGGGCTGGGATATGTGGTGATTGGCTACTAGGTTCTAATATAGAGGCAGCTGTCTTAAGTGGAATTGCTCTAGCGAACCATGTATGCCACTTTCACTTTCACTAGTCAATTATTGTCATTTGTCTTGCACAGAATTTTTAAATATGCTAATTGGACATCTTCAGCCTAAGTAATTCAGTTTTACTCTATTGTGAAGTGATTTAAAATTATTATTTTTCATTCAAAATTGGGTTGCATTTTTTTGACACAGATTGCAGACTATTTCCAAAGCCCCGGAACTGACCCTGGAGAGTTTGCTGTGTTGGTTTAAATCATGAGTTTCAACCACTGGAAGGCCATGATATTGGACAATTCCCTGGTTTGGGGTCAGAAGAAAAGATGAATGAAGGCCAAGCATACAAGCTTGTCAAGTAGTCCTTGGTGCTCATGAAGGTCTCTCATCTGGTAACAGAAAATTCACTTCATATCCATGCAAAGGAAATCCCCCTGAAAGCTTCGCCGATTGATATAGCTTGAAATTTGAACGCTCCTTTGGGTGAAGAGGGGCCTTATCTCCCTCAACAGCCACATGATGACAGGAAACGACACAGAATTGTAATTTACGCATCTCTTTTGAAGAAAGAGACAGTGGCATTATTATTGTCCTGGAATGAATAAAATTGTCCCTGAAATGATAATAAATCATCTTTCTCATATCATATCCTTATAAATATATTTTCTTTCCTAATTTCAGGTTAAAGAAAACAAACATTGAATCATTAGAAACTGTATTGAATGCAACTTTTGCCTTCAAAATTAAGAAACAGTACTGCTTACATTTCTCTACCGAACAACCTTTCTAGATTTTAGACAGCGTTTTTGCACGCATTAAAATCAACTCGAATTTACAAAAGCCAGAAAAAGGATAGGTCTGGTTTTCTACAATGCTAGTAAAGAATCAGAGTCTCAATAATATTTGACAAGCAACCAGTAATCCAATTGCTGTCTAATACAAACTGACAGAGACAGGGTATAAAATAATTAATGTACATAAATATAAAAAAAAATAAAAATCATGATAGCGGGGAGAAAAGGATAGAAATTAGAAACCCAACAAATACTTTGAAGCAACCCAAACTAGCTGGTTTTATTTGCTTGAATTCCATGAATGCTTGAAGCTGTTTCCCCAACAGCAAAACAGCCATATATCCAGGGCATATTTGTCTTCATCGTCCTTTTGGACTCGCAAGTTCTGAGAAGATGGCATTTGGGTTCTCATTAGAATCGTCGCTAAGGTCCAGGTCACTTCCAAGGCTCAAGTTTTTATAGTGGCGTGCCATGTCGTTGTCTCCCAAGCTTACATCTTCAAAGTCACTTTCCTGAGCACGAGCAGAATGAGTTGAACCACCTTCAACGTTTTCTTGCAGGTTGAGAGCAAATTCGAGATTCCACAAGAGATCATTCATGGAGGGACGATCAGTACCATGATCAGACAAGCACTTTTCAGCTGTGTCTACAAACTTATTCAAGCTTTCTGGATTGATCTTTCCCCTGAGACACGGGTCAATGAGATCCTCTAGAGTTCCTTTCTGCTTGCAAAGCAATGCCCAATCAGCAAGACTAACCTGTTCCTTTGGAAGGCTAGGATTGAGAACTGGCCTGGCACACAGGGCTTCAAACAGAACAACCCCAAATGAGTATACATCAGATTTTTCAGTCAATTGTTGCCTCCTGAAGTATTCAGGATCCAAGTAGCCAAAACTACCCTTCACCACAGTACTAACATGACCGGTGTTCATGTTTGGACCCGTTTTTGACAAGCCAAAATCTGAAACCTTGGCACTCCAGTTTTCATCCAAGAGAATGTTTGTGGTTTTGACATCTCTATGAATGATGGTGTACTTAGCCCCAGTGTGAAGGTAGTGAAGCCCTCTTGCAGCTCCAATGCAAATCTCCAACCTTTGCTTCCATGATAGAGTAGACATAGGCTTGTTGCCCTTGTAAAGATGCTCCCTCATGGTGCCAAGAGCCATGAAGTCATAAACCAGGCACATCTCACCATTTTCCTCGCAGAACCCAATCAAGGACACCAAATGCTTGTGTCTCAGCTTGGAAAGCATCTCTATTTCGGTTTGGAACTCATTAACTCCTTGTTCTGACTGTGGGTTCGACCTCTTGATTGCCACCTTCGTTCCATTATCAATGACACCCTTGTACACCTTTCCAAATCCACCAACCCCAATGACGTTGGCCTCATCGAAATTCTGGGTCGCTTGCGTTATCTCCTGCAAGGAGAAGTAGCGGCAAAGACCTTGAGCCATGGCAGATAAGTTGGCACTGCTAGTAACACTCTTCCCAGACGAAGAGGATTTGCTGTGTGAGTTCAAATAGATGGGAAGCCAGCTTGTGTGACCCTCTGACCCCGGAACTCTCTTCTTCTTGTTGTACATGGCAACGAACAATGCAGCCATAAAGGCTAAACCAGCAGCACCTCCAGCAGCTCCACCAATAACAACATGCTTATGATATGCTTTGTGGCTAGTGAAGCCTGCTTTCTCATCCTCTTTCTGCTGCTTGAGGAGCATCTCTGAAAGCTGAGGATTGGGACCAGACAAGTCTGTGTCATTGAGCTTGAATATTTCCACTCCATTGAGTATGGCATCATAGAACTCAGGCTTTGAGTCAGGTGAAGGGTGAAGAGAAAGCCAAAGCATGTCATCAGCCTCCCCATCTTGGACATATATCACGTAGTCCTTATAAGTTGGCACCCCCTTACCTCCTGTCCACCCTATCACATCAGCTTGAGATTGTGCCGTTTGGTTGTTGACAAATATGTCGAAAGCAATCTCATTGACCTTGGAGTAGTGGTATTCACAGAAATGCAATCTTACAAGGTACATGGAATTGGGATCGACTTGGAAGACCCAAGTGAGATTGAAGCCCATGTTGACATCCTTGTCAGCCCCCATTGATCTTGATGTGGAGTAGACATCAGAAGGAGCAATGTACTTTGGCATGGTCTGGTAGTCGATTACGACATTCTTCTCGGCTTGGTTGGTGACACCAGTGCCTCCACCATAAAGGTAAGGCCTGTCATCATACCACATCCTTGTAAGGCCAGAGTCTTGGATTGGAGATATGTACTGTCCACCAACGTTAAGCCTAAACATGGTTTGCAGATTCAAGCTCTTCACATCCGTGGTTTGGTCAGCATACCCTACCAATTCTCCGGAATCAAACAACTCGGGCATCGGGATGAGCTGAATGCCGTTGACAAAAGCGAATGTTCCATTGTATTTATCAGAAGGCTTGAAAGTAAGAGTCAAGGCATCTGAATTCAAAGGTGCAAGGGAGTACTCTCTATCAATGTAGGCCTGTGAGAGGGCCTCACAAGTGACTGTGGCGCTGAAATTGGAGAGGAGGGTAATCCCATTTGCAGTCACGGAGAAAAATGAGTCAGAGGGATTGAAACTGTCATAAAGGGCAGGGTAAAAATGGAGCCTGAGCCAATAGCGCTTATTGGCTTGGACGGGGAATTTGTATGTTGTCTCAGATGAGAAAACACGTGCTGACATGTATGGAATCTCAGACATGAGAGAAGGATCTTGGTAAGAGGCTTTGGATGTGATTGAACCACCTTCTGGCCCCAAGAACTTGTTATCAGGGCTCCATTCTCTTCCATCAGCATCTTTGGCACCCCCTCCATCCAACCCACAACCCAAAATCAAAGAACCTGGCTCCTCATTCCATGCAGCACCAGCATGAATGCCATTCAACAAAACAAAGATACTGAAAACAAGACGTAGCAAGAGACCTTTTGCACTGGAATATTGCATGATTACAAACAAAATCCAAAGGAGAACACGTTTGGTTTGGCCGTACAGGAAAGAAAAAAGGTGGGTGATTAGATATTACAAAGATATATAACTTACAAGACAAGATATATAGTATTTTCCTGTACGCCAAAATGATGAAAGTGGCTTCTTGGGATTTCTTTGTGCTCTGATGATGGGATGCTATAGAGTTTATTCAAGTCATTCTAGCAACCAAAACCTCACCTGGGTTGGAGGTACCAAACCAGGCAAGAAGAAGGAGGAGGAGATGAACAAGTTAATTAATTTCTATCTTTTTCTTGTATTATGATCAATTGAGAACTTTTTTTTCTTCTTCCTTTTCATACTTGAGAATGGAAGGTGGGGAGCGACAATCGTAATTGAATGAATTGGATTGGTTGCAGCGTGGCTTGAATTTGAAACATGAGTCTAAGCTCTATATTTAGCCTATATGTCTATTTCTTAAAAAAATTATGTGTATTTAAGCAATTTATTAACTGTTTCTAATATAAATTATTTAACAACATCTTTTAATGGTATATACTTTTTAATAGATGCTATAATGATCGAAGATCTCTCAAAATTTCTTTCATTTTTTTTTTAATGGAAAATCTCATTTTAAAATTTAAGGGATAATGAAGAAATTTTTTTTTCTGACTAAAGATTTTTTATAAGAATTCATTTTCCATGGCAGAGATATATTTACTTTTTTATTGGAAGATACACAAGATCAAATCTTTAAATATACTTTAATCAATTTTTGTTGGTTTGTTATTGATATTCCAATTTTCGTTAGCTCGTTGAATGAAAGGACTTACACATGGTGCATGGAAGTGCAGTGTGTGACACAGCAGCAAAGCAAAAATCAGTAATGGAACGAACGACACATGCATCATGGATGAGTTGCAATGTTAGTAGTGCAACGAATCAAAGAGCCTCGTATAATTTGGGAAACGGTTCAACTTACTTGAAAGCATATTATCCCTAGAGCATTTCCAATTAATAATGAAGATTTTTTTTAAGGATTTCTTGAAGGATTTAAGTGAAAAATTTGTTTTTTATAGTTTCTTTTTTATTTGAATAAATCTATATATATAATAAAAAGAAATTTTTAAAAATAAAATTTATATCTTATATAAGAAACTATTTTTTAGCACTAAAAGTTGATATTTATTTACTGTATAACAGTTAAAATAAAAAATATAAAAGTGTGAGTTTCTTAAATTTTTAAAATAATTTATTAAAAAAATCACCAAAAATAACTTTAAAAAAAATCCCATCAAAGATGCGATTTTATCCAAATGTATGTAGGTACAGTCTACTAAATATTCCTCACCTTCAATTTCCCCTATAATTAAAGTTGTTGTCAGTTACAAATGAATGGTGGAATAGCAATTAACATATTCAAACCCTCTTTAATAGTTCCTATTTAGCTCCCTCCATTTTCCATCATCATTTCATCAAACACACCCTCCACCGTTTCACACTAATCAATCCTTCAGGGCGCGCGAGGTAGCCACCCTCCTCTCTTTCTTGGCTGCCTCCGCCGCAACCACCACCCACACATTCCTAGCTAAAATATTCATTCATTAATCATTATTCATCTTCAACAAAACAAAAAAGTAAATTAAATAGCCTTTTGCGTATATACTAGATATCTACATATGTATATGTATATATTTATATGGGAGAAGTAGAGCAACAAGTGCAGTTCCAACAGGTAGAAACGGAGTTGCAACATTTGGCATTGAAGAAAAGGAAGCGTTGTTTGTCGAAGCAGCAATCGATGTTTGAGGCGCCGCGAGACATTGCGTGGGAGAGAAAGAGGCGACAAGAGGGGAAGACGAGGACGAGGACTAGGAGGAACAGTTTTCACAATAATGTCACAGACGATGATATTCACGAGCTTAAAGGGTGCATAGAATTAGGGTTCGGATTCAACGAGGAAAACGGCCAGAAACTGTGCAACACCTTGCCGGCTCTCGACCTCTATTTCGCCGTGAACCGCCAGCTGTCACCGGTCTCCACCCCTCATAGCCGCCCCTCTTCTTCCTTTGGGAGCCCCGTCAGTATTGCACTGTCGCCTGATTCTGATTCTTGGAAGATTTGTAGCCCGGGTATGAACATATATACACATTCATGATTCACGTTTAAAAGATGATTTTGAATTGGAAGAAAGATTTTGTTACTTATTATAATAATAATAATAATGTTGTTCAACTGAAATAAAGTTCTCTTTCATAAGAGATACATGTAATTTCTTATAAAAATAAAATAAAAAATATGCATGCATGCATGGCACCTTTTGCTTTTGTTATTATTCTTGAATTATTTACCATAATTTCTTTTCATATATGTATGCATGTCATTCCTGCAGCCGATTTCACAAACTATTGATTTGAATCAATCTATG
>PYAF01003464.1:1393830-1423784 GCA_007407185.1 Glycine tomentella
ATTTAAAAAAAAAAAAAAAAAAAAAAAGCCTCTGAACACTAACATTAGGACTTGTTTGGTGAGGGTTATTTTTGAGATTTCAAATTCCAAAACAATATTTTGCTTATAAAATCAATTAAATAGCTGTCGTTTCTCAAAAAAATCAAATTTAAAATATTGTTTCTATAAGCACTATTGAGAATGAGAAACACTATTCGGGATTTAAAACACCAAGGCACCCTAAAGTTAATAGTGGCTATACCATTATCTCCTATCTCGATACAACATTTTTGGAGCTAGCCGCTATGTGTCACTATTCGGGATTTAAAACACCAAGGCACCCTAAGTTAAGAGGTGGCAAAGCGAGTTAACCTCGGACTAAACAAATTGCTTCCTTTTTGTGAAGTAATGAAACAGAGAAACGAGAGAAATACTCAAATAAAGATAAGTCGTAAGTCTTCTACCCTTTGTAATTGTCTCTTGATGAACGAGGTTCTTTTTATCAAAGTTTTCCAACATCAAGGCAATGCAGTTTGCTGCTCATAAGGTTCAATTAAGTTTCTTCCTTTTTGCTACCAATATTTAGCCAGCTTCTTTTAGTTTGCTGCATTGTCCATCACAATTTGGACAACATTCTCTTCACCAACCTCTTCAACAGTCATCCATCATCTTTAAAAGATTGTTGGTTTATCTAGATGTGATCAATGCATCAATATCCAATGTTTCAGAAAGATGGTTCCCTTTGGACTGTTCACCAGGAAGTTCAATATTGTCCCCCTTCTTTTTGTCAGAAAATAGGAGAACGATATTGAACTTCTTGGTGAACAGTCAAAAGGGAACTGTCTTTTTAAAATATATTGATGCATCTGTCACGTCTAGAACAACTGACAAGCTTTTTAAGATGATGGATGGCATTGAAGAGGTTGGTGAAGAGAATGATGGACATTGCAAAAATCTACAAAGCTGTTGGTGGGAAGTTGTTGACGAAAGGAAGAAGCTTTATTGGACCCCATGAGCAACACAATGCATTTACTTCATGTTTGATGACTTTGAGAAGAATATACCCATTTAACAAGAGAAAATTCTAAAGTGTAGAAAAATTATGACTTATATTTATTCGAGGTCTTATTTCTCTATTGCATCATTTCACAAAAGGAAGACATTTGTTGAGTCTAGGCTTAACTCACTTTGTCACTTCTTAACTTTAGGGTGCCTCAATGCTTTAAATCTTGGATAGCAACACATAGCAGTTGGCACAAAAAAATGCTATAGTGGGATAATAGGTGATGGTGTAGTTGCCATTTTGAAAATTTTAATATATATATATATATATATATATATATATATTCTCAAAAAATGAGGTAGAAAATGATAATATACATAGAAAACAGAGGCAGAGAAAGTAAGAAACCAATTGCTGGAGAAGAGAAAACAATTGTTGGAATGTTGGGTCAAGACTGAAATGAGGTTGTGAGACGTCATACACAGAAGCGAGGGTTTGGATGAGTGAGAAATGGAAGTTATTTGATTGATTTTATAAGCAAAATATTGTTTTGAAAGTAGAAAATCCCAAAGCTTGCCTGCACCAAACAAGCCTCAATGTTTGTGTATAGAGGGTCTTTTGGAATCAAGAGATAGTCTGGCCATCCCGTCTGTTACATGCTACTTGGATTGAATGCTCCTAATCCAAATGAAGATGAAGACTTGGTTCCAGCATAAGTTGTAAAAACATGATGAGCTTTTTGTGTACATTCTTAATTTCTCTTAGAAGATATTTGAACTCTTACTACATTGTCAAGTTGGTAATCTGTGATTAATTGTTCATTCCTTTTGAAGTTTCAGTTAACTGAGTATAAAGTTTATCTTTGTATTTGTTATTTTATTTCTTTGTCAACTTATCTAGGTGGCACCTGAAGCCAAAAAGAGAGCAGCAGAATCAAAGTCAAGAGGGGATGAGGCTTTTAAAAGAAATGACTATCATATGGCTATAGATTCTTACACCCAAGTAAAGTCCTCTGATCTCTCATTTGCCTCTTGAATTTCTTCCTCTTCTGTAACTTAGATTTGTCGAGTACTTTTCTTGCACAAGTTCAGATAATCCCTTCTGTTAGTTATATGTCTCAATAATGTTACTATGAACTTACACAGTGTCTACTGGAGTAACTGGACATGAGCATACTGCCTGTATTTCATTCTATATGTTGATCGGTTGATCAAATGTTTTTTCCTTCTTATTTTTCTTTTTAAAATATGTTTACAGGCAATTGATCTGAACCCCACTGATGCTACTTTGCTATCCAATAGAAGTCTCTGTTGGATTAAGTTGGGCCAAGCTGAGCATGCTTTAGCTGATGCAAAGGCCTGTAGAGCTTTAAGACCAGATTGGCCAAAAGCTTGTTATAGGGAAGGGGCTGCTCTGCGTTTGTTGCTGGCATGCTATCTCGGAAAACTTTTCCATTATTAGCAGTATATATGATTAACATTTCTAAAACTATAATTGGTTATCCTTGTTGCAGAAATTTGATGAAGCTGCAAATGCTTTTTATGAGGGAGTAAAGCTTGATCCGGAAAATAAGGAGCTTGTAAATGCGTTCAGGTCTGCACACTATTTTATTTATTAACACTTCTTGGCTTATAGACATTAAACTATGCAAAAGGAATCAATATGATCACCAAGATTTAGGATGATTCCTATGAACGAGGCAAACATAATTTACAGAAACATGCATTATACCCATGGAGCATTGCATAAGAGAGTGCTAGTGTGTGATGACTTATGACAGTTAAGAAAAAAAATTAAAATCACTGGATGAGGACGAAGACCTTGTTAATGCCTGTCGGTCAAAATAAAATTGGAGCAAAAGAAAAGTTTAACTAACAAAATTATAACAGAAACTGCTGTATCATCGTTCAACAGATGTGATTGCTACTCGAGTTTTAAGTGATTTATAGATGCAACTCACATTGTCAACCTAGCACATGGTTTATGAAAGTTGTTAGCGAGTGCATGTGTACTGTGTAGCTCATTGAGTATCATCTTTTACAGGGAAGCTGTCGAGGCTGGGAGGAAATTTCATGGAACGGCTGAAAATAAATCATAGTTTGGCCTTTGCTATTAATACCAAGTTTTAGTGAGAAGAGACCTAAACATTGCGGGTAGTGCAGCCTTATTCACTTGATCCTTTTTTTCCCCAATTTGTGTGTGCGTGTTTTCTTTCACTAGGTACAGTCGTACAGGAAGAGTCAGCTAGTAATCTGTTTCATTAAATTGTTATAGTAATTAGAAAGCTTATGCTTATTTGACATGTTCCAAAATTGTTACAGAATTAGTAAATTATGAAAATGGTTCATGGCTATTTCTCCCATACTGTTGTAGGATTCATTTGTTTTAAAGTTTCAGAATTTTTTTTTATAGAATTAATTTTGAATTGTCGAACGTAATTAAGATGAGTACTTAAAGATTTACATTGAAACTTATTTTTGATTATAAAATGTTTTTGGTTATAAAGTGTGATGATATTTTTATGACTTAAATATGTTTGAGGTTGATGATAAATGATAAATTTTTATTTTGAATTCTTAATAATTTCTTTTTAATTAAATTCATGATATATCAAAAAATTTGTCCATGATATATGAAATATAGCATGTATGCCCGTGAGGTAGCAAATCCAATATCATAAGCCCGCAATGCCTAGAAACAGAACAACCTATTGATTTTCCTTTTACAGTTTGGATTATTATAACTATTATTTTAATAGAAACTACATGTATGTTTTAGTATAGTAATCTTATTCGGGTCAAGTAAATTAATTATAAACAATATAAAATAACTAATTGCAACATTAAGAAATATATTATTATAAATTGAGTTTGTTTTCAATATGGATTTTTTCTATAAAAAAAATTGTGTTTCATCTGTTAGATTTTAGTGTATTATAGTTTTTTATTTTCTATAAATATATTCATTATTTTGTTTAAGGTTAAATATATTGTAATGTGAGAAACTAATTCTTTTATTTTTTTTAGATAAAGACTAATATCTTTTTTTACTGGATCCAATCATTTTACGTTAAATTTTTGTTATGTTTATAGTATTTATCTATTTGATTTCAGAATATTTTTTTCTGTTCTAAAATCATTTGGGTTCCAACTCATAATTATTGCTTACTAGAGTCTACTCAAACATATTTAGAATGGCAGCTTTAGGCGGTAGACACGCAACGAAGAGAAATTGAGAAAAGCAACAGTGAGCCATTTCGGCTATTGGCTATTACATGATATAAAGCATGGTAATACTATTAAAGTATTAATTACTCCTTTCAAATCAAGAACAGCCTAATAGCATCGCTTTATTTATTTTACTATTATTCAGCAATGAAGCACTTGTATGGCTTTGTTTATTCAATTCCCTTTGTGACCGAGTAGAGCATATAAATGCTTATTATTATAAGTAGTAGGAACTACTAATCCAACGCTAGCTAGTCAAAGACTCAAAGTTTAGTCACCGCAGTCCACGAAGTCGTAGTTAACAATAAGATGGCCTTGAGCATTGCCATTCCCGTCAGTGTCCAGCCTTTGGAACGGACCAATATCCAAGTCCAAGCCCCCGTTGCTGCACTGATCAACAATTCTCACCGTTTCCTGAGCGTTTGTTCTAGTGTTTGTCACCTGCAACAACACCCCCATCAACAAACAATTCCTCATTATATATGCTAATTAATTGCTTTGTTCGATCAAGTAAAACTAGTTACAATTTATATATGTATCAACAAAAACTCAAGGGAGTTAGCTCTCGATTAAATGCACACATATGATTAAGTAAGGATTGCAACATGGTAAGCAACTACCATACACATACGTCCTTATGAAATATGAATTGTATCCTTAACAACTAAACTAACTTTGAGTAGCAATTACATGAATCGATACTATAGAGGTTTAATTAGTTATTAAGGAATACATACCCTCAAGCACCTGCCACAAGATTGTTGGCCCTGAGGCCCAGAGGGTCCACAGAAAGCTGTCCAACCGTATTTGCTGCGCCATGCCAAGGATTTGTCAGCGTCCCAAGTTGAGCAATATGCACTGACTGCGAGTAAGTCCCAGTTATGCTGCTCAGGTTGGTACAGATGATAAGTAGCTCTCACATTGGTAGCACTCTGAGCAGAGGCCAATGCCAGAATGCAAACCACACACACCACAAACAGAGATACCTTTGCCATTATCCTAGTTGTTTACAATGAACTGGATCTAAAGTCCTGGAGCTACTTGCATATTTATAGGGCCTATCTAGGATCACAAAATTATGAAACTGCCCTTTCTTTTGATTGAAAAGTATGACAACAAAATTTCTTTCTCTTGGTTACGTACGAGAAGATCCAGAGAGATTAGTATGGGTTGCTTGATAGACGGGACACAGCTTGTGGTGATAAACTTCTTGCTTCTAGAGGGAGAATTCAAAGTCTTGGAAAAAGGAATTAATGTTGATTGTTGAAAATTCTATATGGCAGGCATGGAGAAGAAAAATAATGAAAGTTCTACATAACTAGATACAAGTTTGTGAAAATATGCCAACTCTTAAGTGATGATTAGTTTTGGTATGACATAATTTTATTCTTTGCCTCTTTAAGTGAATTCTTTTGGTAATTGAATTTAAATTTATATTTAGTTATATTTATCAATAAAGTGAAATAAAATGAAAAGTGGATCAAGTGAATTGTATTTGGCATTATTGATTAATATAATTAAAAATGAAAATTAGGTCAAATTGAATCCAAGGAATTCGGGAAAAATTAAAAATATTAACCATTGGCGACGATCACCATAAGAAGTTGAACTCCTTCGAAATTTCTCAAGACCCGAATCAAAGAATGTGTGTGGTTGATCTACGTTTTATTTTCTCCTGCGATGACGATATGCAAATGAACATGATGTGGGTTTGTCCATTTGCATAACTAGTATTGATATTAAATACAAATGATTTATATTTTATAATAAATTGCCATAATATTTAAGGTATTTAATATTTCATTTAAGTTTTAACATACTGGAGCTCATTAAATAAAATGTTAATAAAATATTTAATCATGACAAAATTTAAACCTAGCCATATATTAAATGTTATTGTTAAACATAGAGTGTAAAACTTATTGGATATACTATTTATTTATTTATATAGTTGACGGCTTGATGCATATATTTATAAAGCTTTTTTAAGATATTTATAAAGTTATGCAGCATGAAAATTGAAATACTAATCAATATATGTTGTCCTCTAAAAAACTCAATATATGTTGTATGGTTCAGATGGTTGAAAATTTTAGGAAAGGATTATTCTCGATTTGTATATATTTATGTTTTATCCTTTATTTATTTTTTCTTTTACTTTTCTGCCGTTGAGTTGTTAAGTCGGAAACGCAAGGGTGTTTGTCCCCGAAAATTTCGCAACCAAATGTGGCTTAATTAAATAAAATTCAAGCAGCCCTCTATCATGGATTCATTGACCTCTTCCATTTCTGCACATCCTAAACCATGAACGGTGGCACCAAGGAGGACCATAAGTTTGGCTTATGGGAGGTTATTGGTTAATAGCATAAAACGGAAAACACCCTATGTGCATGAAAATGAAAAGAGAATTATAAATGTAAATAGAAAAGTTAGAGGATTAACCATATGAAGAAAAAAAGTGCTAAAATACTATATATTTATACTGAAGTTAAAATTAAATGAATAAATAACACAGAAGATTTAGAGTTTTATATTAAGTTTTTTTTATGTTAAAATGAGATAAGATTAAATTATTTGGGTGATTTTATTTTATTTTTATAATAAAAGAGAAGCAAAGATAAAATAAAATTAAGACTTCTTAATAATAATTACCAAGCATCTAGATAAATTAATTGATATAAAGTTAAATATTTGAAGAAAAAAATTTACCACTTACAATAATCTTATTCATACTTATAGTCTAAAAAGAAGAAGAAAAAAAATATCAAATAGACAAACAAGTTTACAAGCAATGAATGTACAGCAAGTCAATCCACAACTTATCAAATACTCTCTTTTTTTTATCTTCACATCTACAAAGATGTATTAAAAAAAACGTACATCTTTGACCTATCGATATCTAGCTCCTCATCCACTGATAATGTCATTAGATCTTTTTCACAAATTACCTTTTAAGAATTTGAATCTTTGTCTTTCTTAGAAGCGCGTACAATTTACTGATTAGTTATTGCAATTCTTGAAGCTGAAATATTATAAGATATCCTTAAAACAATAATCTAGATAAACTATAATAGATTAATAGATATCTTAGAATACTTTAAGATGATTTTATTTTAAATTCAACATGTATCCAGAAGTGTCAACTAATTAATTTAATTCACTTGGCTTTGTAATGTAACTCGCCGTCAATTAACGTCGTTATCTTGCTCACGTCTCCCTCTGTGCTGGTTGAAATTTTGCATTCAGCAACCCACCCTCAAGTGAAGTCAATGGATGACTTATCCATTACCGTGGATTAACGTAACTAATTATCGTGAACTAAAACTAAGATAGTAAACTAGATTCTGCATCTATATATAATTGTGGGTGCAATATCATATTGTGATCGCTTTAGTAATATTAATTTGTACTTTTTTGCAATATCAAGCACCCAATGATATATATATATATAGTTAGCGGCACTTGATTTGAAATTAATAAATATAGATTCTGAAAAGAAGAGATCGAGTAAGAAATGAATCCCCAAGCGTAACTAATTAATTATTCAGAGCATGTGACAGTAAGAATTCCTTTGTTGTTTCCAAATAGAAGGAGTCTATATATTACTGACACAACATTCACTCATTTTCGCAATCCACAAACTGATAGTTAACAATGAGATGCCCCTGTTGGTACCCTCTCCCATCTGTGTCAATTTGATTATTGAACAGTCCCACGTCCAAATCCAACGATAGCCATATTAATTTACTGCATGCATGCACCATGAGCCCATGAGTAATCTTGGCTGCTGCAGCATAGACTGTTGGGAAATTCATTTATACACCGCTAAGTTCAAAGATTTTAACAAATAGGGAGAGACATTCATTTTAGTAAATTTACTATTATATACTAAAAGCAATCAAATACCTATTAAGGTGAAAATTTAACCCTCCCCCATGCATGTATTCCCCTCAGGAAACACTATGTAAGAACTAAGAAAACTAAAAAAAATTATAACAGGTAACAAAAAGAAAAAAAGTTCCCCGAGCATCGTCAGAAACAAAGAATAAAGCGGAGCATGGGGGGAATATTATTATCTAAACAATAGAAAGAGAAAGATCCCTGATGACCAAGGTTAGCTATAACGTCTGCACTTCCATTCACTTCTCTATATATAGATGTGGTTCAGGGTGGCATTTCAGTCATTACTCATTAGATGTCCCCGATGATGCTAAGGGCACTCGAACTTAGCTAAGCTATACTCCATCCAAATCCTATAACTTTAGAATATTGCACTGCCATCATTGCGTAGTTTTAAAAGGTTACAGGATTATCCTTATCCTATGGTCTACTTTATGTCACATTCATCCAACATTTCTTTTTCATCTTTCTACAATAGTACTGTCACTGATATTTCAAAATTTACTCCATGAGCACGTGTCCGGCCCTTTAAGCATCATGGAGTTTAAATTCTCTCAAATAAGTTAACAAGTTTGAGTTTTGTACCTTTAAGTGGATTTTCTAAATTTAATTAACTTAGTACACTCTGTTTCTGTTGAGCATCAAAGGTCTGAAACCAAATAAACTTACTACCGCGTGCAAATTATCCTCACTCTTCGTCCCCATTTTTATCTTTGTAATTAATAGTATCACAATTTTATGTTGCAGAAAATATCATGTACGTTTTAATTAATTCTAATTAAACTGAAATTAGCTTATTGAAGAATGAAACATACAATAGGTTCAATCATAAATGTATTTTGGTAATAAACTACTTTCACATAAAAATAATCCTCAATGTAATTCATAAGTAAATAGTTATGCCTTTTGAATGGAAGAGACATGGAGAGATATGAGAAAGGAAGGCCACAGGAAAGAAAGTGGGAACATGTGAAATAAATTAGTGGAGCCCTAAATGAAAGGCTGTTGCACGAAGCACATGGTCCAGTGTGGCCCACCTTATCACTAATGTTCATGGATCTAATGTATTTGCTTCCTCAACCAACCGGATCCATAATCAAAAAAATCAAAAAAAAATACCTACTTCTTAATAACATGACAGATAAGAGCACGTTGCATAATTAATACGTGTAGGGTATGCGTAACTGCGTACGTACAGCTATAAACGTAGACATTATTCTTATTAGACAAGCACACCAACTATAGACAACGTAACGTTTTGTACTTGGAAAAAAAAAAAAAAGGGGCTCATATAAAACATACTTCATTATTTCTTGTCCCTAATTTCCAAACTATTTTCTCATATATATAAAATACACAATACATATACAAGAAAATTATTTCTAAGAAATGGTACCGACACATTATATAACAACTTGGCTCCTATATTAGACTACCCCTTGCTCGAGAAATTAGCATTAATGCTTTCCATGGACGCCCAAGAGCAACAGATCGAGCAGATCGTTGTCGAAAGTGGAATTTACAAATTTGACTCTAGCTTCTGTTCTTGCACTTTTCCACTGCTCTTGGTGCTGTAAATAAAAAAAAATAACAACCTCACGGTCAATACACATTAATTAATATTAATTAAGATAATATATATTTTTGTTAATTTAAAACTTAATTAAGATCACTAACCTAGCCCGATTGCCTCAGATCCTTTCATTATACGCAGGCGCTTGCAAGATTCCACGAACATTCTGTAAAGTTATATATATATCCAAATGAGTAATGTTTAATCGATCGAGAAATGGTCCAAATGAAAATAAAGTGGTGTGTGCTTAGAGAAAATTAATGATCAGAAATAATGCTGAAGACTTACTCCCACGGTACGTCACCCACGAGCATCCAGTCACCATCTTTGTCTTCATATGTTGGTACGTAATCAGAGCCGTTGAGAAGATCAACCAATTTGCTCTCGTTCATGAAGTCTTTCATGCCTTGGGATCCACACTTGTCAATGGTGAATGAACTGAACATTTTAGCCAGCGCATCCAACAACTCTTGGTAGCTCTTGTACAACTTCAAATCCACCTTGCGTAAATAAGGAGCACCATCCATGCTCACCTTCACGAAAGCTGCTCCCATGTTCACATTGTTGCTACTACTTGTGGCGGCTTTTTGGCCCTCATTGTTGTTACTCCTTTGAACAATGTTCTTTCTGAATGACCTCACTGGTGGCCACCCTACCACTTGTGCCCTGAAAATTATTCACAATTAACTACATCAATTAAATTACCATGCATCCTCTTTCAACCTAGACAACAAAATTAAGTACAGCAACCCCTTTTAATATTGTAACTAATCTGCGTACTACAGAAAAGAAGCATCAGTTTGACGGTCAAGGCACGAAAATAATTGTTAAGAGCCGTGTGGTTTGAAACTTTGAAATTCACTATGGGTTTTTTCAAAATTAATAAAAAAAAAATATTCTGGTATATAATAATTGCTTGTGTTGGACACATGTTTTTGGAATGTGTTAGGTGATTGGACAGGGGCGTGGACTATCCTTTTCCTTTTTGCTAGCCCTATGCTGGTTAGAGTGTGAGAAAGAGAAAATGTTGGGTGGTTGAGAAAAAGTAAGATTCCATGTGTCCTGTCCTTTTCCACTGTCTAGCCGACAACAAAGCATGCCATCCGCAAAAGCAATCCAGCCAAACTTGTTTATCTTCCTCACTCCTCAATTCTTCATCACTAGTTACTTTTTCTTGCTTAAAATCTGGACGACACTTTCCCTTTCTCCTCCAATATCTGGATGACTAATACGTAATTACAGTGTCCTTTTTTACTCTCGTCCTTTTTAGCCGTTAGTTCAAGTAAAAAAATAAATCATAGAACCAAAATCATGCATTTGCAATTGATAATACATAATTTTGGAATGCCTAATTGGATTATATATCAAGTTCTGATCTTTCTATGATTATTAATTTACTAATTACTAGTAGCAAACTTGAAAGTAGCATGTTTTATATTTTACAATTAAGACTTTCAATGGATAATTAATTAAATTACTCGTTAGACTTGAATAATCCTAGCCCTCGCTCGTTAATTTTCCTTGGTAACTTCTAAACAAGGTCAAAGATTACCTTCTAAACTAGAGAATCTCATCGTTTTCCATAGCGAGTTCCGTTAATCGTTAAGTACTACTAAAACCGGGACATGATTCTTTATCATCTGTATTATAACCTTCGTTGCCAGAGAAACTATACATATTTTTAATTATTTTTCATGAATCATAAAATTAGCACATGATAATCACCATGCATGCATTAACACAAGCATAAAATTGTAGAAGCATCAAGAAACAGAGGCAGTAAAAAAATAAAGGAAGGGAGAAATTATTATATGGATCAGACTATTATAATCCTGATTAATCTTCATGTGATATCAAGATTAGTCGAAACATGAACACGTAATTAATAGTAGTCGAGACCATATAATAATTTGTGGAGGAAAAACTAACTTTGCAGGTGGCTTTGCTGGGTCGTTAGCAGGAGGTGCAGCAGCAGTGATGTTGTTCTCTTTAACCACGTCAGAAGAAGCACTGTTTGAGGTTGAGCAAAGGTTAAGCTTTAAATCCACGCCAGTATCCGAAAAAACCCTCTTCCCAGTACTGCAAGTGCTTTTGAGCGTCTCGTTTCCACTCAGTGGCAGCCCGAGTCGTAACTCGGTTTCTTCAAAGTTGATCATCTTGTACTTGTCTCGCTCTGCCTCCATAACAGTACTTGTCATTAAATATTCAAGCAACCTAATTAGGAATTATAAGTTGATGTCGGAACTCAGGTATAGGTATGTTATGCTCCTTTTGTGCTTAATTAATTGGGTTCAGAAACGAAAATACTTGGCTAAGGTTTGAGAATTGGGGAGAAGGAGAAAGAGGCGTGTACATGTGTTGGGAATAAGGTTTTGGTGATATATGTTGGGAGTGCGGTGGGTTGAAGGGACATTGGGCGGTGGATATGATCCCACGTGTAAGAGATTCTGATGGTTGGATCATACGCTTCTTGTCGGGAGATGACGCCATGGATGATGTCATAATAATGGGGAATATGTTTGTTTGGCAGGCTCCACACACCAATTATTAATTCCATTTTACTGAACTTGGTAAAGCAAAATACTACTATTTCTTCAACACAATCATCAGCTCTTGTCCTTTTGATTGGTAATATGTTTTTCTTTTTCTTTTTACGATTGGTAATATGTTTTTAAACATGTATGTTTATAAATATAAAAAATAAGTACAACTCATTTTGATTCATGGGTATAATTTTATCTTTATTAAATATGATTGTGTTTTTTTTAGAAATTTGGTAAAGTCTCTACCAAAAATAACAGATAAAGCAGCTAATTAATTAATGCTTTACTTTATACAAGTTTTTAACGTTAATTAATTACCGCAGCAGATACATCATACATGCATCGTCATGAAAATTATGCTGGTTTTGTAATGGAGGATTATGCAGATAAAGATAAAGAGGAGGGAGAGATAAGGCCTTAAATCTTTTTCAATCTTTCTATACTTATCATTTGTCCACTTTGCGTGGCCGCCATCTAAAGCGGTCCCCTACGGAGGGTCTAACGCCAAACACTGTTCTGGTGAAAAGGTTTCACTGTTGTCAACCATGCCTTCAAACATTACATACTACTTTAATACCAAATTACCAATCAACTTTCAACCTTAGTATCAAGATTCAAGAATAATTAAACTATAAACTATACTTCACATACAGCACGAGTTCATCATCACGTTCAACAAAGTGATAAGTTTTTATTTGCTTATAATTGTGCGGTCATGATTGCAATCAAATAAATAACTTCAAAATGCTTTTGGCACTTGTGATAGTGCGAGTTTATATATATCTTGTTTTTCTTGATAATTATTCACGTAAATAAGTTTAAATTGAGATGATAATTTGCCAAAATTCTTTCTCAGATACTGATAATGACTTTGGGAGGATTTGATTATGACATAGCAAATAAATCTTATCTAAGATCGCAATTAATTCGTTTTTACTATCTCATTCTATATATAAATAGTATTGCTTTACTACGTACTATATTTAAGACTTTTGGACCACTTATTATTTAATAATGGTCATTTCACACTCGAATACAATCATGTGAGTGTGACACCCTTTAAGTTTATATCCCTAGAGTAATAATAGAGAAATAAGGAGAGAAAGCTATAAATATGGTTAAAAAGGAAATTAAAAGAGAAACAGAATCTTAAAATAATAAAAAATTATTATTAGAAAAATTTAAAATTAATCACAAAGTCATTTATAAATGTGTTAATTTTGTGACTCAAGTAGATAAATATAAATTAAATGCTTATATGGAATTCCAATTCAAGCAATAAATTGAGGAGATTGATAAAGACATCATTAAGTACCTTCTAAAATAATAAAATTAGTTGTAAGATATTTAAAATTAGTTACTTTTAACATTAAAAATTGTACAAAAAGAACATAATATATTATTTATTATTCATTACTATTAAAATATTTGTTTAGGTTTAAATAAATTAAAATTTAACATATATATATTTCTTAAAAATGATCATGTATATTTTAAGAGAAAAATGCACACAGGCACTCCTAAGCTTTAAATTTTGTGTGTTTTTTTTCTTAAAATAAACATCTAATCTTAAAATTAACTTATTATCCCAGTAGGCTTTGCCCTCGCGATGTGTTTATGTTTAAATTTTTGTAATTGATGCATCTAATACACACATCACACATGAACTAATGGATCTGATGAATTTTTCTAACATGCACCTATATATATATATATATATATATATATATATATATATAATCATGACCGTGAACCAAGGCTCTGAATTCTCTTCATTAATTCTTGTTGGCGATGCTGGATATATATATAATGTCCCCAACCAAAAAGAACCAATATGCATTCATGATTTCTCATTTATAATAATTGCAATGAATAGAATTTACATATATATATTGTGCTTTTATTTATAGGGATCCTACTATGTAAATTAAGCTCCTATTTTGATATATGGCTCGGACTTGAGTTGCATACTATAATTTCCATAAGCTTGAGTTGCAACTAATTAATAGTGTCTCCTTACAGAAAATTCGTGAGCTTTATCCTATCAAATTTTATATTTAAGAAACAGATAATTGATAAGGCTTGAATTGCAACTGATAATGATTCGTGAGACCACATGGTTCAAAGGTCGACCTTGCTGTAAAATGATCTGCATATTAAACATTTTAATTAATCTATTTTTGTTCAATAAAGCAAAGAAGCTATATATGCTACTTATTGATCATCTTTTTGGAATTCTCAGTTTTAGGATGGTAGATCTGATATGTTTAATAGTGGGGACCGGATGAAGTTTTGTGGGCGAAACACGATGCTCGTCATTGAGATGTTTTTTTGGTTCCTTTCTTGTTTGTCTTTTTTTCCTTAACTTTCTTTTCCATTTCAAAAAACTTAAAAAGGTAATAAGAGAACTATGTCTTTGAAATGACAAATAATTAAAAGTGTGGATTTGCCTAAAATCGTCGGACAGGATGGTTTAACAGTTAACAATTAACTCGAAATTAATAGAAACATCTATTAATTGGAATAATATCGATAGTATTATATAAGAATATGTGAATTAAGATAAATTTAAAATCCATGACTTTTTTTCTTCTGATATAGCATTTCAGGTGCTTGCGTAATTGTGTTTATTTCTTAAAATTTAAAATATGAAAATAAGAAATATATTTCAAAGAAAGAAGTGCAATTTAAACAAGTGCTATCTTGTCCGTTTCGGTCTTCTTCGCAATGAAATGCTCTTCTAGACCACTACCGTCGGTAGACAAATCAACTTAATGATGATCATTTCGTGTAAAACATACAATAATAAAAATATTATAGTAGATTCATATTTTTCAAAAAAATAAACTTTCATATATAATCTTTTCAGATATTACACTAAATTAATTACTAGTATTGCTTTTTTGAGATTCTACTTACATATAGAAGATATTAATATGAAGTGGGCAAAAGTTTGAAAACAATTTCAACCACTGATTTTACGAACATTCAAACCAGGAGAGAACATTGCAATTTTTAAAACGTTTGGACCTTAATAAATGTACTTTTTTAGGAACAAAACTTAAATATAGATACTTAGATATTGTTTGAAGTATTCTCCAATTCGTATTAAATTTTCATTTTACTAACTCGTGGAATAGAGGATTACGTAGACTATCAAAGTAAAATTCAAATTTTGATTGAAAAATAACACAAACAACACTTAAATAAGTGTATCTAACAATGAATCGACTAACAATGATTTTTTTCTCTATTTGTCTCTTTCTTGATTCTTTTGAATTAGCCACGCCTAAAATTTATTTTCTCTCTTTCCTATTTCTACTATTTTTTTTCCTTTCTACCGAACACACTAATAGTGCTTATCACCAGTAGCAAGGACTTCACTAAATCAAATTTAATACTGTACCAAAAAAAATACTATTTAAAAATTAATAAATAGAACGTTTTTAATCACAATAGGAGTATATTATTAGAAATATTAAATATATTTCTATAAAGAAATATTTTTAGTCATTAATTAATAATTTGACGACATGTATTAACTATTCAACACCAGTTCAAAAGAGGGGAACATCAAAATTTTTATTGTCCGCACGAATTGAACATTGGTAGGTATATCTATAAGGTCTCTCAATTACTATAGGAGGAGAATGAGCTAGCGTATAAAAGGTAGAGACTATACTTAAAGACTCAACGGCCTACGTATATTAATATTCTTTAAAGGTGGTGATCCTTACTCCTTAGTCCTTACATTACATGATGAGGGTGTGGCTCACACACCTTTGATGATGAATTTCATGATTCCTACTTATAGCGGTAGCTAACAGCTATGATGTTCATGACTGCATGATCAAGTTGGTATAAGAGCAGAAGGTTTTGGATATTAAGTTTAAGGACCAGTTATTGATCTTATTAGAACTGGATCAGCATATTAACTTTATTCTCAATTATATATCTCCCATCAGAACATTAACATTTTTTTGTATTTAAATTGAGTTTGTTAATCGAATAATCGATCATATATATGAACAGGTTAATTAATTTGGATGGAGGATAGGTATATATATCTTCCCTAGTTGAAGCGGTGGTCTTGAGGGCCATGCTATAAATGAAATATACTAGAATACAAATGCAAATGCAAATGCATGCATCGCAGACTGCAAGAAAAGTGTAGGTAAGTGAGCAAGACATGCACTTACTAGAACGCGAAAGTATGTACCAGAGTGAGGCCCAAACCCAATGGGCTAATTTATTAAATCAGGACCCCTCGTGTGGCTATGGCCCCACATCAACTACATCCCTGTCGCTCTTCTCCAAGTCTCAGGTCCCACACGTGTGCAATCATTCTTGGCTGGCACCTCTTACGATCCAAAAGTGTATTCAAACTCTTTTAATGACACCACGCGTGTGACATTTATGAGTTGATGTTGATTTCTTTTTTTTTTTTTTTTTTTAGTTTTCTACAGGTCTCATCTTTTGAATACAATCTTGCTCAAACACAATCACACATGAACACCTTTTCTAATAGGAATTCAAACTTTGATTCAACATGTTGTGAAATACTAATCTCTTTTGTTAGATCTAGTATTCATTGGTAGCTGATATTCATTTTTGGTAGAATGTTCATTTTCTTTTATTTTATTTGCTTTTTCTATTTATATAATATAATTTGATTATATTATCAACCAAAAAATATATATATCTAAATTTGTCAATTTATTATCATATAATAATATAAATTATATATATATTTTACTATATTATTGGTATGGAATATTTTAGATTTTGTTGATGACTAATTTTCGTCGAAAAACTTATCTGACAACCTTTAGTGATATTTTTTTTTTATAAATCACATTTTTTCTATCCACAAAACTCAGAATATAAGACCTTATTTAAGAAAAATGAACTCAGTTATAATATCTCATTCCGCAAATATCTTATTGTTACTTTAGCCTTAAAACCATGATAGAAAATTGAAAAAGTTGAAGTAATTATTTATTATTTTGAGGTTCAACTATATTTTGATAGAATTGAAAGTTAATCCAACCACACAAATAAACAATATATATCTTCAAATATATTAGTACCTTACAAGAAGGCAACATATGTGCATACTAGTTTACCATATTCGACTCAACATCACAATATTTCTTTCCCTAAGCCTATTGCTCTTGTACTTTTTGTTTCAGACAGAGAAAAAAATACGAACCTTATGTATTAACGTGTTGAATGATTTATATTTGCATATACAATCTGGATTTGTCTTGAATTACAAGCATGGGAATAAAAGATCTAAAGAGGGAGAGGAAATCACCCATTGCCACTCGCCAGGCCAACCAAAATATGTTTGTTGCGTTGTTCTTTTTTGCTGGAACTGCTCCTTGACTTCCACTATTGCATTCCAAAATCACTTTGAAGAAGCAAAGACAATGGGGCAGTTGCAGGCCCAACATATTTCCTTAGATTTGACTAATCGTGGGCTAACGTTGGATGATGGAGCCCAAAAAGTAACTTCTAGGGTATTGTACCTGCACCCTCATCATTACATTCTGTACTTTCCATTACATTTGTAAAAGCTCATTTAAAAATATAAATTTGCAATATGAAATAGACTTTCCCGATGCAATAGAAAATATCGGATACAATCATACGAGGGTCAGATACAAATACCCTGCTACTATACTTTTTCACGAAAGGGGATAGACGGAATAGCTTTTATTTTTTATTTAATCCTAATTCTTTATTTAAAGATATATTAAAAATACTAACTATATAATACAATATGTCATTGAATCCTATTTCTCTTTTGTTGATGGTTTTCACGAATTATGAAGGGAAGTCCAATCCAATCCTAATTCTTTTGTCGATGGTTTTCACGGTTTAAGAAATTGAAAAATATGTTATTCAATGAAGTTAGTATATCATGTAATTTGGTATTATTTTTTATTTAAGTTGTACTTTTATTTGAGATGTATTGAATAGATTCACGTACAATTTTAAATGTGGAAATCTTTTATCTGAAATGTTTTTTTCGTTACAGTTATTTGAAATGTTTTTTAGTTATCATATGATTTATTTTAAATCTATTGTGTTACCAAATCAACCAGTATATAACAAAATTCAATTTACTTTTTGACTTGTATGGACTCTTAAACGGGTTGGTTGATTAACATTTAGAATGGTGAAAAATATTAAACTTACTAGTCACAATTTTTTTTTTTTAACTTTGGCATCCCCACTAAAATTTAAAGTGGTTTTCTTCTGTTACTATGGGAATTGACACAAAGTTTATCTACATTCAATTGACATTTTCTTTCCTTGTATATTTTAGAAGATATATTATAAAGCTTTAGGATTGGTTCTCTATTGCTAATTGTTATCACATCATTTTCTATTGTATAACCTAACTAATCTCGCTCTATAGAGCTAATATAGTAATATTTTACCTTTTATGATGTTTTTTTCCTACTTACTATTTTTTTCATTAAATTTGAATATATTCTTCGTTGATTGATTTAGATATAATAATCTTGCAATCCCTTTTTAGATTTTTTCCAACCAGCAACCAATGATTACGAATATTTCCTTTTGGTAAAAAATTATGGAATTAAAATAAGTAATGAATGGTTTCCCATTAAGTAATGTTGCTCACTGTATTTACATGTATTGATGTCAGCTACTGTAAATAATATTGCTCTTCATTACAATGAATTTGTCGTCTAGTTAAAAGGTGCATAACAAGTTAAACCAAAAGCACCACACCAAATTTATGTATTTAAAGTCCTAGATTTAAGGATTATATATGCAATGAAAAGGTAATCTTATATTTTTCTATAACCATTGGCGGACCTACCTTATAAGTTAGGGGCAAGTTAAGGGTACTGCTCTCTTAAATTTTCGTATTAAAATATTAATATATTTTTAGTATTTGTTTATGGTGCTTGTTAATTATTTTCAGTACTTGTTATATAATTTACAATGCTTGTTAATTATTTTCATTTGTAATTCATGCATTAACACTTGTTTATAAGGTGATTAAAGTTTTTGGTCTTCATTGTAATGAGAAATACAATTTAACCATATGCATTTTGTAGAAATATTTTAGTTTATATTGTAACAGTTCATGTTCAAAGATCTTAAACTCAATACTTATATCTAAACTAACTCTCATATTGTCATCATGGTCTTTTGAAATCTCATCGCAAGTTACAATAAGTTTCTTTCATTGTTCTATTCAATCCAGAATATTAATTTGATCTGACTATTTGTTTGTTCCTTTAGATTATGGTTTATAATTATTTGTTCCTTTAAATTTTTTTACAAGAAAAATTTCGGGAGCGCTGCTCCCCGAACCCCGCTACTAAATATACAAACATAAATAAATTTTTTCTGAATCTACTACTAGTGCTCCCTTGATTATTTGTCTGGGCCGCCAGTGCCTATAATTATTAATGAAAGATTCTTGTTCACTGTGTATATTGATTGTGTCAACATGTTAAGAAGTATAGATGATATTAAACTTCATTAAAAAATAAGATGAAATTATCTCAAGTTGTCAATTTAAAAGTTGTGTATATTTCTTATATAATGGCTAATGTGTTTCACATGTAGAAAAACTTTTAAATCATCCAGGATTATGTCAAGAGCTTTCACTTTGTCCCTTTTGAGTATGATAAATAAAAGAAAATTTAATCAAACAAAAGAAGAAAAACTTTTACGATACCTTATACACTAAGTTACTAACTAGTGTCGTAATTCACACAGTGCACGATATATATTAAGGTTAACAGTATATCTAGTAAATCTAAGAAAAAAACTACAATACAGAAATATTAATGATGATAAAAAAAATTAATAGGCATACATGATATCTATATATATATCTATAATTTATAAATTATAATATATGATTTATAATGTAATATATGATTTATAATGTAATATATGATAGCGACAATCTCTTTTTGATTTATATTTTTTTTTCATGACATTTCTTTGAACATTTATACTCTTAACAACGTAACATTAATAACTGATTTCAGACATGAAATTGTTTTCTTCCCTAGTATAAGCGTAAAGAGGATGATCAGAAAAATAACTTATCGAGCCAAGGAGTTCAAAATACTTATGGATAAAAAGAAACATTAATGACGACCTAAATTTTAATAGGCATACAAGACATATGTAAATAAACCTAAAAAATGATGTCTCTAAAATAAATAAATATAATCAAAATAAAATATAATAAAATAACATGTTTAAAGTTTCAAAGTACTTTTTCCTTCTAATATCAAAATACTCTCCTTGAACGAGTATTATATTGCGTGTATAAACCAAGAGAAATACTTGTGTGGCTCGTCCCACTCTCTAGCCAGATTTTTCCTTCAAGATTCTTTGTGGTGAAGAAAAAAATAGATAATTGCTCCAGCCAAATTGTAGATGCTCTAATTAGTGGACAAACTTAAACTCATTGCAGTAATACCATAATTTCCAACTAGTTATTAGATATATTTCATAGGAAGGTGGGAGGGGGGAGTAAATGCTATTTGACACAATCATGGTGGAGGGTGGACTGCTAAGTGAAATTTTCCAAAAAAATATATATTATTGCAAATTGCAAAAGATAAATGGCTCAAGGTGACAAATGTAATAGGCAGGGTGGGAACTAGACTTGGATTTAGGAATGGAAAAGACTTTTGTTTCAACTAGAGTTGGAGGAGTTGGAAGGAGTGGTGAGTAAAACAACAATGACAAAAAAGGAGGTAGATAAATGGGTGTGGAAGGGAGGAAATTCTAGCCAATACTTAGTTAAAACAACATTTAAGACAATCATGGCCAACAAAAGGGGAGTGAAAATGCGGATCCACCTTCAAAAGTACAATTATTTGTTTGGATGACAATGTAAGATAGGATATCTTATCTTGAAAATCTTGTACATAAAAATATAATAGACGCATATGAGGAACGCAGAAATAAAGAGAAGATAGAAAATATACCTTTCATTTGTGTTCAAAATATCACATCAGGTATGAAATGAAGTGTTGAGATGGAGGGTTTAATTATGTATGATATAATGTAGTAACAAAGAATTTTCTCCGATGGAGAAGGTTTATAAACAATGAAGGGTGCACCAAACCAAGGTGGTTAGTGGTGTGGTTTGCAAATTTAGTAGTGTGGACAATTTGATTTACATGGAATTCGCTAACATTTATAGCAACAAGGAAAGAAATAGAAGATATGGTATAAATGGTAAAACTCTGTTGTTAGGAGTGAAATAAGGCAATGAGGGATTTATATATTCACTGTCGTGTTGGATGTTAAATTACAATACATGCCTTGAGATTTTTTAGATAAGGAATAGTATTGGGGGCACTTACAATTTGAAGAAAGCACGATGAATAAAAAGGTGGTGAAGGTGAAGGTGGATGGAGAAGTGGAAATAAAAGTGAGAAGATGAAGCTGGTCTAAGCGAATGGTAACTGTGGAGGAACAAGATTGGAAATAAGGATTGTTGTTTTATTCTTCTGTTGGTTGGTTCAAGGCGACATTGAGATTCAGCAGTAGCAAATGTGAAAACAAAAAAAGTTAAGAGATTTGAATATTCAAGTGCACATTGTGTAAACTTATTTTGGTTACTCATGTAACTCAGCATGCAACAAATCTTATGTTGCTAGGACGATTATTTTCAATAAAATTTATTTGCTTATATATTTTTTTTTTCCCTCTCTAGCTTCAAATGCAATACAGAACAATCACATTCCTAATCCACCATAAATATAATAAACAAAGATAAAGAACAATAACACTAAATAGAATAAATAATGATAACAATTAAACTAAACTACATAAAGAAATAATGCAAGAATGAAAAGAAAATAGAAAAAAAAGCCTTATATGTGCACAATCTCTTTTTAGTTAATTTTTTTTCTTCGAGAAATTGAAGAATAACAAACATTATGTCTGTTACGAGGACGACATTATTCAAATTTTTAATATACAGTTTTTTTTATCTTATTCTTTTCATATTCTCATATAAAACTTTTGAAATATATTTTATTCTATTAGTTCAGAAAATTATTCGTTGTTATCAATTATATCATTCTATTAAGTGCCTCAATACTAGTTTCTAACTCATATTTGATATAATTGTTTGTTTAATAGGACTGTGTCATTTAAGAGAGTAAAAAATACATTTTTTTTATCAATTATAATGAAGGCAACACTTAAAAATGTAAACAAAAAACATATCAATACGAGTCAAACTTTGGGAGTTAGATAAACTTTGAAATATCCATGATGGTTGCTTTAATAAGTTGGTAACGCTCAAATTTCATTGCATTTTAGTTGTTTTATTAAAATACTGCTATAATTTTATCTGTTAAAACAATTCAACTTCTATAAAAAACTTAATGCATCATATGACAATATTATTGGTATAAATAAAATTAAACATATTATTAACAAAATATATAAAAATAAGTTATATATAGAAATGTGATTTTTACTAAAACTTGTAAGGATAATATTAAAAGATAATAATATCTATAATTAAATAAAAATAATACCAATAATAAGAATTATGTTAATATGTACATTCTCAATTTTTGCTAATTAAGACAATATATACAATAATATATATTATTTATTAAAGTTAATGTATTTTAAATTGTTCATTTATAAAATTTAGAAAATAATAATTTTGTTTGGTATATATAGAAAAATTATGAAAAACTGAAATTGAAAGATTAGAAATATGAAGAGTCGGGAAAGGTATAAATTAGAAAAATCAAAAGTCAATGATGAAATAAATAAATAAATAAGGCAAGAAGCTTAAAAGTTGAAGAAAATGCAATTCTAAAAGTAGAATCGTATTTGATTGTTCTTTAATTTTTTTCCAAAACACATGATTATATCCCTTTATCGTAAAAATATATTATTCATTTATAAGTAAAAAACTTAAATATTGATTATTGTAAAATTATCGGCTAAATAATTTATTTAAAAAATACATTTTCCCAAAGAAATCATTTACGAATCATGCTGTGGTTGGTAGGAAAATATAAATGAAAGCGAGGACAAGGGCACAATATTGATTCGTGAGAGTGAGAGAGTTTGCATATAGGATGAAACAAATCCCAAATTGGTGGGCGCTGTGCGAGTCAAAAGGCTTTTCAAGAAAGAATAAGGCATTTTTGTGAGTGAGAGCATTTCACAACGAACATTATACATATTTGAGAGAGAGAGCAGAATCGGGAGAGAGAGGGCGTCGTCGTTTTCATTTCATTCCTGGTCTTCTTCTTCTTCTCCAAATAACAATTCCCCCCTATTTCGTTTCGCTTAAAACCCTAGTTTCGATGCTGCTGCTCTGACACAACACAACAGATCGGGAAGAACCCTAACCAAACAAGAAACCAATGGCTGCGGAGTTAGGGCAACAGACGGTGGAGCTCTCCACCCTCGTCACACGCGCCGCTAACGATTCCTACGCCTCCCTCAAAGAACTCGTCGATAAATGCAAGTCCTCCGAATTATCCGACACCGACAAGAAGATTAGCATCCTCAAATTCCTCAGCAAGACTCAGCAGCGCATGATCCGCCTCAATGTCCTCTCCAAGTGGTGCCAACAGGCAATTCAATTCGCCCCCCCTTCTATTATTCAATTCCAATTTCATGCTATTCCCTTTTTGTTATTATCGAATTTCCTTATAATTGTTTCGTTTTTTTTTTTTTTTTGCAGGTTCCTTTAATACAACACTGTCAGCAACTGGCTTCAACTGTTTCAAATCACGACATGTGTTTCACACAAGCTGCTGATTCGCTATTCTTTATGCACGAGGGGCTTCAACAGGCGCGTGCCCCCGTTTACGATGTACCATCCGCCATTGATATTCTTCTCACCGGAAGTTACCAGCGTTTGCCCAAATGTATAGAGGATGTGGGGACTCAGTATGCTTTGACCGAGGAACAGCAGAAACCTGCTTTGAAGAAGCTGGACACGCTTGTTCGGTCCAAGTTGCTTCAGGTTTCTATTCCCAAAGAGTTTTCCAATATTATGGTTTCTGATGGTACCGCAATGCTTACGTTAGATGGGGAGTTTAAGGTTTTGATAACGCTTGGGTATAGAGGGCACTTGTCTTTGTGGAGGATTTTGTATTTGGAGCTGCTTGTTGGTGAGAAGAATAAGCCTGTGAAGTTGGAGGCAACGCGACGTCACTTGCTTGGGGATGATTTGGAGAGGCGAATGGCAGCGGCGGAAAATCCGTTTTCAGTGTTGTACTCGGTTCTCCATGAGCTGTGTGTTGCACTTGTCATGGACACGGTCATAAGGCAAGTGCATGTTCTTCGACAGGGAAGGTGGAAGGATGCAATTCGGTTTGAGCTCATATCTGAGGGGCATGGAGCGAGTTCTAGCTCTGCGCAGAACCCTGATGGGGAATCTGATTCGTCTGCCATGCGAACTCCAGGGTTGAAAATTGTGTACTGGTTGGATTTTGATAAGAATGCTGGTTCGTCTGAATCGGGCACATGCCCGTTTATCAAAATTGAACCTGGGTCCGATCTTCAGATAAAGTGTCTCCACAGCAGCTTTGTCATAGATCCCTTGATGGGCAAGGAGGCAGAGTTTGTTTTGGACCAGAGTTGTATCGATGTTGAGAGGTTGCTGTTGAGAGCTATTTGTTGCAACAAATATACCCGTCTATTGGAAATTAAAAGAGAGCTGGTGAAAAATGTTCAGGTCTGTCGAACCGCAGATGATGTTGTGCTCCAGTCTCAAATAGGTGAACCTGATATTGAATATAAACAGGTTGGTTTACATTTATTGGGAAAATTTTTCTCTTATTAGGAGTTTGGACTGTCAAATTGGTGTATTGCATTGCATTGGACTTTAGTAGGTTTGTAAGGATTAAATTTGGATGATTATTTTGGGGTTTTATTTTATGTGCTTCTTTGGTGTCTGTCCTTTTGGGGTTTGACTTTGCTTACATTCTTTTAGTTTCAGAAAATAGATACTCAGATCCTGGATATTCAACTTTTTTTTAAAATCCTTGATTATCAAAGTACTACTGTACATTTGTTGCTGAACAGTCAATTTTGGCTAATAATGCTTTATGTAGGTGAAGATAGATAATTTTGAAGTTCTGGTCAAAATTATAGTCATCTTATTTCTGCGTTATCTGCCAAAGATTTTGGGTTTACTATTGTTGAGATCCCACATCGACCAAAGACATGACAAATCTAGTCCTTATATAAGGCTTCAACAGTCCTCAACCCCACAAAATCGGTTTGTTAGATGAGGATTGCACAAGACTATAAGGACTACATCAGCCATATCTCTAGTCAATGTGAGATCTCAACATCCCTCTATGTTGATATGCACGCGTTTTCCATTGAAAGACTCTTCACCCTTACATCATACAAACTGTTGCAATTTTATAGATTCATTCTTGAATCTTGATACCTTCCCATGAATATTATATGTGTAATCTTATGCCCTACCTTCTTCCATTCAATCTTGCTTGGGGTTTTGAATTTGAGATCTGCTTCTGTCTGTAGAAGGATGATAAGTGCCGCAGCAAGGACTCTGAGGGCCATGAGGTGTTGCGTGTGCGTGCCTATGGCTCTTCTTTTTTCACTCTTGGAATTAATATAAGGTACCTAACTTTACTTGCATTTTTCTAATCTATTGCATTTTAATTTGGGGGATTTTTTCAAACCCATTCCTCTGTTTTGCTATTCAGGAATGGCCGTTTTCTTCTTCAATCTTCTCAAAACATAGTGGTTTCTTCCACTTTATTAGAATGTGAAGAAGCTTTGAATCAGGGATCTATGACTGCAGCTGAGGTCTTCATAAGCCTGAGAAGCAAAAGTCTATTGCACTTATTTGCATCTATTGGAAGGGTTTTAGGCCTTGAGGTATATTTACCTGTTTTCTCTCCTTTGGACTGTCTTCGAACTTATTATTTGGATTATTGGCTTACCTGAGAGTCTAAGACCTATGGATTATGGGGCATGCTTGCAGGTTTATGAGCATGGATTCAATACAGTTAAAATACCCAAGAATGTTTCAAATGGTTCAGCTATGCTATTGATGGGATTTCCAGACTGTGGAAGTTCCTACTTCCTGCTGATGCAACTTGATAAGGATTTCAAACCCTTGTTTAAGTTGTTAGAGACTCAGCCCAACCCATCTGTAAAAGATAGTTTATTTGGTGACCTTAATCAGGTGCTGCGGATCAAGGTAATCGATATAGGACAAATGCAGGTTCATGAAGATGAAATGAATTTAAGCCTGGTTGACTGGGGAAAATTACGTTCTGTTTTGCCCAATGCTGTTTGTCCAAATCAAATATCTGGACATGAGTTTTTTTCTGATATTCGCCTTGAGAATTCCATACAGATTGCAAGAGGTCATCCATCAGGTTTTTCATCACTTGTTGATGAAGTGTTTGGACTTGAGAAAGGGTCTTCAACGACCCCATTCTCTGTTAAAAATCTTTCTTCATCTGTGAATACATCCCTTCCTTCCCAGTATGGCTCTGTCCCTATGAATCTCCATAGTTTAAAGGCTGGAAGCCCTTCGCCGAAGTGGGAAGTAGGAATGCAGATGCCACAGGTTAGTAATGTAACAAATGCTTCTGGTGCTACTAACCACTATAGTGGTTCCTTGTTCTCATCAGGCAGTGTGAAGGGCCCAGTTCAGTCCAGTTCTGTTGGCTCGATACCAACTGGACAAGGAAGGAACTCTGCTGGAACAAAGCTATCTGCTTCCAAGTCTGAACAGGATTTGGCTTCTCTTAAATCTCTGCATTCAGTTGACACTAGTTCCTCTGCTGCAATGGATGAAGAACAGCTAAGAGTGTTGAGTGATAATTCCAATGATGCTTTAGCTGGAAATCGGTCATCTCGACTTTTATCTCCTCCACGACCAACTGGCTCTCGAATGTCCATACCTAATTCCAGACCTAATGGACCTCAAGTTGAATCGTTTAAAGCTGCTGGATCTGGTTCATGTGCTACAACTCCCGTATGTAAGATACTTTCTTTCCATCTTCATGTTTATCATGTTGAGTTTATTCATGCAGTTATTTATTTTATCTTTCTTTAAGTAATATGACTGGAAAAATGAATGTTTGCAGCCCAAACACTGGAATCAACAGTTAGCTATAACACAGGTGAGGATGTTACCTCCAAAAATGATAAGAAATCTAGAAAACGAACAGCTTCGGATATGTTGACTTTGATTCCATCTCTTCAAGGTGTTGAAAGCAACCCAGGAATCTGCAAGAGAAGAAAAATGTCTGATTCAGCTGGCTGTCAACTGTCTTTGCCACAAGATGTCATGTCTGCTGAAATAATACCTAGAACAGAAGGATACAGTTATGGAAGTTTAATCGCAGAAGCAAATAAAGGGAATGTTCCATCTAGCATTTATGTTGCGGCTCTTCTTCATGTGGTCAGGCATTGTTCACTTTGCATTAAGCATGCTAGACTAACCAGCCAGATGGATGCATTAGACATCTCATATGTTGAAGAAGTGGGTTTGAGAAGTGGATCATCTAACATTTGGTTTCGACTTCCACTTGCTAGAGGTGACTCATGGCAACATATATGTTTGCGACTGGGCAGACCTGGTTGCATGTACTGGGATGTTAAAATAAATGATCAGCACTTCAGGGATTTATGGGAGCTGCAGAAAGGGAGCAATAATACACCATGGGGTTCAGGTGTACGAATTGCTAATACATCTGACATAGATTCACATATACATTATGATCCAGATGGTGTTGTTTTGAGTTATCAATCTGTTGAAGTAGATAGTATAAAAAAATTGGTGGCTGATATCCAAAGGCTTGCCAATGCAAGAACATTTGCCCTTGGCATGAGGAGATTGCTTGGCGTAAGAGCAGAGGAGAAGTCAGAAGAGCTAGTTACAAGTTCTGACACCAAAACACCCAGTACCAAGGTTGCTCCGGATACTGCAGACAAACTAACTGAACAGATGAGAAGGGCGTTTAGAATTGAGGCAGTTGGACTGATGAGCTTGTGGTTTAGCTTTGGTTCCGGTGCCCTTGCTCGTTTTGTTGTTGAATGGGAATCTGGTAAAGAGGGTTGCACTATGCATGTATCTCCTGATCAACTTTGGCCTCATACCAAGGTTGTTAATTCCGCTCTTCAACTGATTTTTATTTGCTTTTTTTTTTTTCTCATTGTGTTCATTTTTGCATCAGTGATAGATGCATATTTTTCTGTTGTGCTTCAAAATTTTGATAATTATTGGAAACTAAAACAATATATGCATGCCATATTATCCAGTCATGATTGTTGGCTTTGATCTGTTTTCTTGGTTCATCATGTTCGTTATTTCCTCCGTTGTATTGTTTTTGGACTTCCCCCCTTTTCATGAGAAATAATACACATGATCCTGCTAAGGTATTGTTCTCCTTTGACATTTTATGCTATCTTTTGGGTGAAATTACTATGGAACATCTTTCTTTTGCTTGTTCAGCTGACTTTGTAAAAACATAAGACTTGAAAATGCATTGCATTGATTTAATTGTTATGGTTATTTCTGCTTATGTATGACGGTCTGTAATGCTTGATACCATTTTTTTCCTTTGATATTTCAGTGTTGATAAGAAACCAATTCCTTAATTTTAAGTTGTCTTTTGTATAGATGTATCTAATATTTTGTCCTGGATCTGTTCCCAAGATAAATTCCTCCCTATGTATTTTCTAAATTAGATGCTTCTATACTGTACAGTTTTTGGAAGATTTCATAAATGGAGGTGAAGTTTCACCGCTGTTGGATTGCATTCGGCTGACTGCAGGGCCCTTGCATGCTCTGGCAGCTGCAACCAGGCCAGCAAGAGCTGGTCCTGTTCCAGGGGTTGCAGCTGCCTTATCTTCTAAACAGAATGGTAGTTATATATCCTCACAGGGACTTCTGCTTAGTAATTCAACTACTAATGTTGGTCTGCCAACATCTGGACCTGGGGCAAACACTGCCATGCCTACTGCTAGTGGTCTCACTAGCCAAACCCTTTCAATGTTAGCTGCTTCTGGGCGTGGTGGCCCGGGCATTGTTCCAAGTTCACTTTTGCCCATTGATGTCTCTGTTGTGCTCCGCGGTCCATATTGGATACGGATCATGTACAGGAAACAATTTGCTGTTGACATGCGTTGCTTTGCAGGAGATCAGGTGTGGTTGCAGCCCGCAACACCGCCTAAAGAGGGTCGTCTTTCTGGAGGTTCACTGCCTTGCCCTCAGTTTCGGCCTTTTATCATGGAACATGTTGCCCAGGAATTGAATGGATTGGATCCTAGTTTTACTGGACAACAGGCAGGTGGGCTGGCAAATTCAAATAATCCAAACCCTGGTTCAGGATCCCAGATGATGGCTGCAAATGGAAATAGATTAAACTTGCCAATTTCTGGTGCAATGCCTAGGACAGGAAACCAAGTAGCTAGTTTAAACCGTGTTGGAAATGCTTTAGCAGGCTCTTCAAACTTAGCTTTGATGACATCTGCTGTCTCTCTACGGAGGCCACCTGGAACGGTTGTCCCTGCACATGTCAGAGGCGAGCTGAACACAGCCATTATTGGTCTTGGTGATGATGGAGGATATGGAGGTGGTTGGGTTCCTCTTGTTGCTCTTAAGAAGGTTTTGAGAGGTATTCTCAAGTATCTTGGAGTGTTATGGCTTTTTGCCCAGTTACCTGAACTTT
>PYAF01003464.1:1423884-1444979 GCA_007407185.1 Glycine tomentella
CCCCCCCCCCCCCCCCCCCCTTCTCTCTTCTGTGGTACTTCACTTTTGTTTCTAGAATTCTTTTATTTAAGTATCTTATTTTTACATTCCTTCTTGATACATGGACTTTTGCATATCTTTACCCTTCCTGCTTAAAGGGGAATAATTGCAGTTGTGATATTGGCAATTTTTACATTCCTTTTCTTTTTCATCTACTATACTTTTTCAGCATGTTTCTTACTTCGTTGTTTGTTTCATTTCTTTGTTCCCTTGGGTGATTTAGCCTGGTGAGTTCTTGCAACAATAATTTTCAACTATTTAATTTTGTATTAGGATTTTAAACAAAATGTCTTTAATCAATTTTTTTATTTTATTTCTTTATGAGCGTGATACATCAAATTGATTTTTATATGTGAATGAATGTTATGCATATTGATACTTTATGACTTATTAGTTATAGTTGGCAAAAAGTAAGAAAAAAGTTGATTGCATTATGATCTCTCCAGTGTTAGGAGCGTTCAAATTTAGCCCCCTTATTTTAATTTGGAATATTATCTCCTGGGTTTATAAGTTGATGCATAATTATGCTTCCGTGCCCATAATCTGTTTGAAGTGGCTATTTTTGCTTATGGGTCATTTTGGCACATGGACTCTGCGTCATCAACACTAGAAACTGATTGGTACTTCGCTAGGGTTTCCCTTTCTTTATACCATCAACTGTACCATATCAGGTGTAGCTTTAATGTATTTAGAGTGGGAGACAGTGATGACTTACATAACCAAGGTGCTACACATTTAATATTACAAGAGTAAGAAATCAAATTTAAAGCCATGTGAGCAAAAGCAGTGAGACGAGTCTTGATTGCTTATATACAGAAACTACAGGGTAATGTAGCAATTGGAACTAGAAGAACCAAAGTCATTTTTGGTTAAACTAGGACTAAAATTGTAACTAAGCTTAAAAAAGGAAACAGCTAGTGTCTTCTCAGGCTCTTAAATATTTTCCATTCTTATTCCAGTTATTAGGCACACTAAACTGAAATGCTGTCTTTTCACCCTTCTGCAGAGGATATGTATTTGCTGTTAGTGTCCACAGAGTTCAGCTTCTTCTTCAGGTATTAAGTGTAAAACGCTTTCACCAACAGCAACAGCAACAGCAGCAAAATTCAAATCCTGCACCAGAGGAATTAAGTCAATCTGAAATAAGTGAAATATGTGACTACTTCAGCCGTCGAGTGGCATCAGAACCCTATGATGCTTCTCGTGTTGCATCCTTCATAACTATGCTCACTTTACCTGTGGCAGTACTGAGAGAATTCTTGAAATTAATTTCTTGGAAAAAGGGATTATCGCAGGCACAAGTTGGAGATGTTGTTTCAGCTCAAAAGCCACGGATTGAGTTATGTCTTGAAAATCATTCTGGGTGGAATATGGATGAGAACTCTGAGAGCTCATCTGCATTCAGAAGCAACATCCATTATGATCGCCTGCATAATTCTGTTGATTTTGCGCTTACTGTTGTTCTTGATTCTGCTCACATCCCTCATGTCAATGCTGCTGGTGGTGCCGCATGGTTGCCATACTGTGTTTCAGTAAGATTGAGATATTCATTTGGTGAAAGTCCCAATGTATCATTTATTGGCATGAATGGTAGCCATGGTGGTAGGGCATGTTGGTTACGTGTTGATGATTGGGAAAAATGCAAACAGAGGGTAGCACGAACAGTGGAGGTTAATGGGAACTCAGCAGCAGATGTAAGTCAAGGTAGGCTGAAATTAATTGCAGATAGTGTGCAAAGAAATCTGCATATGTGCATTCAAGGGCTAAGAGATGGTAGTGGGGTCACAACCAGCTCTGGAGCAACGTGATTTTGTTAACAGCAGCAATCATATCTATCTATCTAGATATTTTGGGTTAGTGTTGTCAATATTGCGTTTTAGTTTACCATGTGAAATGGTGCCATACTGAGTTTAAGCATGCCCCCACCATCCTAGCATGTCTCTTCTGCTCATAGGTTATGCTTATGCAGTTCTATTGGAGATGAGCTTTGCTGTAATGGAAGAGAGTGCACAGGTGATTACAGATAATTTTGATTAAATTACTTTGATAGCCTAGCTTAGATTTGCGGGCACCAATTTTAGATTACTAACCAAATATATAAAACGAGTATTCAACGTTTCTCTCAGATCATTAACTAAGTTGTACAATATCTTTGCTGATAGTGTAGTATCATGGTATAACTTCTTGGCCGGTGGCTATTGTTATTGTACAGATGACATCAAATGAATAGATTAGTAAAGGAAATTTGTTACGCTCGATCTCTATCGACAATAAAGACCTTGCTGCGTACTTAATTTTGAATTCTTGTTCTTGGCATGCTCTGTCTCAACCCCGGTTGCTTTTATGTAATCTGTAATAACCTCATTTTGGATGCAGCTTCTTAATTGTGTAACGTGTATCGTTTTCTGACCATTGAAACAGCTGCAGGATTTATTGGTTATTTGGACTCAAGTAGTTTTGACTGTTGGGCAAACCGAAAATAAAAGATTTCCAGCGAAATACGTACTGCTACTCTACGGAAATAGGAATAGAGATTTATATGTTGTTTGGGTGAGAGCAATGAAAAAGAGAAGATAAAATAAAGTAATATTCTTTTCCTATCTTTAATTTATCAGCCGTGCCAAATTAAGTAAAGACCTTTTGGTTGTGTTTTTGTCCTATTTTCTCTTCCTTCATTCTCTGCCTAAAATACGTTTGGTCTATGTAACATAATAATGTGCTTGGTTAAGTTGAAATAGAGCTTAACATACGTTTGGTCTATGTAACATTGTTTAAAAAATAAATTAAAATATCTAAATACCCAAAGAGTAATGCTAAACCATTTTTGTCAGATTGAAAGTAGAATTTGAATTGGTACCAACAAACCAACCATTGTGCTGATGGAAGAATAGGGATCCACATATGTGATGCACCCAATCGAAACATTCTTCACGTCAATCGCAACCGCTTATATTTACCATTTCAATCTGCAGTTGTCATTTCGTGCACGATATTTTCAACGAGCAAAGTGAGTTTAATACTAGTCACCATGATATTTAACTCGTCATGGCATGCTATGCTTCTCGTTAACGTTTAAAATCACGAGTTAAGAAGAAAACAAATTTGACCAGGTGGTGGCCATTGTAAAGTGAAGAAAAATGATCAATTTCTTCACTAGTACGCAGTCATAAACGTCTACTAGCCAATATATTAATCTTTTTAATTTGAAAGCTTGGTCTTGATTTAAATAATGAAATCTCAGACAGACAAAAATACTAAACTAACAGAATAGTTTGTTTCATGGCGAAAATTTGACACCTACATATCATACAGTCTCCTTAGAAGTAGAAACCTCATTGTCCTGCTGCTGTTGCTGCTCACTGACTACAATAGGGTTCTCGGACGAGTCCCCTTCGCTGGAATCAGGTTCCTTCTTAAGCTCCGACTCAAACTCCTTTGCAGCCTACACCATTGATTCACCAAAAAATAACCATCCTTAAAAGCAATAGACAAGTCAATGAAGTGAATGCCAAAATCCAACAAATAACCATCCTCCCATTTTATTTTACTTTTCCCCAGAGTTGTCATAATTTGGGTTTGGATCTTACTGAAATTAAAAAAGTAGCTAAAGAGATGATGAGAGTTAGTAGTAATGTAATATGAGGGTAAAGGTACCTGTTGGAAGCTCTTGACAGTTTTGCCGATGCTACGGCCGACTTCAGGCAATTTCTTGGGCCCAAAAACGAGGGCGGCCACGCCGGCAATAACGACCAGTTCGGGCACGCCCAGACCGAACATGGCGTTGCAACTCAAACCTTTGTTTCTTCGCCGACCATTCAGCGCTACCCTTGCTGAATTGAACAACTTGGGTGTCCCGAAACACGAAGATGAAGAGGAACCCACGCTAATAGCGGCTCTTCTGACCGAACTCGAAATCGAAACGCAGCTCATCATCATCATCGTCTCCATCTCCTCCTCTGCCTCTGTGGCTAAGATTTTTTAGATTTTTTTTTTATAACCTAACACCGTTAAGGCGTTAGCCCCAAAAATAAAATAAAAAACAAAGTAAAAGACGAATACAGAATAGTATACTTACATTGCATGTGAAAAGAATACTACATGTGCTACCTAACTTCATAACTTCACCGCCAATAACATTATTATTGACCATGCCCATCTACGGAAGTGTAGTAGTCATAGATAGATAGATAGACGGAGTATAATGATCAATAAATTAAGTCACCAACCTACTCAATTTTTTGGGACAGCCCTAATATTAGTAATTTTTTGGTACAAACTACAAACCATATGGTAAATATTTGAGAGAGTTAGATATCTTTTGTGTGTTTCCATGGAGTTCTAAAAATTGGTTAAGAGACCTTTTAGTTCCTTACTCTTAATTTTATTTAGTTACAACATAAAAAAATCGTTTACTTTTTTTCCTTTTTGAGTTTATTTTGGTATTTTTAACTAAATTTTTTTTAAAAAAAATATAAATTTTTCATCCATCTTAGTCCAAGAAAATTTTGTAAATGATAAAAATTAAACTAAGATTCTCTCATTAAATAAATCATTCTCAATAATGTGAATTCAATGTAATTTTACACGTCAATTATTTGGGTTTACTTTTCCTTCTTTAAAAAAATATAATTTAATTTAATATGCTTATATTATTTTTTATAGTAAATATGCTTATATTGTTTAAAATAAATTTTTTATTTGGAATAATTATTTTAATAGTATGATTTTTAAACAAAAAAAAGTACATTAAAGGGTGACAGGGTTGCGACAAACTATGTGTTAATTGTGATTGACAAACTAGTCATGAGTTTCATCAAGGATGTATGTAATTGTTGTGTGAGTCTAGAAGTGACATACATGAAATAATTATTTTTTTACATTATTAAGAGTGATAAGATAAGCACAAAAACAATTATTTCAAAACATAGTTCAAGTAAATTAATCATAACATACAGAAAAAATGTTTATAATGCGTTCCTTAAGAAAACGTGTTTATAATGCGTTCCTTGAGAAAACGTGTTTATAATGTGTTAGAATAATCTTGCAAGGATAATAAAATTCAACTTTTGATATATATTTGAAATAATGTAACTTTTCTAGTGTATACATAAGTTTCTCCTCCTTTCGTGAGGATTTTGAGTATGTTTTTGTGTACTCTGAAACTATTGTAAACATTTTTTTTATTCAAATAGATAAAAAAAATTCATCTTATTTCGAAAGGTCTTTTAATTTCATTCTTACGGAAATATTCTATTATTTAACCTCTTCAACAATTTAAAATTTTCAATTATTTTATTCAATAATCCAGTTCCATTTGGTATCTTACATTTGTCATTGTCTTTAAAATAAGATTATGAATGTCTTCATAATTTTCATTGTTAGATAAGAATAAGGAAAGAGAAGAACACTTTGAAACTTGTACATTCAGCATTCGTTTCTTATAAGCAACTAAACTTATTTGAGAGATTAAGAAATTTAACCTTCAAAGTTTATGGGTAGCAAGACAATTTTATTCGAATGAATTAGTTAAAAATATGTAAAAGATTTGACAATCATCAAGCTTATCCTCTTACGCCGAAAGATTTATAATTTTATATTATCATGTATCATATGTGCACCAAGTATAGTAAGTATTGTGTGTTTGAAAACTCGTTGAGAATGAAAGAATCATGTTAAGTGAAAATTATAACTATTAACTTTTAAAAATCAAATCCAAAATATATAAATAAATAAAAAACACATCCAAAACGTGAAACATACTATACATTATGATTGCATTGTTGAACGAGTGGATTGTATTGGACACATTAATAACACAATGTTAAAAAGGGATGCATAACTAACGCGTTCCCTCAGAGTTAGTAGGTGATTGATTCTATTGGGCATTAGCAAGTCAATTGCACGCTAGATACCATTTGATAATTCAATTGAAAGCAAATAATATCCAATTTGGATTCTGCTAAGCGTGACAAGAACTCAAATAACTTAAGCAAACAATATCCAATTTAGATAAGGCGAACTCCACTTGTCCCCATCATATCTATCTAACTAATATAGGTTACACATCAACCATGTATTAAGATTTGGGAGGGTCCACACAAAAAAAAAATGAAAAATAGGATTATCCAGCAGAATATGCTCAATAAGATTCACATACATCAAATTGATTTACAACAAGAATTTGCTCTTACTTACAACTAGCAGAAACAAGAGTTTTAGAATAATTTCCTCATGGAAAGCATAATGTAAATTTAGCTATTATGTTATTGTTCTCCATTAGAAGGAGTTCCACGGGAATCTGCGCCACCACGAATCCGCTTCTGAAGATGTTCCAGGCTAGCCACTCTATGCAGGGAAGTTGTTCTCCCCGTTTTGTTGCCACCTACCACTGCTGCAACATTCTGCTGCACAGTTTCAATTGAAGAAATGCCTCCCAACCCATTATTAGAAATGGGTTGACAAAGGTGATGATTTGGGTCTTCTTGCACTGGAACAGCAGCATCAGCTGATGTCTCAGGACTTTCATCAAACAATGGCATGCCCATTGATGACATCTCAGTCATGGCATGAAGCATTGGGTTCAACCCAGTAATTCTTTTCACTGTCTCTTCAGCCATCTTCACCTTAAAAAGAAAAACAACATGGAAGGAAATGATCATTGTCAATACACACATAAACCAATACAATTAGTTTCTCTGAACTTTAGAAAACCTGATGGGCTCCTATTCTCAGTTTGCCACCAAAAGCAAACCTTGGAGAAATTATTACGTAATCCGGGACAGTCATGGTCTCAATTAATCTCAACATGACACAGTTGACTGTTATTAGTTCTTTCTCGTAAATTAAAAAAAAAAAAAAAAAAAAAAAAAACACTAGACTCAGTGTTATGTATAGATTGGTCGGAATTATAAATATGTGGTGGACCAAGACTAAATAATAATTTCTCCAAACCTAGGGGAACTGCTTAGCAAGACTCAGTAGGTCTCCTATGTAACAGGTTTTACTTAAGGCCTATATACTAAAGGCAAGGATTTACCTTTGCTCTTAATGTTTCAACATCAGCTTTCAGTACTCTGTTGTCAACTGCAGCATTATTGTATTTCTGGCTCACATCCGTGAAGCGCTTTAACAATGAAGAATTTTCGCTTCTTAATTGGGAGACCTAAAATAGAATATTAGGTCAGAACATATACAATTCTTTGAGGGAAGTATTATGGAGACAGAAAAAGAAAATATGCACACCTGTGTCTCCAGCTCAGTTAAATGAGCCTGCTTTCTTCTTCTTGAGCGTCTGGCTGACTCCCTATTAGAAAGCATCCTGAAAGACAAATTTGTTAGGCTTTAAATTAAACAAGCCAGAATTTGTACCTGAACTGAACAAAATTAATGTCTTCCAATAAAGGAAAATAAAGAAACAATCTGTTTAGAAAGAAACAACAAAATCCAGATTCATTTAGCTCAACTACTGAAACAAAAGTTATTGGATAAAATGAGGGGTATAATCGCTTTAAGAGTAATTATAATAATTGTGCAACCTTTCCTTCATAATATTAATGATGAAATTGCATCCGAGTTTGACATAAAAGAATTCAAGTAAGTCTACTTGAACTGAAAGTCCATGCAGCTACATCAAAAGTTTGTGCATAATTTATGAAAATAATAGTGTAAGTCACATTATTTCACTTCAAAAATTTAATATTATAAGCAGTTTGTCCGGCAGGCAAAACATTTGGTCTATTTTTCAGGACATGATAGTACAGTCAAATCAACTCCGTGAGACCAGAAGCATTAAGGTTTTCTATGCTAAACATAGTCAATTCTGAGACTATTGTTACCTCCTTACTCGTTTTGCATCAACAGGAGTCATGTTTCCAGTCATATTAATCTCGCCTTCCGCTTCCTCATCATCTGATTGTTCTCCTGATGATCCACTTATTGTTGGCCTCATTGCGACGACAGCAGGTTTGTTTTGCATGGAAGGAATCACAATTTGTGCTTTGACATCTTTATTTTGTAATTTAGAGGGATCATCATTTCCAAAAGGGCCAGATCCTACATAGAAAATACAAATTAAGATGTAAATCTATAGTTCAGTGTGTGTAGACCATATTAGGAGAGAAAAAACTAAACGTCTAAACCATTCTAAATTAAACAAAATTGTACACCGATTTTTCATTCACCCTACTCATGCACCTTCTAGTGGCCCAAATAACATACTAGTTCAAACCTTTGAAGGTAGCATGCGATCCAACTTCAGAAAAATTAGATGCCTGCGGTCCACTGTCAGGATTTTGAGATTTGACCAAAGATCCCTATTGCCATCAGCAGAAGAAAACATTAGATACTGGTTCAATTTCCAATGAGAAAGAGGTGATAGAAATGGGGGACCGGTAACTTTTAGATCAAGCATAAATCCAACTTTGTAGAATACTATTAAGATTGAGAAACAGAAAAGCCTTCTAAAATATATGGTAGGTGGAGTGCATGCAGGCATCGCATAAATGAAACTACTTCAACATTTTTCAGTGCATATGGAAAGAATGGAAATAATGCAAAAATTCAATTTGGGAAAAAAAATGGGAAAGATTTCCGTAAGAACCACAGCTAGAAGGTTAATTAAAGAAGTTAACCACGCGTCTAGAACCATCAAGTTTAACTGTGCGTCATCAGAACCTCTTGATAGAATTGACATTAGATGCCATATGCCCCGCCGAGCAATGTCATTGTTAAAATATTTTATCATTAATTTAAATAATTCATTTTTTTATACTTTTGAGTAGTCCTTAACTAAATTCATGTACTGAAACAATGTCATTGAGAAATTCATACTTAACGATGATATAAATAATACAAAAAAAAAATATTATGACATACTCAGCAATTGTTGTAAATTTATCTTACACAGATATTTATTAATTTTATAAAGCTTTAAGAAAATTTAGAAGAAAATGCATACAAATATACTCTATTATAATTTCAGTACTTTTTTAATTCATTGTTATAAATTGTGTGTATGGTTTGAGAGACACCTCAAAAGAGAGCATGGCACTAGACTAGAGAGACACCTCAAATGGTACTGATCATTTGAGAGCTTGACAAGCCTTCTCGAGAAAGAGAGAAAAAATTCTTAGACAAAAACCCTTGTAATCATCATATTGATCGGTATGAGAGAGAAATTCTTGTAATCCATAAAATAGTCAATGGGCACATCTTATCCCATCTCTCCTGGACACTGGACAATAAGAGTCAGAGTGAGGTATTTGTAATTCTCTTTGAGAGGGAGAAAGAATTGTACTTTCACCTTAATTGCTTGAGTTCTATTAAAGAAAGTATGTTGATGATGAAGAATATAAAAGAAGCAAAGAATAATCTGTAATTTTATTCCTCTCATTTTAACAAACAATCTTGGGGAGCGGGGATGATTCATTTACATGGGATAAAAAGATTGTCGTCCCATTTCCCCCTCCAAAGTCATCCATCCAAACGTGCCCTTTAATTTCTAATATCACCATCCTAACTTTTCCAGAGGCTATGTGGAATTTTCCTTGAGAAGCATTATTCTGCTTCTCTTATACCTATTGGTCGAAAGAACAAACTTTCATTTTGCAACTGAGTTTAAGGGAAGAAAAGAAAAATGAACATACCCGAGTCATAGCAACAGCAGCGCATGCGAGACTAAGCTTGGTCTTAAGAATAGCATGGTAGTCTGGGGAATCAACACTTAGAGTAACAGGGATATTGGTGTTGGATTCCTTTTTGAGTTTAAGATGGTGAGAATTAGATGAAGAAGAAGCAGCTTCCTGCTGTAGGAACTGCTGAAAGGCCCATTCCGATTCGCTCCGGTTCATCTTTGACTTGAAGGATGATGATATGTCATCTACTGAGAACAGCCTTTCCATTCCTATTATTGTGAATTGTGATAGATAGCATTCATTCATTCATCCATTCGCAAACAAACAATAATCTTATGATTGAATGAATGGACATAAGATATCAATTATTTCCTGTGTTCCTGCCTCTTCCCACTATCCTTATTTATTAATTAATAAAATGTAATTCTGACATGGCACCCTCATCCGTTTTCTCTTCTGCATCCTAATCCTATTTCACGCCCACCATCCTTCGCTGTCATTCAACCAACTTGTTCCTAGTTTCCACTTTTGGAACCAATCTATATACATTACTTTTTCCAATTATAATTTAATATGCATCACATTCTTTCAATCACATTAAAATTCAAATATTATTTGACACCTAATTAATTTTCTTTTTTATTACATTATTTTAACTTCAACTATCTTATAAGCTAGTTTTACCAAAAATACTCCACAAGAATTCAATCCCGTATCATGATTTTTAAAATTATAAAAATTGTTATTTTAATTCAAAATTTTTTTAAGCTTTAAGTTATATTAGTTTTTAATCTTAGAGTTTTAAAGACTAAATTTTCATTGTTTAGTAATTTTAAGGATTAAACTAATACAATTAAAGAAATCAAATTAATTAATACTTATATATTCAATGATTTTATACATTGCTCTTTCAATTTTCTCATTGTTAGGTAACTTTTTTTATGCAGTTAATGAAAGTAATCAACTACCAGCATACAGTGATAGAGTACGATACTATGGATCGGTAGATAAAAAGATGTTTTCGATAAGATTTTTTAAGATCTTATCGAAGATACTGATAAAAGAATTAATCATATAAACTTTCATTTAAAATCTTAAAATTGAATTGATAAAGTGCAATAATAATATATTTTTTAATTCCTTGATATGCACACCTTAAAATATAACGACCTTTGAAGGGAGGGAAGAATTATGTTGGCGCGAGATGCGGCTGAGGGTTTTGTGGTGAGTTGTGAGTGAGTCACTCCGGATAGACACGACTGCTGTCTCGTTCGGGAAATCTTAGGTGGGATCCACATTCTCCTTTCCTTATCTTTCTTTAAATTTTCTTTTTTTAATAAAGAAAATATTAAATAAACAAATTAAATATATTTAGTGTCATGAAGTTAGAAACGTAATTAACATATGGTTAATTAGTGCGAATCATAATGATAAAAAGAAGTTGGAAATAAAAGTAAAAACACATTTACTATTTATCATTACAAAAGATTACTTAGAAGTCGTGTTAACTGTGCTGTTTGGATCAATCGGGATTTGGTGGCCTAATTAGGCTGATTTCTCTTTTGGACCGATTATGTAGTTGACCTGATCAAATTTGGCCGGGTCATTCATCAAATCCCAGTCCGACTCAGCCAGTTTTTTAAAATTTTGATTTTTTAGAAAATTTTAGATTTTGGAGTATGAACGAATTTTTCTTATTATATAATTTTGAATTTTTAATATATATCGGATCAATTATTGACTCAATAACCCACTATCTCAATCGGGTCAATGATCATACCGAATTTCACAACTATTCTTAAAAAATATTATAGATGAAATATATCAAATAAAAGATAAATAAGAGAAAAAAACATTACATATTGAGAGCATAAAAAAATTTATATTATTATCTCATAATAAATCATTATATATGATAATTTTTTTCACCTTTGTAATAACTATTTTGAAAATTATACCAACAATGATATGTGATTGAATAATATGCATATTCATAAAACTCTTGAAAAAGTTGTGACAATTATGAAATTTATGAAATAAAAATACACATTCTTTAAGCTATATTATATTTTCTTCATCCTATTATAATTATCATCATAAATTGTTTTGACTAAAAAAATAATAAATTAATGAAAGAAAATAAGAATTTACAAAATTAATCTTATCTTCAAATTTTTTAAATTTTTATTGTCTATCGTTAATATTACAAAAAATATAAATAAAATTATAATTAATATTATATTAAAAATTAAAATAATTATTATTTTACGCTTAGTTTTTATTCTTTTATATATATTCTATTAGTATATTAGTATATACTACTATAAGGAAGGAATAAGTCTGGTTGGGCAAGAAATTATTCGCGGCCATCCATTATTACTATATTTTTGGGTCCAAGGTAGCTATCAATATTTTGGGCACTTACTTGGGCCTCACTTTGAATCTACTAAGCCATAACTGATTGAATATGTTAGTGGTATACTCTTATTGACGAATATTGACATTGACAAAAGAAAAACAGAGATTAATATTGACCAAAAAATAACAAGACGTACAGAGAGATAAAAGAAATACCTGTGATGAATAAAAAAAAAAAAAAAGGATTCCCTTAAAAAAAAGATAATTTCAAGATCCACAAGCAATAATTGAAAAGAAACGTAAAAATAAAACTATTGATATACTCATTACGAATCTATATTAATAATGTTATACACTATTAACATATAAAAATAATAATATGTGCCATAAAAAATTCAGGTTCATCATCATCGCCCCGGTTCACCAAAAACCAGTCGAGTTTCGATTTTGTTTTAAACCTGGATGCATTTTCACCTTTCAGTTCAGTATTATGAGTTAGAGCATTTAAGTGCGTGTTTGGTATAGTGTAAATTTAAGATGCTTTAGCCTTTTTTTTATTTCGAAATAACTTTTTTTTTAATTTTTAGTTAGTTGTTAATTTTTGTTAAAGTATTAATAAGATATTCAAATTTACTATCTCTTTTCTTCATTTTGTTCAATTCTTGAATTTTCTTTGTAACAGTGAAGTCAAATTTATAACCTAAATATACTGTTATTTAATATTTCCCTATCAACGATATTTTTATCATAGTTATTTTCTAATAGAGACAACTTTGCTTTAGTTGATAGGATTATATGAATGTTTCATGGAAAATACTTTAATTCATTTATTCTTTAATTAATGCATTTAATTTACTTATTAGTATCATTTTTATAAAAAAAACAGAAAGTGTTTTTTTTTTAAATGTCAAATGACATATTTGATCTTTTATATATATTTTTTTTTCATTTTAATCATTTATCTTTTAAAAAATTTATTTTGGTCATTTATTTTTTTAAATGGGTTCAAAATGGTTTTTTCGTCAATTTGAAGTTAACATAATTCATAATATTTAAATATTGTCGGTTAAAAGCCTCCACAAAACAAAAAAAAAAACCCTAATCCTCAAACTATTATAGTTCCTTCTATCTCCTCATTACCTTTAATCTTCCCCCAAATTCCAAAACTTTTAACATCTAATCTCTCTTCATCAACTTCCTCTCCTTCCAGCATCAAATATGTCACCATCATCTCACTCTCCAACCTTTCCCAACTAGAACCCTTCTACATTACAAATCTCAAAAAGCAATGTGAGAATCACAAATTCTGCTTATTACAAAGCTAAACGAACATGATCAGCCTTCACCCTCATCGTCACTATGTGCAATGGCCTCCACGTCACACACGACAACAAGATTGCCTCCTTCAATGGGATCACCAAATCCTTAGATCCCCTGTTTCGTTCACTAAAATTTGATTATGATTTATGATGTGTAGTCATGAGAGTTTCGATATGAAAGAGGGTTAGAGTGGTGAAGGATGAAACTAATTTATAAGGAGCCTATTTCAAATGCTTCTTCTCATTTTTCTTTTTGTGGTGACTTTTAAGCATGGTATTTGAATATCGTTAACTTCAAATTGACGAAAAAGATCATTTAGAATCAATTTAAAAAGATAAAGGATCACAATGAACTTTTAAAAGATGAAGGATAAAAATGAACTAAAAAATAAGATAAGGGACCAAATAAGTCATTTGGCCTTTTTTAGAAAAAAATAGAATAACATTTTTAATTAATAGTACTAATACTAAAAGGGTTTAGCTTAGTTGATTGAGTATGATATGTGAGTGTTATAAATCCTCTGCTTGTTCAATTCCTATTGATAAAATAATAATAATAATAATAATGAAACAACTAGTATTATTTGAAATAATTAATTTAGTTATTATTATCAGTCAAAGGTGTTTATAGAAAAAAATGAAAATTTAAATGATAAAATATCAATTTTTTTAAATAGGCTTAAATGTATTTTTTATCTTTATAATTTAGCATTTTTTTATTTTCGTTCTTGCAAAAAAAAATATTTTAATCCTTACAAAATATATTTATTTTATTTTTCATTCTTAAAGTACTTTAAATTATAAAAATATGAATAGTTTTAAAATATTCAAAGCATTGGTAAATATAGTTCAAATTTAAATAGTATATTTTAAAAGTGTTAAAGAGTACATGTGAATAATATTATAATTTAACTAGAATGCTTCAATAATGTAAAAGTATAAGCATTTAAGACTTTCATTTAATATTTTATGTCTCACATTCTTTCATGCAAAAAATATTTTTCTAGGATCTCTCAAAGTCCTATAAAGAATAAATGAAGTTCAGAGTCTAAAAAAATGCTGATGATAATCACAAGGCATGCTATGCTATTGCAAACTTGCTATGATAAAAAAGTAACTCATTGTCGAAGTACAAGTCAGGTTACTTTATTACCATGATGTTTGCATGAAGAAGCGACATGCATTTTATGCAAACATTAAATGCTCCAACATACTCAAGACTTTAGATGAATAATAGTGAAGAATCCAACTATTGAGAGACAACAAATATTTAAAGATGAAATCTATATATAGAAAAAGTTTTGAAGAAACAAGATATGAATTACGTACGCAAATCATTCTTTCTTGTAAAGTTTTATGTAATTTTTTGTTATAAAACTTTTCAAAACACCCTGTAAACCTTAAGAAAAAAGACTAAAAGTGTTAAGTGAAATATTCGTCCGTAAGACGATAATAAACTTTTAGGCAATGTGTAATCTTCCAACAAATCTTGTTGATTTCTTTATAGGCAACAATGGTTTGACAGAACAAAAAAATATTGGGTCTAAGTCAAATTTGGGGTATAACTTGCAAGTGTAAGAGTAAGAGTCAAAAGTGGCATTGTGGCAACAAAAAATATTTATAACCTTGAAAAGTTAATGAAAACTTAGTGGTTGAAAAAAAATTGGTCGTAATTTTGAAGTTGAGACAAACCATTATAAATTCTTAATTTGTTTTCTTGATGTCTAAGTGACAAAAAAATTTAAATTTATTTTTAGATCTTATATTTTATTTTATTCTTCTCATTGTCTAATAATTTCATCAAACGGTAAACGTATTTTTAGTCTTAATAAAGATTTTAAATTTCTATCTACACAATTCAACCCTCTTATTTTATTATTTGCTTTTACACATTTATTAACATTATAAAGTTATTATTTTAATGTATAAAAATCATTATTTTACATTCACAGTGTAATAATAAGACCACTCTCCATAAACAGTTTTAATTTATTTATTCTTTAATTAATGTATTTAATGTACTTATTAATAACATGTTTTATATAGAACAACTAACATTTTTTTTAAAAAAAAAGAGTTACATTAATTAATAATGTTAATGAAACTAGTATTATTATTTGAAATAATTGTTTCAGTAACTATGAGTCAAAGGTATTTATAGAAAATAAATTAATGAAATTTTAAAAAATTATAAAATATGAATAGTTTTAAAGAAGTCGAAACATTAATATATATAGTTCAAACTTAAACGGTATATTTTAAAAGTATTAAATAGTACATGTGAATAATTTTGTAATTTAATTAGAAGCCTTTGATAATATAAAAGTATAAGCATTTAGTAGTAAATATTCATAATATAAAACAATTGTTATAAGTATAATTTTTATCTTAAATATTATCACAACAATTATGATATGATATGACAAAAAAGAGATATAAAAAAAAGATGAGATGTTCAAATAAGATATTCAAAATAACATGACATTCAAATATTGATAATATAAAATAATAATTTTATATTATTGGTATATAATTTTTTTCTTAAAATATTTTTACAACGATTATGATATAATATGATAAAAAAAGAGATATAAAAAAATGAAAAGTTTCAAATTAGATGTTCAAAACAATATGACATCAAATATTGATAATAAAAAATAATTATTTTATATTTTCGGTGTGTAATTTTTCCTTAAATATTATCACAGCAAATTATACGATAAGATAGAGAAAAAAGATAAAAGAAAAGATGGAAAATTTCAAATGAAATTCGCATTTCGGCACTCTATTCCATATATAGCAGTGGCATCCGCCACACGCATTCCAAACCCAACTGTATCCTCCATTCTTCTCCTAAATCCTAAACCTTTTTCACTTTCAGTTCTCAGGTATCCCCTCTCTTTTCACTCTTTTGTTCAACCTTTTTAAGTTGCAGTGCCTCACTACTTTCTCATTCATGCTTCATGTTTTCCTACTTTGCTTTTCTTTAATCTGAATACCTGATTACCTGCCACTGCCACCTATTTCGGCACTAAATATTTTTGCAAAATTTGTATCGGCGAGTTAATATTTTTCATATGCACCCTTTAGTTTATTTTATTGCATTTTTATAATGTTGTTCCATTCCATGTGCCCTCGTGTGGGGTATGCATGTATGTGCTTCTTGTAATCTCTGTCGGTTGGTTTTCATCTCCCGAGATTCTGTACGTGTTTTTCTGTCTGGTTCTTCCTTAAAAACAGTAACTTGCATGATGGAATTGTTGTTTCTGGTTATATTTTATGCGTTTCTGACTAATTCATTCATGTCGGGTGTGCAGCATGGGGATTTCTGGAACAACCGACTATGGATCATACACATACCAAAACCTTGAGAGGGAACCTTATTGGCCCTCTGAAATGCTCAGAATTTCGATCACTGGGGCTGGTGGTTTCATTGCCTCACACATTGCTCGCCGCCTCAAGACTGAGGGACATTACATCATTGCTTCTGATTGGAAGAAGAATGAGCACATGACTGAGGACATATTTTGCCATGAATTCCATCTTGTTGACCTTAGGGTCATGGATAACTGCTTGACAGTTACCAAGGGTGTGGACCATGTTTTCAATCTTGCTGCTGATATGGGTGGGATGGGTTTCATCCAGTCCAACCACTCGGTCATTATGTACAACAACACCATGATTAGCTTCAACATGATTGAGGCTGCCAGGATCAATGGTGTTAAGAGGTCATTCATTTTGATTAAACATGTGTTATTATGTCACTTTCAATTGCATAATATAGTCTTTATGTCGCCGTCGTAGTGATCCTTGTTTTTTGGTTTATTTGTTTAGGTTTTTTTATGCCTCTAGCGCTTGTATCTATCCTGAATTCAAACAGTTGGAGACAAATGTGAGTTTGAAGGAGTCTGATGCCTGGCCTGCTGAGGTTTGTTGCTGATTCTTTTAATTACTTATTCAATTTATTCTGGTTATTCACTTGAAAATACTTAGGTTAGCAGGCATATATTTAATTTTTTACTTTTATAGCCACAAGATGCATATGGGCTGGAGAAGCTTGCAACAGAAGAGTTATGCAAGCATTATAACAAGGATTTTGGAATTGAGTGCCGCATTGGGAGATTCCATAACATATATGGTCCTTATGGGACATGGAAGGGTATGTTCTTGACTGCATTGCAAGTTTTTGCAGTTGTTGTATTTAAGTCAATAAACTAATGGACATTCTTTTGTAGCCTTTTGGATTTAACAAGTTTGTTGCTTTGTGTTTTGTCATATAGGTGGAAGGGAGAAGGCTCCTGCTGCTTTTTGTCGTAAGACACTTACTTCCAAAGATCGATTTGAGATGTGGGGAGATGGATTGCAAACAAGATCCTTCACCTTCATTGATGAGTGTGTTGAAGGTGTACTGAGGTATTCCTTGCAGATTTTGTTGCTAATGACTATTACATATAAATTAATGACTTATTTCCAGGGTTTCTCATTTTAAAATTTAAATTATGGATATGTGTGTTTATGAATGCTGAAAATGATCCAGTAGAGTGCCATTAATAGGTTACATTCATGCTCAATCATAAATGTAAATAATTGTAAAATCTCTATTCTGAAATTGCTAGTTCTGAAGATTTTAAGATAATCCAAGAATTCTCAATTTGCAATTTTCATAATTAGGTTTGTTTGTGAAATCCAGTTTTGCAAATTGGGCAGAAACATTATTGTTATCTCAATCAAGTTCTATTGAATTAAGTGAAAGCAAAAGTGACTATAAAAATATTAAGATTTGCCCTATTTGGTTCTATTAAGCAATGCAGGTCTAGTGTTAAACAAGTTAAGCATATGTTAGCTTCTTTTATGTGTTTTGTCAGTTAGTTCTAATTCCTTGGCAAGATTTAACATTACCGTCCTGGTCCTTTTTTTGTGTTTAGATTGACTAAATCAGACTTCCGGGAGCCGGTGAATATTGGAAGTGATGAAATGGTCAGCATGAATGAGATGGCTGAGATTGTTCTTAGCTTTGAGGATAAGAATATGCCAATATACCATATTCCTGGCCCAGAAGGTGTTCGGGGCCGTAATTCAGACAATACATTAATCAAAGAGAAACTTGGCTGGGCTCCAACTATGAAGTTGAAGGTATTATTGTTATTTTAATGGGGTTAAAATCACCTTTTTTCACTTTATACAATTTATCCCTATTTCTTACTTCCGATGAAAGGTTTTTTAACAGTCATTATTCCATCACAGTATTCGTTTTAATGTGGTTGTGTAAAATTAATTAATTTTCCTTTTATTATCTGAAAAAAGAATTTCCTACCAAATTTGATCTATCAACTTCAAGAAAAGAGTAATGGAATGAGTATATTATCTACATCACACTAGTATTTTCCAATCATACATTTTTTAAGTGTTCATTTTTTTTTTATTTCAGTTCAATGTCTGATTTTTGCAGTTGTTCTTATCTTCTATGGGGTTACTTCTGGTTCCCCCCTCTTTTGTTTTTATGATTTTTTTCTCAATCAACAGGATTGTATGTTTTAGGGGGTATTTGGAAACCCGTTTGCAAGCATCATTACAAACGGGAGTTCACACTTTTCAAAGCATAAAATTAGGAAACAAGGATTTTGTGTCATTAATGTGAATGTCTGTTTGTACCATTCTAACTGTTAACCAAGCACACACATTCATAGCATCTCAATTTTCATATTGTAGGATGGGCTGAGAATTACATACTTTTGGATCAAAGAGCAGCTTGAGAAAGAGAAGGCAGAAGGTGTTGATTTATCAGGCTATGGATCATCCAAAGTGGTTCAGACACAAGCCCCTGTTCAACTCGGCTCCCTTCGGGCTGCAGACGGCAAAGAATGAAGCCTCTAGTTTGGGCAGTTGCAGCAGGATACATAAGAATAAGAGTGAAAAATGCCCTACCAAATGAAGGTCTGGCTTTATGTTGCTATTTGTCAGAGATCTTTGGTTACAGATTAGTTATGGAAGTTAGTCTTGGAACTTTGTTTTGTTTGAGGTATTCGAGTCCAACAATAACAACTGTTGCTTAAGGCGATGTTAGAGCATCTACAATGTATAGTTGTTTAAATTTGTTACTCATCATAATTTTGTGGGATCTTATAATTTCATATAAATTTAAATATTGTACATGAAATTCACTCCAAACTAAGATTGTTGAAATGAGTAATTAATTTAATTTTATGAGTCCTATAATGTTTGAAAAATATTTTATTTATGGTATGATATTGTTAAGCAACCGTATTTATATAAATACAAACAACGTTATGTCATCTACTCTAATGAGAAAAAATGTTAAACAATCTTGTTTAAAGTTAAACAATTCATGTAAGCACTTTTATTGGAGAAGTTGTTACTGCTTGGCAAATTTTAAATTGTGTTTCAAGTCTATATAATTGATTAATAATCATAAAACAAAAATCTTCTGCATGAATTTCAGTTTTTGTTAAACAAATCTTAGATGTAAAATCTTAGTTGCATTTACTGTTTTCTGTTAAAAAATGAACTTTATTTTGGTAATTTCGTGCAATCAATGTTGTTAATAAAGGTTGATATCAAATTTTAATTTTTAATCAAACATTGATATCAAAAGCACTTCAATTTCGTCTTTCATTTTGTGGTGCTTTCGTGATTTTTTTTAAGTTGAAGTATAGATTTTTCAATTAAAGTGACGTCAGATATTTTTTAAAAAGATGATGGACCAAGGCTTGGGCCCAGTGGGACAAGAAAAATTGTCTTTCTTGATGGAAAGAAACATTTGATTGTGGAGTGCAACTTCATACACCATGCAAAATTTCTACTACACCATTAAATTTTTTAAAAACCCAAAAGTACCCCTGAAGCAAAGCTGACATATATGACATGTATGGCAGTTGCTACACCATTTCGTTTTGCTGTGCATTGTGTTTTTTGCGCATTTGGGTCGCCTGAGGTGTAAACCTCATTTTGGTTGGTGAATATTGGTGGCATTTCGTTCATTTCGTCGGAGTGTGGGTGGCTGTTGGAGGCCGGCGTGCGTCGTCACACAGTGTAGAGGTAAGTGGTGTTATTTTATGTCGTACGGATTACCGAATCCGTAAGGATTTGACGGATTACAGTAATCCGTATGAATCGTCAGAGTTGGCAATCCGTATGCCTCATACGGATTATCCAATCCGTATGACTCATACGGATTAGCCAATCCGTATGAGACATACGGATTGGATAATCCGTATAAGGCATACGGATTGGCTAATCCGTATGAGTCATACGGATTGGCTAATCCGTATAGTCTGAGAATGATGATTTTTTGGCTTTTTGGAATTTGTGACCTTGTTGCAAATAAACATGGAGCTTTTTGTGGTAAATAATATTGTTAATTGTTAGGATGGACAATGATGACTGGATGTATGATAGTATAATGTCAGAAGAAGTTAACATGGATGAAGACATTGGAGCAGACGCTGATGCGTTTGAATGAAATGAAGACAATGGTGCAGACCCCGAGGCGTTTGATGATAATCCTGGTTTAATTGATTGTTCTGCAGTGTTCGAAACAAGTGAGGTAATAAAGTGAATTTGAATGTATATAAAGTTGTTATATGATTGTATTTAGCATATTGAATATAAATTATCCATTTGTGTAGGTGTTTGAATCGCGTGATGCCATATTGAAATGGGCTCGTACAATTGCATATCAGAATGGTTTTGTAGCGGTTATTATGAGGAGTGACACAAAAACTGGAAA
>PYAF01003464.1:1451602-1462603 GCA_007407185.1 Glycine tomentella
CTAAGACATATTTTCTTTTTTATTTTCTTTATTTTTATTTTCTTTATTTTTATTTTTTTAATAATACTTACAAAAATATATAGGATGTTAACGAAAGAGCATCACATTAGTGTATAATATATAAATAATACTTTTGATGTTTTAGCCTTGTATTTTTTTTCTCAAAACAATTAATATTTGAAAATTTTAAAATAATTGATGTTTTCTCTCTCTTAAATATACCCTTATTTAATAGTCATTACCAGTAGTGTAAATATAAAATATTAATATATGAAAGAAGAATATTTTAGTTCAAATATATTAATATTTTAGTTCCATTAAAAAATTCTTAATATGTGTAATAACCTTAAACATAATAAGAAATGAGAAGGAGGGAGTAAGAAAGAGGCTCATCCGTCCTAGTCTAATAAGCTAAACATATCAATAACCTAAACCTACCATCACAAAAAAAGAAGCAAGGAATCATATCTTGTTAAAAAAAAACTTTAATAAAGTCTTAGCTTGTCTACAAATTTTTCTTTCCCTTTTTTTCATTCCTTTCATATTAGCACTTGCCTAACAATAACTCCATTTGAGACAACCCAAAACAACATACTAGAACTTATCACAACAAGTTTGGTAAGTCAGTGTTGTTTAAAGAGCTTGCATGAACCCAAAAAACTTGAGTAGAATAGAGTTACCTAAATAAAGTTTGCGTATTATTGCAAAGTTGACTCTAGCAAGTTTAGTTGAATTGAAGAAATATGATAGAAAATGGCTAGAAGTGATGATAGAGGAGGACACCAAAATATAGAGAAAATAAAGAGATGACCAAGATAAGAAAAGAAAGGAGATCGATCATCAAAGAGGTGACGGGAAGAGAATGATGAAGAAAAGGGCAATGGCCAGATGAAGAAGAGAAGTGGTGGGGGTAAGGTGAAAAGGAAAAAAAAAAAAAAAGGAACTCTCACTAGAAAAAAGAGAACCCACCTATAGTTGAGAAAATAACCTCCTAGGGAGGTAAAATAAAATAAAAAATAATCCCATAAAGGGAGGAAGACCGCTTATATTTATTATTTTCTCTGTTTGCAAATTTTTTATTATCTCGCTTTTTCTTGTACTAAATTCACTTTATTTTTGGCTAATGGATTAGTATTTTCTTAAATATAATAAGTTATGTAATAAATAAAGGATAAAATAGAAAATAATTATTAAAAACCAAACAAGGTGTGAAAAAATAAAACACTTACTTAACAATATGAGTTTTCAATATTTCTTTTAAATTCTATTACAGTCCATCAATTTCTTGTTATTATATATGGATATTTTAAAACTATTTTTCATTTTTATATTAATATTATTAGATGAAAAATATTAAACATTTTATATGTTTTAGAATAATGAAAAATATTAAAACTATTCTTACATTTTTTATTTATTTAATAGTACTTTTCTGTTAAAAAAATTAGTAGTACTTATAATACTTACTAGAATAGCTCCCGTGCAAAACACGCGCGGTGTGTAAAAAGCAAAAAGCAGAATGTAAAGATAAAGAACAAAATACATAAGGTAGAATTGAATAAAATGGTGACACGGGTATTTTGAAATGGAGGGCTGTATAGATTTAATAATATTATTGATAAGATATGAAATGTTAATTAAACAGCTGGACAACGTTCATAGCCAATTTCTTAATTAAAGCAGTGATGTAAGAATTGTGTTTTTCTTTTTTATTCATAACAATTAAATATGGTATAGGAGTTTATAAAAAAATTTATTCGTAAAAATTAAATATCATACAGAAGTATTTATATATTCTATTTTATCAATTAAGTTAAATCATTTTAGTGTAAGAATTGTGTTTACTTCTCAATTTCAGAGTGTTTATTTTTCATGAATATTTCAGAGTTCTTTCTAAATCAACTCATTTCAATTACGTAATATAAATCTGAAATCTGATTTATTTATTTATTTTTTGACTGAAGTGAAATCTGATTTTTTTTTATATGTAGTAATTAAAAATCGGCAATAAACTGAATTGAGTTGGATCTGTGATGGATCTTAATCAATACAAATACGCAATCGGCAATCCTCGATCCGTGTAGAGAACATTGAATGATAAATATGCAATTAATTATCATAATTATTCAGTTTTCCCGCACAATAAGGGAATTGAAACCTACCTTGTCTGTCTAGTCTATCCCAAAATTACGTACTAAGAATTAGTGGTATTGGATAAAGTACAAAACTTAAACGCCGTTTTATAAATATATTTTATAATATTGTTTTTTAATTAGAAGTGGAGCTTTATCTCAAATACTCAATAATGCACAATCTATATTACTTTAATATAAATATTTATTGTATAAATTATAATGATATTCACAATAGTATTATAACTATTAGAATAAAAAAATAGGAATTAATAATTGAAAGAACATGTAAGTATTAAAGTTAAATATAAAACAATGGTTTTAGTCAATAAAATAAATAAAAAAATAATGATTTTGTTATTTATAAGCTTAGTTCTAAAAAATAATTTTAATAAAAAACATTCTTGAAATAAAACAATTTGTATTTAAATGCTTTGCATTTCACAATAAAAGTTTTCAAAATGATAAAGAATGAGTATTTTTATTTGTACTTAATTTTATATAATTTTTACACACAAAAAGAAAGAAATAAAAAGAGAAGAGAGAATTGAGTGATAGAATAAGTAAATGATAGAGAAATATAAAAGAAAAACAAACAAGTATAAATTATCATAGAGAAAATGTGTACAAATAATTAATATTATTTATAGTTTTTGTTTTACAAAGATAATATTATTTATAGTTAAAATATTCATAATTCTCTTGTCACAAAAGTCATATGTTTCAATAAATGTGACTAAAGACATGTAGACTCTGTGCATAAAAAATTAATGAAAACACGCAAACCATATATAGTAGAGTATATAGTACGAAAACTAAGAGATTTAAAATCAACAAGTGAAGATACGAAGATCATGTTAATCAAAATTTGCTAGAGTTAGAAGTCAAAATAACCTTAAAATTTTCTCAGCATTCACCAAACCTCATTCATTAATATTAAACGCGAATTTAAATTTGGAAACAATGCATGAATTTGGACAGCAGGAACATCGAACTAAATTAACATGGTAGGACAGACTTTTAAAATCCTTTCGTTAGCCGGCGGAGAATTCTGGATATGTAGGAAGATATATCACTGCATTCGCTATCCGAGATCATGCATTGAAAGTTGAAACAAAACATCAGTTAAACATTTTTCTTTCTGTTGAGCACTAGTAATTGAATTACTTATACCATTTGAATTTGGCGTAATGACCTTGTGTCTGTAACGAACGAAAAGTCTTGAGCATCATAAACTTTATTGTGCTTGAGGTTCTCAAACTTTGCTGCAGGCTCACCAGTCACCATACAAAGCTAAAGCCTCTTCTCCATGCATTACCTTGTCACCCATTTGCAACTCATTGGTGTCAATCCTTAGTGGTACTATGGACCCTACCAGCAAGCAAATCAAGCTGGTCGTAACAAAGTTGAAGATAGTAACGAAAACTATGGCCCCGACTTGGATGGCCATTTGTCTTAAACCCACATGAGTTGCACCGTTCTGGAGGCCATAGGCGAGGCCAATGTATTTTTCCCAATCGGGCACCATGTAGAAGAGACGGAATAGTTTTGGCACGGCGAAGAGGCCGGTGAGGATGCCGCCAAGAGCTCCGGCGACGGTATGGGTGTGGAACACCGCCATGGGGTCATCGATTTGCTTTAAGAAGGGGAGTTTGTTATGGAGGATGATCATTGTTTACCAAGGAATGCCTCCTGAGATCACACCCATTAAGATCGCTGCCCACCCTTGCACAACTCCTAGCCTGTTCACTTCACAAATGTTATTTTTTTTTTTTAATAAAGTTCTTTGTTAAGAATTTAAATGGATTAATTAACGGAATGGAAACTATTTTCATGTTATCTCAAGATTCGTCAAATTTCTGCCGATGCTCTTGTATTTTTTACTTCTATACTAATTCTTTTTAATTGTTTGGATTTTTTCTATACATTATACTCATATCACTTACTAATATATACATTATTTAAGAAATTCTTTTACATTGGATACTCCTATAATTTACTACAAACAAAAATAGAAAATCATGTAGGATCTAAAAGAAATTCGTTTACAATGGATACTCCTATAAGGTTGGCACCGCTTGTGCTAAAACTAGTTGCTATTAATTATATTTCACTTTAGCCTTTCTAAAAAAACTCCTATAAGGTAATTTGGTCTTACCCTTATCTTTCATGCATGTTTTGTAAAATTTATTAATTGGTGTATAGTAAAGGATGAAAAAGGGAGAAGTTAGTCAAAAGCAGGCGACATCATTGTAAAGGACGCTTAGTTGGACGTGTCTGTATATAACTCAAGGAAAATGATCAATAAATTATTTTTTTGCTATTTATTTGAATGAGGAAAAAAATAAAAAGAGAAAAATTAGAATTTCAATTGAAATAGGAAATTAAAAATTGTTTTTTAATTTATTTATTTTATTATCTCTTTAATAATGCAAATTTCATAAAATGTTTCTCTTTATTTTATTTTATATTTAAATACAAGGTTAAACAATAATTAAAATTAAAAAGAAATATAGGAAATGATAGATTAAAAAGTTGTCCTTTATTTGTTTTAAAATAAAATACTTTAAAAAAATCGAATTCAAAAATAAAATTTTCTTTTCTTTTCAATTAAATAAAAATCATATCATTATGTAGATATTTTATATTTTTTGTCCAAGTTTGAAAGAACAAAGCATTGAAAAAGGTGTGTGAAAAAGGATGTTTGTACCTGCGGCAGGTGCGATGCAAACGAGACCAGTGATCATGCCCTGTACGGTCCCAAACACAGTGGGCTTACCAAAGTAGAAAGTGTCGTGTAGGACCCAAACAATGATGCTAGCAGCAGCACACACGTGTGAGTTAAGGTCGATCCAAACATGATTCACTTGCAGACATAAGAGGATTCCTTTGAAGATCGATCTCAAACTCGATCCACTCCCACGCCTTAATTAGAGTCATCGATCATGTGCCTCTTTTCTGACATGATCAATTACCCCGTATATATAATAGAACTGACATTCAAATTAATAAAACAAAATATATATAATATAAGCTAATAATTAATCAATACTTATTTTTTATGAGAAGGACCGAAGAAGGACCGGAGATCTCAATTTATAGTATAAGACATTATAATTAAGTGGTTCAAATTTCAATCACCTCATGTGAAAAAGATGGTACCTAATATTGGATTCTGAATTCTAAGTGAACAATAACTCAGTTTAAAAGGTAAAGTGGATCAGGCCATGTTTTATTTATGAGAAATGCTTTTTGGTACGAACACTTTTTTTTGTATAAACAGCACGAATGAATATTTTTGGTTGAAAAGTAAAAAAGAGAGAGATACAACTTACAGGATAGCGTAAAAATAGAATTTTACAAGGATCCCGCCTTGTATGATCAGTTATTATCTATTGTTCGTGTTTCCTTTCATATTTGTTCGTGATAAATAACAGTACTATTCTTTATTTATAGTATTTTTTAAAAGTCTGCATTAATAATGACCCATTTTTCAAACTCAGAATTTAGAAGTGACTATGATCCAACCCAAACCACTAACATGATCCAACCCTAAGTTGTATTAGACGGGTTTGGGTTCTAAATTATGAATAAAATTATCAACTTAACATCAATTTTATATTCATAAAAAAACAACTTTCAAATTTAAAAATATCATTTTTATTTGACATTTATCAATATCATTTTTTTTATAAAAAAAGTTCAAATTAATGTGAAATGAATATTCAGAAAACAATAACACTTTCGTCAAAACAGTTATACTTTAAATACACTAATTTATTTAAATAAAGCTCCAATTTCACATTTAATTATAAATAAGAATAAGATAATTATTTATTATCTATTATTTAGATAGTAAATAAGAAAATATTAAAATTTATACATTTTTATTAATTAGAAGAAAATTAAGAAAAAATAGAGAATAAAAGATATTTTAAATTTTAAATTCGAAATCTTTATTTTTTCCAAGTTTGACCGAATATTTCACGACAAAAATAAGAAATCATATTTTTCAAAAGGACGTACTAGTATTTGCTAGAACGAAGTGACGTCCATTAGCGGGCGAAGCATAGTCAAATTGATGGAAAGCAGGAACCACGAAAACTGGCACTGTTTCAGGAAAATTAAGCACCACATGCATCCGTACAACCTTCCCTTTTCTTTCTACATGACTTTTGGAATAGATCTTGAATCTTCATATTTCTGTTGAATTCTCAGTTTTTTATGCAAAATACTCATTACAAATTAATTATTCTCATATAGGCATTTTTATCATTCACATGCATCAATTGAAAAAAGTCAATCTTTCACATATACAAATATATAATATTTTGCCAAAAGTTATTTATCAGTAAATCCAATAAATTTCAAAAAGACTATTATTTATTTTTTCTTTTAAAAGAAAGGTTATTATTTCTTGATCATATTCTCAAATGTAAAACTATTATTTCAAAAACTCTATTCTCAAATACTTGATGGAGAGATCTATCATTTTCACTCGACTAATTTTTTTGGGTTAGGATTCGTTTAACAGTAAAAAATATCTAAAACAAATTTAAAGAAAAAATAACTTTAAAAGAAAGACCAATATGATTTTTTTGTCAACATATATGTGATATTTTTTATAAACTATGTGATTTTTTTATATAAAAATTAATAACAAAAAGTTTTTTTTGTGGATCTAAAATATAGATTTTAATTATTTTATTCTTGGATTGATTCTACTTGAAATTATAATATTTTTATGATATTATCTGAAATAGTAACATGAGAAAAATGAGAAATGGGAAATTATTAATTTTCTTTACCGTGCATAGGCTTTTGAAAGTTGAAACTGTTCTTGTCGTTGGGAACACGGGATTGATTTTTTGTGGAACTTAGTATTCTTTTTTCCTCTTTGCTGCCAATTGTGGTGTTAATTTCCAAATGGTACAACTCAGATTTCTCCACTCCACTTCAATTTCATTTTACTTTTTTTTTTAAACTTAAAATTTATCTTTTTCGTTTAAAAGTTGGAAAATTAATTTTCACATTTTAAATGAAAATATATATTTTAATTATACCTCTTAATCAAATTAAGTGGTTTAAAATTAATTTTTATCAAATTCTAAATTAAACGAACATTATATAAACAAACATGGTGTAAAAGAAACATATTAATTGTATAAAATCTATTATATTTTATATATTTAAGTTATTGTTTAACATATACAGAAATATTTAAAAAATAAATATATTTTATTATAATATTGGACACTTATACCACGTATGTGCAATTAATTTTTTGTTTTCAAACCTAAGTACGTACATTCCTTACCGTCTTTCGTACAGATCGACCTAATTTGCCTACTTCGATTGTAGAGTACAAATATGTAGACTGTACTTGGTCAAAGCTACCGGTCTCCATATTAAAAATTGAATTATTATTATATTAGTTAGTATGTGGATATTTATTTTATATAACTAAAATTTATAATAATTTTTTTAAAACGCATATTATACATTAAATTTATGATAAATAATTTATATTATGGTATTATTTTAAAAAAAAAGATTGGCTTTTTTTCCTACATCTCTCTTTCTTTCACTTATACACTAAAAAAGAAAAGTTGCACGTTTAGAATTTTCCTATGCAATTATAAATGGAGGAGTGATTGAATCAATATATATAGCATGAGTGCTCTATCCCTGGTTCTCCCTCCCGTATCCACGTACAATGAGCTTGTGTTGAGCTGAAAGTTAGTCAGTGTATTATTTGTATAAAGGGATCGAGCATGAAGGACGCCTTGAGGGAAGACCAAATTGGTGAATTTTTGGAGGCCTTCTGTCTTTTTGACAAAGATGGAGATGGTACGTTAGGCTTGTTAATTTTGCATTTAATTAAAACCAGTTACTCATAATACTCTCAATTCATCCTTCAAAATTAATTTGAAATTATTTTCTTTGGTTAGACTTAGATTCCACCCCCCCCCCCTTCTTTTTCTGTTTCCGTTTTTGTTTGCTTGCTGAATTAATTTGCCCCTGGATTTGATATCTTTAATTTGTTAATTATATACTTGATTGCATGTGATCTATTTCGTTGTAATATATATATATATGTACCGGAGAAAAGGCTGCATAACCATTGAAGAATTAAGCACTGCAATCAGATCACTAGATGAAAATCCAACGGTGGAGGAGTTGCAAATTATGATGAACGAAGTGGATATGGATGGCAACGGAACCATAGAATTCGGGGAATTCTTGAATCTCATGGCCAGAAAAATGAAGGTGCATAAAAAGAAATTACATGTTCATTTTTATATTCTAAAGTTCAATAAAATTTATTTTGATGTAATAGATTTTGAAGTGTTTACATGTTGACCATGACTTAGATGGCTATGCAAATTAGTTGACTTCAGCTACAAGTTTTATATTTAAAAATGTGCACATTGTGCGAAGAATTAATTAATTTTAATGCTAAACAAACAAGAAGACCTTGAAAAATTAGTTTGATTATTAATGAGAGTAGTACAATTAAAAGTTGATTATATGTATTTTGATGCAAAAGGAAACTGAAGCAGAAGAGGAATTGAAGGAAGCTTTCAGGGTGTTTGACAAAGATCATGATGGTTATATATCGCCCAGTGAGGTACAATGTTTTTTTTTTTTTTTTTAACGGAAGGTACGGTTTGTCAATTACCATATGAGAATTGTAAATCTTAATTTAATTTGTTCAACAACATTACACGAGTTCATATGAAACCATATAATGGACATGCCACATCACATGTGTATACGTGTATGCGTGCAGCTGAGGTCTGTGATGAGAACTATTGGAGAGAAGGTGACCGACGAAGAAGTGGAACAGATGGTCAAAGAGGCTGATTTAGATGGTGACGGGCTCGTTGATTATGAAGAGTTCGTGAGGATGATGTTGTCTGTTTAATAAAAATATATACAAGCTTAATTAAATGTATGTATATTGGTATAATTTTAATGTTTGGTTAGTATTATTCCTGGACGTACGTATGTAGGAAACTAGCATACTATACACATCCTTATACGATCTCTATAGCTGTAACACAATTATCTTTATCAAATTATTCTAAAATTGCGCATTTATTTCATATTTTATTGCATACCAATAAGTGATCACGTTCACAAAGCTAGCACAAAATGTTTTTGTAAAATAAACTAAATAAAATTAACAAGAGGAAAATTTCTGAGTAATAGAACGTATAAATTTATTCTAAATGACAAGTAAACTAGCGTCACGTTAGATTAAGGATGTAATGCATTGGCATCACGTACATTGGTGTGATCCACATGCTGTTAAAGCAAATTCTTATAGCTTTCATGTTAATTTGGCTTACTCTTGTGAATTTGACGTTAGATATATTGAAAAACACAAATCCAAACATGCTAGTAAATTTCTCATTAACCTTTTATTCAAGAAGTAATAAATTCATGCATTTCAACTAATGAAATACGTGTTGACATTTATTTTGAAATGTGTCATTTTTTTTTAATTTATGATAATATATTAAATCTTTATCATAATTTATGATTTATTTGATAGACTTTAACTTGATTTTTTAATATATATATATATATATATACATACATACATTATACAATTCCACAATTAATTTATAACATTTATTTCACCTTTTTTATTTATTTAGAGGGAAGCGTCGAACTTCAACACCAAAGTTTTGACAATAAGTCATGTTTGGAACAACTATCGAGTTGTTAAAAGTGTCATAAATAGAGGCAAGTTAGTGATATAAATAAGACTTTGTGCAATTTTAATTAAATTTGTTCAACATGAAATACTAGGCACTCTTTCAAGTAGTCCAGAAATCTACTGTTGAAAAAGGTATCATGAGTGTCAATTATATTGATTCTCTTTGAAAATTATTATGAGTATTTAGCTAATCTTTCAACTAATATTTATGTGCAAAAACCAAAAAGTATGTTCGGTTTTCTATTGGAAAGAGTCGATGTTTGTCAGGAAGTAGCTAACTATTACTAGTTATATTAAAGCTGACAAAGAAATCAAATACACAATTAGAGTATTAGTATTGCATGAGTAGCATTCCTTAGATAAAAATATTGGATCATTAACATGGTTATGGGCTTCTTGTTTCTTTTCCCTTCTTTTCTGGAGTTTCATTTCCCCCCTTAAGAATTCGGGGATGAATTCATTGTAATGCATGGTAGTCCGTAAAGTTTTCCATGTACAAGTTTTTCTTTGAGGTCAACTTTTAATTATTTAATTATTATATTTTCAAACTAATTTTAAAAGAAACAGAAATAGAAAACCGGGAGTTGCTTTTTATTTATAAGAAAAATAAATGTGTACGGAGACCTGTTCATTAAAATGTGTGCAAATTAACACATTCATCACAAATAACACCAAACTTTAATTTTATCTTAATTAACCATAAATTTTATCATATTTAGAAATAAACTTCATAAACTTTAGTTTGTTTCAATTGATCCTTAAAAATTACTATTTTTTTTTTTTATAAATAATCACCTTGAACTTTAATTTCATTCAAATTAATTTCTAAAATTATATTTTTTTAAAAAGAGCTCTTCCTATCAAGTTACTGTGAAATATCTTAAATAATGTGGACCATTCGCTAATCTTTTTCTTCTTTTATAACAATTCATTTTATCATATATTAAAATATAATAAAGATATGAATTTGGAAAAAATATAAAATGATAAAAAAATTCTTTATTCATTTGATTTTTAAATTTTAAATTTACAATATTCTAATGTTTGAAAAAGTGATTTATAAAAAAATAAATAATTTAGATTTCTTTTTTGTCAGTTGATTATCCCTGATTTAATAAAAGAGATTATTCATAAGATTCT
>PYAF01003464.1:1470627-1503114 GCA_007407185.1 Glycine tomentella
TGTTTTTTTATCAACATACTTTCACTACCTTTTCAGTCAAAGTAAAATAATATTTCACATTCATTAAAAAAATCTCAACTTATGTACATTATCTTTAAACTTTAATAGTTTTAAATAAATAGTTATTTATAAAAATATTATATGTTTTTATATTTTTTTATGCAATAAATCCTTCATCATTCAATAAAAAAAAGTTGTACTTTTAATCCTTAACAAGTGTCTTTCAGACACTAGATAATATTAATGTAAAGATTATTAAATTAAAAAAAAGTTGGTATTATGTTTTAAATAATTGAAAGTATTTGATAAATTATTATTTTTCCTTAACTAATATCTCTGGACACTCCTTAAGAACTGAACGGAAAATATAATTACCACAAGATTTAAACGGACAATTTTATTTAGTGAAAAATGAATAAATAAACAAAATTCACAAACAATTTAGTCATACAAGGTAGTCAAAGACTCATAGCTATGACTCATTAGTTAAAGGTACATACACACTGACACACATACTCCAAATTTGAACCGGTTGTATCACGTTTCGGAAAAACTTTCTTATTTTTCCAAATTTGGCATGTGAAAGTGTAAGAACTAAAGAAGCTTTATACTTGTCTCTGGTCCAATGCTGACATTTTTTTTGAAATTTTATTAATTGATTATAATTTATTGAAAATAATCTATTTTAGTAGGTTTTATTTTTTAATTAATATTTTTCTTTTATGATTTATATTAAATGAAAAATAAAATCTAATAAAACTGATAATTTTTAATAAAATTTAAATAATAATATTAAAAAATAAATTTAAATAATAACCTTTACTTGTCTCGTGTAAGTAAAGGTTGCCAGCATTAGAGACAGAAGTCGAAAAATTAAATTTTGCATCAAGTAAATGGTCCACCACTGACCACACAACCAGCAAGAACCATCGCTGGCTCCAACTCCAATATTGCTTCATCTTTGCTTAGTTCAGCGAGTTCTTCCTCAGGAAGCATCACCATCACTGTTCTCGAAAGTCCTCCTTCTGAAGAAGGCATCACTGTGATCAAACCTTCACCATAATCCACATTCCCCACGCGACACGAAACATGAACTGGCTTCTCGTTATTCCCAAACATTGCAGCATATAGCAACGACTCGTTTTCTTCCTCAAACACCAAGTGCTCCATGCAAACACAAGTTAACTCAGTCCCATACATGCAATAATAATTCCCTTCACTATTCGTAGACCATATTTCTTCCTCTGAAAGCCCTTTCAGGTGGCTATGCACTGCACTAACTATGCCTACTAATTGCATGTCTTCCACTTTCTGCGAGAGCATTGAAAAGTGCAAGGCGTTTCCGAAGTACCCAATAGGGAGGGACGGTTTTATGAGATTCCTAAAGTCGGTGCAAATGCAAAGAGAGTGTGTCTGGTGGTGATATTTTGGAGGTTTGACGCGAGCGATGCGATCCCAAAACAGAGCCGCGAGGAAGTCAAATGGGGTGGCGTTGGGGCACGTGCCATGGACTTTGGAGAGCCATTGGTTAATGATTGAACTTGAAAACTTGAAGGTGGCTGTAGCCATGTTTCTCGGAGAGTGTGTTTTTGCATGGCGAGGGAGAGACTCTGCATCATCATCGGCGTGATTTGGAAGTGGAGCGACCAAAGGAGGGTGGGTAATGGCCAAGTGGCGGTGAACTTCCGTCCATGATTTGAAGAATGATGCTAAGAATGTTAGATCTGCCACCATGTGAGAACAACTTATTCCTATTGCAACACCTCCTCCTTCGAAGCTGTTTATCTGCAACAACCAACATCCAAAAATCACTTCTATGTTCTATCTTATTCTATACAAAATCATCTATAACAATCACCAATACACTTCGGACATACCTCATCACATAAATAAACTTATACCATATTTTAATGCAAAACTTAAAACATTACATTTGTTGATCTTATTACTTATATGCTATTTAACTTTTTCATTTATATTCAATATTGTATTATTTCACTTTTACATTTATATTCCAGTAAACGTATATACTAATTAAACTAAAATAATTTTGTACTAGTTAATTCACATACTAGATGATAATTACATATAATCAATCAAAAATAAAGTTAAATATGACTTTAAGCATATCTAGTATAAAAATGATCAAATTTATAAAATATAAAAGCAAAATAAGTACTATTGAGATTTGAGATGTAGAATATACAGTGTAAGCTAAATAAAATTGTTCTCATGTGGAGATACTTGACTGTAAATGATACCTGAATTCGAAAGGGAGACCATGTGGTAGGATCATCAGGCATATGATCCCAAGCAACCAGAAGGTTCTCTTCGGAGCCAGAGGCAGATTTGAGCCATTGATCAAGTGTGGCATCGACGCAGGCTTTTATGACCCTAACGCCCGCATCATTACACTTCACTTCCCACCCACCATCCACTCCTCTTTTTCCCAACCGACCCGTCACAGTAGGGTACAGAGTCAGAACCTCAGACAACGATTCCCTCAAAGGGTCCAAATCAAACGACTCAAACCACTTCTCCTCGTTCTTGTAGTAGTATATAACATGCAGTGTGTGTGAACCCATGGCACGGTCAAGCACGGATAGCGCATGAGCCTTACCCTTACCCGAAGAACTAACGGGTCTGCTCGACACAGCCGTTAGTTTTGAGTTCACAGCTACCCTCGAGTTGGACATGTTTGTGCTTAGCACCGCCAACACCAGATATTATGCGAGAACAGTGACACAGAGAAACAAACTAAAACAAAAACAATGTGTTATGGGTATGCTTTGCTTTGGTGAAAGTAGTTTATATTGGCATACTATATATGTGTGTATATATATACGTACACAGCCGTAAACATAAAAGAATGAAGACTGTTTAACTTATGCGTGGACAGTTGAGAATTAAAGAGGACGGACGGTGATGGTTGGTGGTTTTATTAATGTCAGTGACATAATTGTTTCCCACATGTTCATGGCAACTACCGTAATGCCAAGCTTAATTATATTCAAATTTTCAGTTTTTTTGGCTCACATGCTAATACTAGTACTAACTTTTTTTCCTGAATTGTAAGTAAGAATATATTTTGGATTTAAGTTTTTACAGAAGTAAAAAAGACAAACAATATCTTAAATTAATGTTGATAATATTATATTGATCTTAATAAAGAAATATATTAAGGACATTAGTTGAAAAATTTAAAATAAAAAGGTTTTTCACGCACTTGCATCATGATTTTGAAAAACTGTATTTTTTTTTTTTTATAAAAAAAAATATCCTTAAAAGGCTTGTTTAATAGGACCAAAGAAAATACTACTATATAGAAGATATACTAATTGTTAATAATGATCGAGAATTCTATTTTATTAGATCGAAATGGATTAAAGATATTATAAGAGTTTTGGAATTAAAGAGAAAGGGAAATTATTTGAATCAAGACACATTTTCTTTGCCTTTTTTTACAGCAAGAAAACTATGACTTCTTTGCCTATCACTTGACAAAATTATTGTTTCAGTTCGGATGGGAGATGGGAGAAGGAGCTAGGACCTACTCCTCTGCATGTATTGTGTTTCGGATTGTATAGCCGTTTTGGTTGGTTGTATTTTTTTTTTTTTTCTAACACCTCTGGTGCATTTAATATATTGTTAATTGTTGATAAAAAAAATGACAAAATTATTTTACATTAATTACTAGATTTTAGACCTGTTTCTGCTTGCTCGACGAGCTATAGCTTTTTTGGCTCCTTTACTTTTTAGTCATCATTTATTCACAACTCTCTTGATCAATTTCCTCTAGTTATCGGTGGACCTTCAAGACTTGTTTACGATAGGAGGGATTCAAAAGCTAATCCATGAAAGATGAAAAAAGAATTTCATTCCCATGCCAATAGATCAAAGTTGCAGTTTGTTTAAATTTTATATTTTTAACATTTATTGTTATTTTAAAATGTGTGAATGTAAATTAATTTTTTTAAAAATTTAGTACTAATATACTATAAGATATAATTATATTGAAATTGATGATATTGTCTCAAAAACATATTTAAGAACAGGAAAAATTACGGTTTTGAGATTTGAAGTATCTTCTTGAAAATAAGTTAGCCCCCATGTTCACACGGATGCAATCCTTGATTATTTTGTAGTGCTTTTATCACAAAAAATTGTTTGACTTTGACTCTCCGGCACGAATAGCTAGACACTCAATTGACAGGACATAGTCTGTTTAACCCATTTTGTAGAATACGCCAGAACTATTTTGCTTTATTGAAGTCATCCAAATGTCTGAATCTTGAGTTTTGAGATCCTTTCCCAACCAATTCATCCATTGGATCTTCTACACTTCTTTCATTGCCATCACCTGAAAGATTTCATCTCATAGCAACGAATTTGGAACTCACAAGAACCTAACGGAAGAAGGGGTAGTTAGATACCGGAAAGATGGTTGATTTGGTGGAGAGTGTCTAGATGATAAAATTATAGATCATATATGCATCTAATACTTGAAAAAATGGACCACGATGAACCAGAGATTAAGTGGTCTATGTTAAAATTGGAGGATTAACTCAATCAAAAGTCAATGTTACGAAATATGGCAAATTGCATTTAAAGTCAACTTTTAAATCTATTGTCATTTGAATAAACTTTTTTAGAATAATGAAATATAATTTACTCAAAATTAAAACTAACGCTCATATACATGATCTAATATAATAATATAATATAAATCTCTTATTTTAGAATTTACTAACAAGTATTATTAGAGCACCTCTATGGAAGTACTTATTGGGAGCGTTTTTATTAAGTACAAATTTGTCTTATGAAGTGTAGTTTAACTTGTAACATATTGGGAGTTTGTTCAAGTATCGGTTATATATTTTACTGTGGGTTCAATAGTGCCTTGTTTTTTTTAGCAAATGGGTTCGATTATGTACTTTTAATAAAATAGTCATTATAAAAATAAAAATAAAAGCTATTTACGAGACTTGTTTAGTAATTTTCAAAATAATTGATGGAGAGTTTGAGTAGTATGCATAATGACTTAGTTCTATGTTCTTCTTTTATTTTCTAACGACTTAATTTCATCTTTATTTTGTTATTATATAAAACTAATAAAATTTTCAAAATTTCTATATTGAAAAGAAAAATTAATTAAGTTATAACAAGTAAAAAAATGTAATTAGTGCTGAAGTGATCCACTTAAACAGCATAAAAGATAAAGAGATACAAGATTCTGAAAAAGATGCTAGAATAAAGATGCCATGTCTTGTTTACGTTGCTTAAAAATGTAAAATGAAAGATGCTATGTATTGTTTACGTTGCTACCAGAAGTAAAATGAAAGACATCGGATAGATTATTATTAATTATAATTATATATCTTTTAGAAACGAATAATATATAATACATTATACTTAATTTTCCGAATCATTAAATTCATCTTTTGTAAAAGATGTTTGGATAAGATTTGAAAATATATCAAGAAAATGACAGCTTAATATTCTTAAACACAAAATTTTTGTGTAAAATTCTTACACTTAAAAGACGTTAGTAAGAAAATAAAAGAGAATTGAGTTATATATAATTTGATAAAAGCTAAAGGAGTATTATTCTAATTTACACTAATTTATTTGATTTAAAATTTAATTTGTGTAATTTAGAAGAGAAAATAGAATTGTAGTCCTTAGTGACTTAGTTCCATTCCATGGTGGGAGTTGAGCTGAGTAGAGAGAAAGAAGATGGTGGCGCGCAGGTTTCAGGTGGTCCACGACGACTCTGACTTTGATCTCCATTACGACACAGACGACGGCTTCGAAGTGCGCCTCTCTCTCTCTCTCTCTCTCTCTCTACATATATATATATATATATATATATATATATATATATATCCGATTCATCCATTCATTCTTCCACTATTGTTGCAGGTTTTTCAATTCCAGCTCTATTCCCTCACTTCCGTTCCACCTCATCAACAAAAGGTTTCAATTTCTCTCCTAAATTTTCATATACTTATGTCCTAAACTTTGATTCTCTTCTTAAATTTTGCATAGATTTTCGGAGCCGAACAAGATGCTCCAGTGGTCAATGACTCTGATCTCGTCGCCATTTGTGACAAGCTACGACTCGTCTCGGTCAACGACTCCGAACCCGAACCAAGCGCTGCCGATTTGTTGAAATCCGATGAGGAATTGGCCAGACTCTTGCAGGTTTCACCTAAGAATTTGTGTTCAGTATAATCGATTTTGGAAATGGAGAGAGAATTTCTGTATTTATTTATAGTTTCAACTTTATTTTTATTTTCAACATTGTTATATCTGTACAGGCAGAGGAGGAAGCGCTTATGTTGCAGCAGTATGTGGCGAGCGAAAATCCTCGAGAATTTGATAGTAGAGTACGGCCCTACGTTAGTCAAGTCCTCATGGTATTGACTTACAAACAATTTTATCTTTGTTTTGAGTGAGGAGCGCAAGATATTTGGTTCATGAAGTTGCATAGCATGTGAAGACGAGAATTAGTTTTACAGTGAACGAGCTACCGTGTTATCGTTATGAATATTATTATGTCACAATTGATTCTATCATTCCGTGTGATGATTTGTTTTGATATATTGCAGTATGAGGATGCAACGCGGCAGGAGGCTGCTCGGAAGTCCGTTCCTATGGAAGAGCTCGAGGAGAAAGCTTTGGTCTCTTTGGCCAAGGTAAGAGCATTTATATTTCTCTTTCAAGAGAACATCTTAATTCACAGGACAGATATATTGTTTCATTTATATTTCTCTTTCAAGAGAACATCTTAATTCACAAGGACAACTCGTTTACGGTAACTCTCTGTACGACTACTATAAAAATCCATTCAGCCTGGAATTGTCTTTTTCTTCATTTTGACAAGCACTGTGTGTGGATTGAGATGCTGTTGCCATTTTATAAGCATATCCTTTGCTATTATGCTTTTATTATTTTTGTAATCAGTAAGCCTGATAAATATTTTCCAGGAGGGGAACTTCAAGCCATCAAAAATAGAACAAGATCATGCTTTCCTGCTACAGCTGCTTTTCTGGTTCAAACGATCCTTCAGGTTTAAACTGGTTATTATATTGTCTATTCTGCTTTTAATTAATGCCAAATGAACCAAACGTTTCAATGTTCAATAACTCCATAAGGACTGAATAGAGTAGATCATAGATCCCATGCTTCATAAAGTTGCTGGCGTATTTGTTATTTAACTCGAATATGATTCTTGCAATGTTTGTCACCATGAAAGAAATCAATTAACCTGCATATGTGTTCGCTTTTTTCCAATTGCATCTTATTCTTTTCTTCTTTCTTTCTTGTTTTTGTCTAATAGATGGGTGAATTCACCATCTTGTTGTGATTGTGGCAATGAAACTGTAGGCCAGGGCAAGGCTCCTCCACTTCCTTCTGAGACTCTTTATGGAGCTTCTACGGTTGAACTCTATCGGTATGACCATGGAATGTATGCTTTAATGTGAAGTTACTCTGTTTTCCTTGTACTTAGATAACTGAAGTGGCTCTGCTGATTACCATAATTGATATTTACTTTAATTTTCTTGTGACATCATGCATTTGAACTAATTGTATACTTTCTTTAAGCTATAATTAATCAACTGATCCGTCAGCAACATATTTTTACTATAATTAGCTTAATAGTTTCTTTAAAGTTGAAAGTATCCTAGTTTTCTAGATCAACAAACTGTTTCCTGTTTGATTTTATTTACAACAGGTCTTCACAAGAAAATCCTATTTTATTATGAGCAGAATTATTCATCCATTACATATTACATATCTATTTACAGTTGGGCAATCTGTTGATAACAATCTATTATTCTTATTACTACTTGGATTCTGTCCTGTTGCTTATAAACCATTTTTGATGGTTTCTGCTTATGTTCACTAACTGTTTAGCTTTTCTATTTTTTGCCTGACTTTCATTTTTCCTGTTATTCACATTTATCTTTTCACAACCCAGCTGTACTGTTTGCTCCCAACTAACTCGCTTCCCTCGGTACAATGATCCATTGAAGGTATTCAACTCATGTCAAGTTGTTATAATTTATATTTGGTCAACTGCCAATGACATTTATGTTATATACTGAAACTCCCTTCTTGTTAAATTTGCAGCTTGTGGAAACACAAGAGAGGGTCGCTGCGGGGAATGGGCCAATTGCTTTACGTTCTATTGTCGAGCTTTTGGCTATGAGTCACGTCCGGTTTGTAACTGGATGAAATTGAGTCTTTTCAATATGTTGGTTTTTCTTGGTTTTTATGCTGCATTTGAATAGACAATGCTTTAGTTTTCTGTATCATTAATTGCTGGGATGTATGGTGTAGACCTGGTTTTGAATCTTTCATTTGAACTTCTTATTTTGTGGCATGGCACATGATGATTCTGAAATTACAAATGCAGTGCCAAATATCTTGTGTCAAACATCTACATGACAAAATCTTGTGTTTAACTGATTTAATTTTAGTTTTACTTGCATGGAATGTATGCTCAGTTCTCATATTCATAGGGGAAAAAAGTCATGCTTGATATTCTAAATTAAATTGTTATCTGCATGGGAAAGAATCAAAAGATAGCCGTGGTATAGACTTGTAAGCCTAAATTCAATTCTTGAATTTAGCTTGCATTCTTCTCAAGAACCCTTTGCCCTTTGCAGTTGATTTATATGGAATGATTGAGCCATTTTTCACCAACTAGGGAAAACGGGCACTGAGTATTGATGTCCTTACAGTTTTGCCAGTGAATTTTCAACCTAGAGTATAAATGTGCTTGTTTATCTTGTGAAGAATGGGTTTCCTGACACTGATTTTGGTTAATTTCCAGATCTTGGACCTTACAGATCATGTTTGGACAGAGTGCTTCTCTCAATTCCTGGGAAGGTATAATTTATCTAAAAGTTGTTGGCTATCATAATCTGCCCTTAAAACTATCTCTGGTCAGATGTATTTTTTTCTGAAGACCTACGATCTTACAGATGGATGCATCTTGATTCATGTGAAGGAATCTATGACAAGCCATTATTATATGAAAAAGGGTATTATTCATTTATGCAGTACTTCCACTTTACTGTATTCATTGCTATCATCCATCTAATTGATAGTGAGAAAATAGTTGTTCTTGTCCTTATTAGGAATTTACATCTTGCTTTCATGTTTCCTTATTATTATTTTTTTAAATCTGTGGCATAGGTGGGGGAAAAAATTAAATTAGGTAATAGCCATAGCAAAAGATGGAGTTTATGATGTCACCAAACGATACACAAGGAAGTGGCATGAGGTAGGTTTTACAATTTATGCTCTTTCTTTCACAAGCATGAGGATCCTGATTTGCTGATAATTTATGATGATTTTTTGTATCTTTTTCAAAATTGAGGTCCTATCTCGACGTACTATCATTACAGAGCCTTCTTTGTCATCTTTACTGTAACATCCTAAATATTTTACTTGTTTAATTACTTCAATTATTTAATTATTTATTTTATTTAATCCTTTGTAAAAAAAAAGAAGAAGTTAGAAACAAAAGAAATTAATATAGCAGGAACTATCATTACAAAATACTTCTCATATTAATTTACATTCCCATCCTCATAGTACTGCAACATCATTCTTATTTACAAAGTACTAAATCCCTCCTTCAAGCATAGTTTCCATTACTATCTTCTTAACTGAGCACAATTATGGGGTCAGTGATTGGATTCGGAATACATAGGAGTAAATTGAAGGAAAGAACATGCTGCATAGTCATTACATAACAATTTCTAACTTCATCCATATACCATGCAATGTCCATGCGTCAAGAAATATTATGATTGAAGCCATCTAACATAAAACATTAAATATATCTAGTGAGAAATAAATTTCTCAGTAGGCAAATCTAAACCACCAAACAAGTTGGCAGGTTAGTAAATAAAACAAAGCTAATTCATCAGACACTTTAACATATCAATATATATATATATATATATATATATATATATATATGAATGCATGAATGTATGAATGCATGGAATGAAATGCAATGGTCACAGGTGCACATGGCCTCTACATATGTACATTATGTAGGAATGATGCGGCCGTCTTACGCTAATCATGCATGAATTTCCATGTATTAGCATCTGATCTCTTGTAATATCATAGGCCCGGTCTCCAATAATAATGAGGAATTAGATAAGGAAGTTTAGATATTTTTATAACTAATTTTCTTTCTAATTAAATTTCTTTCAATCCTAACTAAATCAGGTACTATAAATAGCCTGATTATTTAAACTCTCTGCACCCCGAAAAATTTCCAGCTTCTCCTCTTCACAAACCTTTCTACCACTTTCCTTCCTTTTACGTAAAACCACTCCAGCAATTCTCCACTCAGTTCACCAAAACTCTCAAAGGTAGGTTAGGCTTCAATCTTAAAATTAGAGATTAATTAAGATTAATTTATGTACTTATTTGGTCATATTTAAGCCTGTAGATTAATTAAAATTTTAAGTTTAAAATGTTAATTTTATAAATATGATACTGTGATTTCTAGAGAATTAGGAACCTATAATATGTATATATATATATATATATATATATATATGTCTATATATATAATTAAGAGCACTAATATTTACGTGAATTTTTAGTAAGTTAATAATATATATATACATACGTTAATAATAATTCTTGGTCATTAAAGGGTGAATAGCATAAAGAAACAATACATAGCAGGAAAATTGATACTGGAATGGTAGAATAATATATATGGGATATTTACGTACAAGCCTGGGAAACTCCGCACTACCGACATTATAAGGTACATAATTGGGAACCTCAACTTGTTAAGATACAATTGAAAATTGGGGATTCCTCAATAAATTATTACATAATTATTATAGACGAATAAAAAGATAAATAGAATGACATAATTTAGAAATAAATTCATCATCTGAGACATCTACTCATCCTGTGATTTACCGACCTCAGTACCCTGCTACAAACTCTTGGAATCCTTTCCAAACTACCTCGGCACCTATATATATTTTTTCCAATTCCTTACGAAGCCATAACAGCTTTATCTCGGATATCTCGGCCTTTCCTTGTTACACCATTACCATGGCAAACTGCACTCAGTTACATCATCACTCACAACCATTGCACTTCGGCATTTTTAAAAACACGAACCATGCATCCAACCCGGCAATAGTGTAACTCGGACATCATCTCTTCAAGGTCGGCCATACCAGTCCGAGTATGAAGCAGCCCATGGTGAACGGCCATACCCACAAGACATACCAACATCTCACCACCAGGTAAGTTATAAGTACCATGCGCACAAACCTGCAAAAACCGGCCTCCCTGCACCTCGGCTCTCAAATGACCTGCACAACTAGCCATACCCCAGCCTCTTTGTTTTATTACACACCATGAACTCAGCCATACCAATATGGCTGCAGCACCAAAACCGGCCTACCCATAAACCATGCAGTTGCTGTCAGGTTGAACACTGTCTCGGCAACCATGCATGACCAGCCATCCTATACCCGGTATCAAACAACTACCTCGGCACTTACCATAAAACCTCACGAGCCATGCAAAGCCATCTCGGCAACCATGCATGCAGGACCAGCTACCCCGTAAGCTGTACTCGGCAGCCTTGTCATCACCTTGGCAAGTCCGAGCTTAGTTCCTATACAAGCCCGACTATAGTACATATGTAGGTTATAGTTACCTCGGCATCACTCCACTACCCCTGTAATTCCAGATTTTACGTACCTTGCATACATATCATGGTAACTATGCAAAACCGGCCATGAGAATACCACGGCACTCATGCCACTCAACAAATTCCACAGCTCGGATACCTCGGCACAAAATGCTTAATTTCACGGGACAAGCATAGCACATGAAAAAACCCGGCTAGCTCACCAACCACACAAATAACTAGCATACATACCTCGGCCTCTCTATCTAAACCCCTGGATATACTTTCCATAGTAAAAACCAAGCCGTTTTCCTAGCTACACTTAGTTAACTATATCCCGGTTTCATTCTTATAGTTATATATATATATATATATATATATATATATATATATATATATATATAAATCCTAATTAAACCTATGAAAATGAATATCCAAGTTAGAATTTATACTAGAACAGTATTTAATATATATATATATATATATTTATAATAATTAGATTATTCTAACCGGGTCTTGGCTATATGATATATATATATATATATGTATATATATTAAACAATAAAACAATAGGATAACATTGGTGGCTCAAAAATATTTATTTAAGTTGATACAATTTTACGTGGACATGGTATGAAATATTATCTACCTTGAAGAAGGGGTAATATCTCCCTTATATTATGAATGTTGTGCGATGAATAAGATTGATCTGGGTTTCAAGACCGGACTTATGATTTTTATGAGATTGATCCGAGTTTAAAATGATTGGAGACCGGGCCTATGATATTATAAGAGATCAGGTGCTAATACATGGAAATTCATGCATGATTAGCGTAAGACGGCCGCAGCATTCCTACATAATGTACATATGTAGAGGCCATGTGCACCTGTGACCATTGCATTTCATATATATATATATATATATATATTGATCTGTTAAAGTGTCTGATGAATTAGCTTTGTTTTATGCCAACGTGTTTGGTGGTTTAGATTTGCCTACTGAGAAATTTATTTCTCACTAGATATATTTAATGTTTTATGTTAGATGGCTTCAATCATAATATTTCTTGACGCCTGGACATTGCATGGTATACGGATGAAATCAGAAATTGTTATGTAATGACTATGCAGGCCTGTTCTTCGTGCTCCTATTTATTTCGGCACCCACTTTCCCTGTATTTAGCAAAGATTTTAATCCAGCTGATCCGTTCCTTCAATTTACTCCTATGTATTCCGAATCCAGTCACTGACCCCATAATTGTGCTCAGTGAAGAAAATAGTAATGGAGACTATGCTTGAAGGAGGGATTTAGTACTTTGTAAATAAGAATGTTGCAGTACTACGAGGATGGGAATGTAAATTAATATGAGAAGTATTTTGTAATGAAATATGATGTATGTATCTAGTTCTTGCTATATTAATTTCTTTTGTTTCTAACTTTATTTTTTATTTTTTTTACAAAGGATTAAATAATTAAATAATTTAAGTAATTAAACAAGTAAGTAAAATTATTTAGGATGTTACATTTACTCTCTAATATAACAAAAGAAAGTCGAAGAGGCTTTGCATCTCAACTACTTTCAATTATTGAAGCCCGTGATATGGAGGAAAACAAAGAACTTGAGAGGAGTTTACATGCTGGAGATGACGAGTCACTCTCATTACCTGGAAGAAGAAGTGGGAATAAGGAATGGCGCAAATCCAGATTAGAAATGGGTTCTGATAAGCTAAGTTCCTCTGCTTGCCCAGTTCGTTTGTGCGTAGATGAGCACGTGACAAGGATTTATAATGCATTCCGTCCTATCCTTTATCAATTTGTTGGGGAAGAATTAACAAAATCGGAAGCTGTTGAAGTACTCAGGATTACTAAAGGAATTCTTTTGGATCTTAGCAAGTCCCCCTATAAAACAAGAAGGACCTCCATTGACTCAGTTCTAGATAACCCAAAATTTCAGAAACTATTGCCATCTTTTGATGACTTACTTGGTGCTCTTTCGCTGGAGAAAAAGGTGAATACAGATGGGAGAGTCGAATTTTGTTTGGTTGGTGACCCTGTAGTGACTTCTTTAGCATTGCCTGTTGCGTTAGATGCTCTGGATGACATGATTTACAATCTTAACAAGTGTGAAAACTATGGGAAAGATATGTTTCTGTTGCCACTTTTAAAATTAAATAGAATACATTCCGGTTCAGCCATTGCAAGTTCAGAGGAGTTGCCTTTTGGGATTGTGAGTTTGTTTATAGCTGGCTATTTTATTTGTTTACCATACTTGTGCATTATAGCACCCATAAAGTTGTCCCTGTTTTATAATTTCAGATAACATCAGCATTTGATGGCACTCGAATTTCTAAATGGGAAGAACCAAACGGAGCAAGAGGTATAGTTAACCAAATAAATAACTTACAACATCAGATTATGGTTCAAGCTTAAACATTGTTCTATAGAATTGATTAAGGTGTGGACAAACATGATTTCTACTCTCCCATTAGAAAAGAACAAGTTGCTATATGTCACCTACCATATGGTTATACTATATACTAATTGCCATCCTTAATAAATTGCATATATTAATGAGATTGTATTGGGACTTTTTCTTTATTCTAACTCACAGTGGATGATTTTTATGCCAACTACATCAAACCAACCATTGTAAATCATATGTTGACTACTTGGCTTGGTAATTTTCTTAGCAAGTATTTTTCCCAGTACCTCAATCTTCTCATTGTAAATAGATTGTAAACCAAACACTTACAATTTATAGTGTTAAGCTACTAATAGTCAAATGTTAGTAAATTGACTTCTAGTTAGTTTCTCTGCACTGTTATGTGATTCCTTGTTAAAATTCTCATTCTTAGGAGTTTTGCTTTGTTGGTTTTCTTTCTTCAAGACAGAGATTTAATATTAATGAAAAAGAATTCATAACTATGAAAAGTGTTAGGCACTGAAGCTAAAGTCTAATTAAAAGAAATAAGGGTCAGAGAAGGGATATGAAGGAGGAAGCAATGAAAAAATATTTAGTGTGCCCAAATTGACTTAGTGTGCCCAAATTGACTAAGTGGACCCTAAGCATAACAGAATAGATGGAAATCTGGCAGTGTGTCAATGGAAAGGACACTGAGGGAGAATGCTGAATGTTTTACAAAGGGGTTGTGAGAGGAGGAGGACAATTTTGGGTAAAGTTGGTGGCCATTTGGCCTTGGAAGAGATTTACCGAATATTTGAATGCTGAATGTTTTACTGAATATTTTCACACTTGTTGCAATCTCTTGGTATGTTTTTCTTCTTTCTTTTCCATCTTTCTGTTACTGAATATTTGTTTTCCACAGGATTTTCCTCTGTTCTAAGGAGCTATGCTCCCTTTTTGTTGGATAAATAATATTTAGAGATTTTCATTCCCTATAAAAATGCTAGTGCCGGTTTAAATGCTAGTACCAAAAGTATAATTCCATTTGATTTCTCTGTCCACCCCATTCTAAAGGTGCAGACACGGCTGCTCTCTTGATGCTGATATAAAAAATGTTATATATCTGACTTCGTAGGTTGTTGGGTCGTGTATAGAACATTTGATAACAAGATGTTTGAGCTTGTAGCATATGAGTTGATGTCAGCCAATGATGCACCAGAAAGGGATCCAATGGACTGGTACGGACTTTAGGATGTACGCTGAAATGCGCCTGATTCTTTACTTTGTTGCTATTATTATTATGACTTAAATATATTTTTGATCCTTGATATATACCAGAATTTTGCGTTTGATCCCTGATAAATTTTTCCTTCGCATTTGTTCCCTGATATTTGAAAAGTTTTATTTTAGATCCTTGCCATCAGTTAAGTGATGATGTGTCTGTTAAATATTTGATAACGCGATTTGTGGTGGCTCAAAAACCGCCAGTATTTGTTTCAAAATCAAATTTAAATTTTCTGACGGTTAAAAGTCGCCAGAATCAATTAAAGTAATAAATAAATCAAACACCATTCGACACTTTATCCTCTGGCTGAGTCTTCAACTCCTTCAATTTCCTCAAACACCTCTCTTCCTCCTTATAACCCAATTCAGCAACATCACCAACCTTGATCTTCACCTTCTCTCCACTCCTTGAAAGCTCCAAAATAAGATAATCATCCCCAATCCTAGTCACAACACTACCCTTCAACCCAGCAGCCTCTCCAGATTGCTTTTCAATTTCTACAGCGCCGTGGCCTCCAGTGGAATGCGATGCCATGGCATGGCACCATCACCGTCGTCTTTGTTGTTTCCTTCTGGTTTTTTGTCAGCATGGACATTGAGGCCGTAGGACATGTCGGATTCGGGTTGGAACCCGTTGGTGTAGAGTTCAAAGGCGAGGGATTTGGCGTCAGCGGCAGTGGGGATGGAGATTCTTCATCTTCTTGAAGGTTTGCCATTGGTTTTGGATTGGGGGGATTAGGGTTTGGGGGGCGGAGGCAGGAGCGGGAGCCGGTTTGGGCTTCGAGTGGGGTTTCGGTGAAGGGACGGAGAGGAGAGCTTCATGGTTCCGGTTCTTCTTTCATGAATCGAGAAGAAGAAACACAAAAACGGTGAAGAATTGAGAAACTACCTTAACTATCGCAACGCCAACGGCAACAATAACGACTCTCACTCTCTTTTGCAGATCTTGAACTTCTCAAATCAGGATAAAAAATTAAAAAAAAAAAAAAAAAAAAACATTTCTCAAATCAGGACCTTCACAATGTTTGTTTTATTTATTTTTTACTTTAATTGATTCTGGCAATTTTTAACTACCAAAAATTTAAATTTGATTTTGAAACAAATACTGGCCGTTTTTTGATCCGCCTCAAATCCCATTATCAAATTTAGTCTAAATTTAATTTGCAGTCAATTTAAAACTTGATTGTAGTAACTTTATTTTACCTTTCAAAAAGGATTTCAAATGCTTTTTAAACATAATATAGTTTGTTGGTAGTATAAACTTATGCTATCTTCTTATCTTAATCAAATCCTAAAAATAACATGGAAGCCAAGCCAAGCAAATTGTGTGATGTGTGTGTGCCCTGCTTTTGCTCTGTCTGTCAGCTACCATATGCATATGCTGTTAAAGTCTCCTTTTTTTCCCCCTGGTTAACCATTATGTCCATTGACTAGCTCGATTTTCCTAAAAATGTTCTGGTAATCTTTTCTTTGCTTCGTAATGAGTTGTCATGCATAAGCTTCAGTTAGTAAAGCAAGTGCTGTGTATTCATGATCTTGCGGATATGTTACATTCCCAGGATTCTTGAAGGGAGCAGTGATGATGGGATCAGCTGGCAAGTTTTGGACAAGCAAACCTCTCAGTTCTTTGAAGACCGTTTCCAGCGTAGAACATACACAATCAGTTCTGCAAATTTTCCATGTAATGTTTTCAGGTAATTTACCTTAACGGTGAAGAAATTTTAGCAAAAAATTTGGGAGTGGTGATGATATGTAATCCAGGTGAATCTGTTCCTTAAACACTTTTTTATTAAAAAAAATTATGATATTTTGATAAAGAATGCATATGCTTATATTTTAAACCCATTATAAATAGCTATTCTTTAAGAGTTTTGAAACATTTGGACAAATGAATATGTTATTATGTATAAAAGTTAAACTTTAAGAGTAAAGACTTTTATTTCAGATATTCTTATTGTTTTATTTATATTTTGATTTTTCTGATTTGTCAGTCTACTTATGCTGGGCTCACAAAATTAGAAAATAATTGTTAACTTTATCATGTTTTTACACTTTGTCCGTTTGTCGAAACCATATAGCTTCACAAGGCTAAATTGATTATTTTCATTTCTATCAATTATTTTTTTTAATAAACATGAAACTACCTTCAGATATTAAAAGGAAATCACAAATTAGGTACTTATATCATCAAAATTATCATATACCTAATTGAATCCTAATGAATATCTGAGATGACGATTAAGACTAGAAAGGCACATGTATTGATTGCATTTACGTGGGTTGATACATGGTCTAGATTGTGTGATTTATGATTGTTTCTTAATTAAATTATGTCAATGCAGGTTTAGGTTTCTGGCAGTCAGAGATATTCAGTCTAATTCCCGGCTGCAAATCGGTAGCATTGACCTCTATGCGAAATCTATAGGTAAATTGCAAGCATAATTGAGCAAATTCCTGTCTCTATGTCTTATTAATATAAGAATAAGAAAGTGAAGATTAAATTTGTCTATACCGTAAAAGGAAGCCTATCACGGTGGATGAAATGAGGAGGCAAACCAAAACTTCCTTGGCTTGGGTGTTTAGTTAAACGCCATTCATAACAAGAATATTATTTATACCGGTCAATGTTTTATTAAAAAAATAGCTGTGACCGCTTTGATTTTTTAAATTATTTTATTGGCATGCCTTATAACGCTAGAGGTTTTACTTAGTTTTTTGGCAGTCTATGGTAACTTGTGGGAATGATTAAGTTCAATTGGTATGAAATGTCTTCTTTGAAGCATTTGCATTTTGCGGGGTGGGTGTTCTATGGATTTGTTTTTCCTGCACGTTTAAACGTTTACATGAGAACGAATTTGATTGATTTTTGTTGATTATCGCTAATGCCTATTATAGTACCTACTCTAGAATGGGATGGTTCATAACCCATGTAACTTTCGTTGATATCTGAGCAATAGTTTCCTAAACATATATGCGCCCACCCTGTGGAAAATGGAGATTTCTGGGACCGATTTTGTTCTGCGTGTACTGGGGATTTACCCGTATCAGAAAATTTCAGGAACAATAATACAGTAAATTGGGCTAAAAGTGTGTACAAGTTCAAGAACACAACGACTTGTACAAGTAAAAGGAATATAAGGCAAAAGCCTATTACCCGCACCTCTGTGCAGATGCAAACTATCATCTCTGTAACCCTGTTAACTAGGCAAACGCACTGGGATAACACACATATATACTAAGTGAGAGGAGACCAATCTTAATTTTAATTATAAGGTAAACAAATTATAAGATTCTTTCAAAATTTGAAAAGCCATTGCCCGGACCCAATATTACAAAATATATATGCATCCATTCCCTAAGTTATTCGCAGTCCACCCAACCAAATGAGCATTTTGAACGTACGCGAACAAGCAGTTCTTGGGCTGCGTTTGCTTTATCAACAACAAACTCAAAATCACATCGGTCCCCTTCTTGAATATTGTAACTATGCCGGAAATCATTCCATCCACATCCCAAAAAATGACGACAATTCTTTGTGGAAATGATCGTCGCCGGCCATAATTTGCCATTCTCATCTCTCAGACTTATCTTCGACGTTAGCTTGATATTCGTTTTCTTCAGCACACTTCTAGGAAGTTCCTGCACCCACCAACACCAATTAAATAATTCAATCTAACTCACCAAACTATTTTATAACAGAAACCAAATTGAGCCGAAAATCTTATTTGAGCAAATTAAACTTGTTTGATAAATCAGATTATTTTAGCAACATGTATTTTAGTAGGGTTTTTTTTTTCATTTTATTCTCGCCATCTTAATTCTTTCTTTTTAAGTCATTTTATATATTAGTTAGTTTAACGCCTATTTTAACTAATTAGATAACTTTTAACCTGCAGTCAGTTTTTCTGCTAATTACATCAAACACACACTGAATGTTATTTGTGTGACATTCTTATTCTTATAATATATTTTACACCATTTCCATAAATAATTGAAAAGTAATTTCTTCACATAAAATGCACTATTCTGAAAAATATAATTCAGTGCCAATTACTCAAACAAACACATAAATTTAAATCAGACCTAAGTACCTACCTAAATTGTATAGTACAGGTAGGAGTAAACTAACTAACCACTTTATTCAGTCTCCAGGGAGCATTAAAATCTATCTGAAAATGATGAGAATTCTGCAATGGAACACACTTTGTTGGAACAGGTTTCTTCTCATTGTGGTCATCCTTTTCTTCATAAACTCTTTTTGATTTGAACCGAGCTCCTTCGGATGGACATGGACCTATATATATACGCAGAAAGCACTTAGAGATGCGTTTAGCTTTATGATATATAATAATAATGAGATTATGCAATCCAAATAAACACTCGAACAACTGACCTTCTACCACTGATTCCTCATTTGTTTTGAGACTTGGCGGTGACTGTTTCCGTTTACGACCGCACTGGATTTCTTTACTATAACGCTGATCAGAATCTTCATCCAAAATCACAGTGGGTTCAATTTTTGCACTACTTGCAGGTGCAGCTACTTTCCTGCATCCAGTTTTCGAAAATATCTTCACATTAAATGTAGACCTGCCATCATACTGAAAAACCAAGAAGTCCCCATCTTCTAAAACTTTCTCCTTGGCAAATTGTTGCCACCCATCTTTAAAAACCAAGCAACCCTCGATTTTCTCCAAGTAAACATCCCAAGATTTTCTATCGTGATCTACAAGAGTGGCCTTCAATGGTAAGACTCCATTGAAGAACTTGGTGAAAGATGTTGGTATTTGCTAAAACAAGAACAAGTCCCCGGTGAGTATCACCGTCAATCTATGATCATGGATACGTATACGAGATATGCGATTTTCCAAAAATCTAGAACACGGGTACGTTGATACAATTTTTTTAAAAATATGTATATATAAATAATAGTACTTAATATAAACATGACTACATTTTATAAATGATAAAAGAAATAAATAAGCATAATTTATAACATAAAAAGAGATTAAAGGCACTACGACAAATCGCAATACAACAAATTGTCTAAGTTCTAAAGGACAATAAACTAAAACCTGAATGATTGGAAGATTTATCAGTTATCGTGAGTCAGTCTTATAGGCTTTATGTGTTGTCAAAAGAGTTGTGAATGAGAAAAAATAACCAAAAAAAGGAATAATGAAAAACCTAACTTTTTAAAAAGATAATATTTTTAGTTATTGAACTTAGGTATGGATCCAATAGGTACCCAAATTAAGTGTTATTTATAAAAAACAAATTGGAACCATACATGATTTTAGGAATAGCCATGTTTCTTAACCGTCAATTATACACCATTGACATTTGCTAAGCATAAAATATATTTTAAATGTTGTTTTCACTTTTCATGATTCTTTGACACCAAAGAAAGACGCTTTTTTTCATATACAATTATGTTGGGGGATTTAAACTTACGACAGGATACAAACTATCCAAACCCTCCAACACTATGGCAACCCTACTGGATACGCTAGAGAAAGACGGAATGAAATAAATAACAAAAGACGGTGCAAGAATTAAAAGCAAGAGAAGGAAATGAGAGTATACCAACTGCGTAGAACCTCTGCTGAGCAGGAAAACTTTGAAGAATTCTTGTAGGGTTTTATCTCCATAACTGGGCAGTGCGCTCTCCATGTGTGATGTGACTTGCGAGAGTGGCGCAGCAAGAAGCTGCTGCGTCAAATATTTATTAACATAAACACTATATATAATAACCTTGCTTTTTTTTAGAAGATTACGTTACGGTTTAGATAAGCTACCCAGAAGATTTGTGATTACTTGAATAAGCATATTATTGGATAAGTAATTTTTTGGGTAAATAGTGATTCTCGTCTCTGAATGTGTAAGGTGCTAACAAATCTGTCCCTTAAAGATAAAAATTCAAATTTTTATCCCTGAAAGTGAAAAAAGTATGACAAATTTATCCTTTCATTAACTTTCGTCTGTTACCGTTAATATCAAGTACGTACGAATTTATTAGCGTACTATATATTCAGGAACGAATTTGTCAGCTCTCTACCCAAAATATAATTTAATCTTCATATTCTCCCTTTTCTAATTATCGAAAACATAAAATTATAATAAACACTTAAAATTTACGAAAACAAACATAAGTTAAAACAAATGGTATAATATTGATTAATAAGCATAGTTTGTATGTTGTTCTAAAATTTATATTGTAACAACATTAGATAATGACAAATTAAGTTGAGTAAATTTCAAAGCTAAATAAGCATAATTTATATGTTGCTCTAAAATAAGATTCAAACAAAAATGTATAGTCATCAAGTTAATTCTTACAAAAAAATGAGAACTACCTTGATCTTGTCATTACCTAATAATAGAAATTTAATAACAATAAACAAATTATGTTTATTAATCAATATTATGCTTATTATTATGTTTGTTTTTCTAATTTTTAAGTATTTATTGTAATGTTATGCTTGGAATGATTAAAAAAGAGAGAATATAAAGATTAAATTATATTTTGGGTAAAGAGCTGACAAATTCGTCCCTGAATCTATAATGCGCTAACAAATTCTTCCTTGATATTAACGGTAACGGACAAAAGTTAATGGAGGGATAAATTTGTCACAGTTTTCTCACTTTCAGGGACAAAATTTTGAAATTTTATCTTTCAGGGACAGATTTGTCATCGCTTTACAGAATCAGGAACAAAAATGACTATTTACCCTAATTTTTTTATGTTTTCCTATCAGCTTTTTAAATTACAATTTTTTTTCTTATTTTTTGAAATTTATGATTTTAATCTTTTTATTTTTTAATTAAGAAATTTCATTTTCATTTTTACGAAGTTCATGATTTTAGTTCTCAATTTTTTAATTGAGATATTTTGTCTCCCATTTTTAAAATATTTACAATTTTAATCTTTATGTCCAAATTTAAATGTTGATTTATATATTTTACAAAATTAACTAACAATAACAAATATTTTTAAAAAAATATTTAATTGATAACAAATTTAATTTATTAAAAAAAGAATTAAAAAATATATAGTTAAATTTGAAATTGATAAATAAATATTAAAATTATAAATTTTTTAAAAGTGAAAGACTAAATATTTTCATTAAAAAATAAAAGACTAAAAATTACTGATTTTAAAAAATAAGTAGACAAAAAAAAATACTTTTTAACCTTAATTTTTTTATCTTTTAGTTACTTAATGGATTTTTTATTATTAATAACAAAGAATGAACAATTAATGGAGGAGTTTTTTTTTTTTAAAAAAAAAGAAAAATTAAATTAGTTCCTCATTAAGGATAAGAGGAAAAAAGAAGAAAAAAATAAGTAGGTAACGAATGAGGAGGATGGAAAAGGAATATCCACCCGACTTTGTGTAGAAAGCAAAGAAAAAGCAAGCCAAGCAGAAACAAAAATAGAAGAGATAAAGTAATAAAAAAGAGGGAAACATAAACCATCAAAGCTGGGTGGCTCTGCCTCTCCCAACCATAGCAGATAGATAGAAAGCCCAGTTTTGTCTTACCATCACAAACCATATTCATCAATGGCTTCCTTATCCCTCTCCTCTCCCCCATCTCTCTCATCCGCACACCACAACGCCTCCACGCGCCTTATCCTACGCACCCCTAACTCCCTTAAACTGCGCACTCGACCCCACTCCCTCCCCGCCATCAGCGCTATCACCCTCACCCAGGACGACCTCAAGAGACTCGCCGCCGACAAGGCCGTGGAGTCCGTCAAGAGCGGCATGGTCCTCGGCCTCGGCACCGGCTCCACCGCCGCCTTCGTCGTCGCCAAGCTCGGCGCCCTCCTCGCCTCCGGCCAACTCACCGACATCATCGGCGTCCCCACCTCCAAGCGCACAGAGGAGCAGGCCCGCTCCCTCGGCATCCCCCTCTCCGTCCTCGACGACAACCCCCGCCTCGATCTCGCCATCGACGGCGCCGACGAGGTCGACCCCGACCTCAACCTCGTCAAAGGCCGCGGCGGCGCCCTCCTCCGCGAGAAGATGGTCGAGGCCGCCTCCGACAAGTTCGTCGTGGTCGTCGACGACACCAAGCTCGTGGACGGCCTCGGCGGAAGCGGCCTCGCCATGCCGGTGGAGGTGGTCCAGTTCTGCTGGAAGTACAATCTGGATCGGCTTCAGGAGCTATTCAAGGAAGAAGGTGTGGAAGCGAAATTGAGATTGGAGGAGAGTGGGAAACCCTACGTCACCGATAATTCCAATTACATCGTCGATTTGTACTTCAAGACTCCAATTAGGGATGCATTGGCCGCAGGCGCTGAAATTTCCGCTCTCGAAGGCGTCGTCGAGCATGGCTTGTTCCTCAACATGGCCACTTCTGTCATCATCGCTGCCAAATCTGGCGTTGAAGTCAAGGCCAAGTGAGACTCAGACGTAATTCGTAATGTCGGGTTTTTTCTTTTTCTTTCTTCTCATTCTTGTCTGTGTATTATTTTGTTTTCTGAGGAATAATAATAATAATAATTATTGCGTTATTTGGATTTTGCAATTTCTATGGTCTAATATCTATATAGCTTATGATATACTACATTATGCACAATACAGTATTCTCAATACTCATCTCCGCCAGTGAGTGATTGGTAAATGTTAGCTTATTGTACGAGTAATGAAACTTATTTTTACACAAAAATGTGGATGGAGAAAAAAATTAAGTCAATTTAACGTCTTTTTCTGCTTTCTAAGTATTAATATTTTATGAGCATAAGGACTGTGTCGATGTAATTTAGTTCAAAGCTTGAAATTTGCAAGTCCAATCTCGCATTGACCGTCAGTAGTTGAATTTGTGACCTCAATTCCAAGCGTCCAACATTACCTAAGCAATCCATCAAATGTCCAAAACAAATTCTATTTCATCACCATTCATATTTCGCACTGTTGTGTTGTTTATACTTGTGTCCTGATAAAATTTGTCTAAAGTTAAAAATATAGGAGTTATATACTACTATGTGCCAAGGTTAAAAATAAAAAAAATTGTTTGAAGTTAAAAAAGATCTAATTGTGGCTACTGGGATTCGAGCCCAGGTCTCCACGGCCACAACGTGGAATTCTCACCACTAAACTACAGCCACATTTTGATAAGTAATAAGAAAAATGTAATTCTTTTATATTGCTTACATTCACAGAGATATTGAGAAGCAATTGGATTGCAGATGCATTTATGTGTGTTCTGTTCTCGCTTCAGGCACCATCCATACAATAATAGTTAAACAAAAAGCTATGTAATCAAAGCTCTATTATAATGAGCATATTAGCATGATAATCATTTATCATGATGTCAAAGTTTAAGGATGACCACAGATTGAATTGAATTGAATCAATGACTTTTTAATTTAATTCGATCAATTTTAATTCGTACGATTTGAATTGAATTTATCCAGTTTGATTTGAAACAATTCAATGAGATTAGGTCATCGAATTTATTATTAAAATAATAATAAAAATGATTTTTTTTAAAAAAAAATTTGAAATGTGATTCTAATAATATGTAATTTAATGCATTTTAAGTCAAAAAATATTTTTTTAACTACTAGTCTAATATAAAACATATTTTTTCTGTGTTAAAAATTAAATCATATCTTATATTATATTTATAGTAATTCATTTAGTACATTCCTCTTAATTAAGGAATAAGATTTAAGCATTGCATATTATTTTTGGGTAATTTACTCATATTGACGTAAATTTGTTCGATTACATATATATTGAATATTGACCCAAACACAGATTTACCCTATGATAGACTTGATTGGTCCTTATCAAAAGAACAGCGGTATACAAACACATAAACTTTTGCTTAACTTGTTTTTCATTTAATTTACTTGGATCTAAGATCGGCTTAAGAGTTTTTTAAGCCCTTCCTGAACCTAAAATTGTCCGAAGAGTCCAAAATGGTTCGTGATTTTTTTGTGTATTTAAAATAATTAATTAAGAATAAAAATTTAAAAAAGTTATTATAAATTAATCATCGGTTGCAAAAAAATTCTTATCTTATAAAAATTATTTGCATTTTTTTAAATAAAAAAATAACCATAATCTAAATTTTAAACACGTATGAGTAGTAGTATCAACATTTTTTCCCTTGCTCAACTTGTTTCCTTAAAAAGTGAAAGTAAGCCAACTAGCCAAGGACTACTTTATTATTATTATTATTTTAAGAACAAATTTCTTACATATATTCTCGCTGTCAAGTTTCCTAATTAAATGATAAGACGTAAATATTTATTCAAAATTCTGCAACACATATTTAATGAAAAATGTATATTATGGAAAAGGACATCCACATGTTGAATGTTGAACCGGATGACAAAGATATAAAAAATAACTCGATCTATTGATTTTTTTTTTTTTTTGATTTGGATGTCAGAATTAGTTGAGAAAGAGGATACAGAGAACGGGAAAAAGAAACGAAAAGGAAAGGTACAACAGCATACTAATTAGATAACAAATCAAGTGCGTTATTTTTTTACTCTTTTTCTCATGTCTTTCTTTTCTTCATCCAAGTTGTATTAACTAAATATTAACTCTATTTCTTATAGTCAGTTGAAGTGAAAGGCTCTTGAAATCTTCTAATTTTGGAGTAGCTAACCCAAAAGAGTACAACAGCATAGGGATGAATTCAAAGTTTACACACGTACTTATTGCGTGTTTGGGGGAGTAGTGCATTGTACAAATAAATTATTTAGTGGAACACGTTCAAAGCAAAAGAACAAATATATGCTTTTATTTTTTTAATGCTGACACCATTATTTTGATAAGAATCGGTTCTCATTGTTTTCCAAACACGCTATTAAGTAATTTGTGTTAATTTATTTATCTTCAACATTAACTTCTGATGGTTGATCACCTTTCTCAAATTTATCATTTATCACGGATTGGAGAAGTTATTATATGTTTTAAGACCACCATGCATGTGTGATTCTGGTCACTCTTTGAATGATACATTGCTGAAATTTTTAATTTACAAAGAGTTAATGAAATTTGATTATATGTGAGAGAAATTCTATTAAAATATAACGGTCCAAACCATACAATAATTTCTCCATGAATAGACATTGATAAAATAAAAATTACTATCATAGTAATTGTTTTTCTTAAGATCTTTGTAGGCTTGACACTTGCGTGCAAGCCATTCATGGCCCTTGAATCCCGGATTAAGCCTCAAAGGAGCAAAAAAAATGTTAAAACCAGTGACGTTTCTACCTTCTTATTTCTATAGAGAGGCACTGTCATTGAATATATGAATGTATTCCGCTAATCAGCTAGTTGATCCTGATTAAAAAAAGATTATTTTTTTTTTTTAATTTTCACTGCATGGTCCCCTAAATATTACCGAATCAGAAAAATTTACAGCTCTTGACGATAAGGCTGAGACAATGTTGAATCATATTTGGGAAGCTCCACGAGGGTCGCAAGTGCCAAATGGCTTTAACAGAGAAAACTTTGCAGGCCAAAGCCAGCAAGGACTAGTTAAATAGAAGCACAAGCACCCAGAACAGAAAGAGTTATGGTGAACAAGTAGAACAGTAGAAGAATGCAGGGTATATAATCCACGTGTGTGAAGTGAGATGAGATTGAAACTAATATATTCATTATGTGGTGTTTTGAAGAAAACAAGAAATGGGGAAGGCCAGCAAATGGATCAGAAACATCCTTCTAGGGAAAAAAGAAGATGGATGAGTTCTGCAGCGAGGATAAGAGTGGCAACAAAGGGAGTCTGATTGTGAGTCCCAAAGTGAAGAGCAGATGGAGCTTCAGAAAACTAACAGGAGGAAGATTAATAACAAGTTTCCAGATCATTTGACTCAGGTGACTCTGCAAAACTTCAAATACAAACCTTGTTGGAAACCAAGAGTCCAAGGCGTCTTCCAAAACCACTAGCAAAGCCTTCTAAAGATAAAAACAAAAGCCGCTACAAAGATTCAGGCTAGCTTTGGCTCGTATTTGGTATGAATTTCTTTTTTCAAATACTTTATGGCTTCTCCTTTGATAATCATAATGTTGTATCCTTACATTTAAATAGTCCTGGATTGAAAACATTTGGAGCGCTACATGTAAATTTTCAGGCAAGGAGAGCATTGCATGCTTTAAGGGGATTAGTCAAGTTACAGGCACTAGTGAGGGGTCACCTTGTAAGGAAACAAACAACTGCTACACTGCATGGAATGCATGCGTTGATGGCCATCCAAGTTAGAGCCCGAATTCACAGAGTTCAGATGGCAGAGGAAGCAAACCTCCTCCGCAACATTGACAAGTTCCATACTTCACAGATCTCATAACAGAAGAAAATAAAGTAAGATTTAGACTCTCCAAAATATCTCTATTTTATCATCTGAAGATTGACATAATATGCTTATTCAAGTGATAAAACCATTATCTTCAATTTAGAATTAGTAAATCCTATTGAAATTTTGGTTAATTTTCAGTTATCCTGCATTGTTGGTGATGCCTATAATATGGCTATTGTGTATAGGATTCAAATGAATATGAGTATGGATTATGGAAGAAATGTTGGGAGGTTTTGAAAAGCAGTAGTGGCCCACTAGATGGTTCATATGTTAAGGGCAGAGAGCGTGATTCCATGACATACTATTCCAAGCATGTGCCGGTTGTTTCTAAACGAGAAAACCAACACAAGAAAACTCTAATCATAGAACCAACCAGCCTAGGAAACTACCCATCCATGTCTGAATTTAACCCAACGACAATTGCCTAGTCAACTTCTCAGCGCCATTCAGTGCCTCACCGCCAATCGCTGTCACCAAATTACATGAACAATACAGAATCTTCAAGGGCTAAAGCAAGGTCGCAGAGTGAACCAAGACAACGACCAATACGGGGAACGAGGCACAAAGGCAAGTCTGTGGAATCACCATTGAATGGTCCAAGACAAAAGCTGTTCTCAAACTCGTTACGCTTCGATCATGGAAGCATGGACCATTGGGTTATCAATTTTCATGGGTCAACGAACGACAGCAGGCAAAATTCCTTTGGCAGCAGCTCGATTACTACTGATTCCTATTATTGAGTTCTCCTTATGGGTTACAGAACAAGCTAGTAATTCAATTTCGAAACTAATGATTAAGTCATGTATTACTATAAAATGCCTTGTAACCCTTCTGAGTTTGGGCAACGAAATTGCATCACCCATCTACCTGTACTTCGCAGCAAAACCGTGGTGCATGGTGGGATGCTAGATCGATAATCATTTATTAAAGGTTAAAACTTAGTACAAAATTAGAGTTTTACTCTGGCAACTTATGCTCATCTTTAATAAAAACATTTATTTTATGGATTACCAAGGTAAAACTCTAATTCTTATTAGATAGCAACATTACATCGGTGTTTTATAAAAATATATCATTTAAGTTAATTACTCTGGTCAGATAAGTAATGTTAAGTCGGTGAAAAGATCTATAGTCTTTCTCATTCATCAGATTTAAAGTGAGTTACATCATTGTTCAGGAAAGAGGTGGGTAAATAGAAAAACGTTGTTGCCTATAAAAATCAGCTGTCTAAATATAAGTGTGAGAAGAAACACCGAATTCTACAAACATGACTATATGAGATATTACAGCAGTTTAGGTGGATTGTTCCCGGCTGAAAAAGTGTTCTCTTTTAAACTCTTGCTCAACCAAATGGCAGTTTCCCTCGGGGAAGCTTTCCCTGGCCCAAACGGTTTTAATAAAACTCCTAGTTCTCCATACCTTTCCTGCTGTAGTAATCTTGCACTAAATTCAAGCAAACCTTCTAAGGCCTCAGCCCTTTGTCGGAATGACGATGTATCAAACTGTCGGCGGTGCAAGTCTGAAGAGTTGTGGCTTGATGCTCCAGCAGTTGCATTTTGATCAGATGAGCCACTTTTATCCTCATCATTTGTCTTGAACATGCTGCGGTTGATTCCCTGCCAACCATCCGTACATCCTGGCCTAACATAGGATGTGTCACATACCTTGATTGTGCATTTGTCTATCAAAGTTGAATCATTGCCACAAGGAGAGCCTGAGGAACCCTGTGCCGAGTTTCGTGAAGATCTATTGATGGGAAACAATTGATCTTCGTATGATGCTAATGGGAATTCTGCTATCCTATCAATACGGGGAGAGTTAACTGAAATATTTGGTGAATTTACATGGTCAAGTAAACCAATACTGGGCCTGCGAGGAGGCTGCTGTATGGCACAACTTCTGGGGAACGGCAATGATGCTCTGCGAGTTGTATGGACAGGTTCTTTCGTATTGTGTGAAACAGGAAGCTGCAACCATGGACTTCAGAAAGTCAAGACATAAAAAATTCTTAATTGAATAATACCATTACACGTGCAAGAGTTGTAAAGAAACCCACTCAACAGAGGTCACATGCTTAAGTTTGTTCATGATATTCCATGTGGCAAACATTAAAAATTGATTGATTCCAGCTTGGCTTACCGTCTTATTATTCTTTGAGGATACCATTGATTTCTTGGGGGTGGCAGAAGCTTTTGATGCAGCTAATCTAGGAGTCTTGGCATTACTAGAAGTTCTGGAAACAACCGGCTTATGGAGTGACTTCACATCGGGGTTGTCTCCAACAGAAAGTTCAGCAAATCTTTGATGTAAATTATCAGGAGTACAATCAATCTCTAGCGTAGAGCATAGAGAATCTTGCTCTGCTCCTGATACACTATGACTTAAAGTCCGATCATAGCTAAAAGAATGCCACTTATTCCTAGAGAGGGAAACATGATCATCTTCAGACTTCAAAAATCTAGTTTTCTTCATGTAGTGGGATTCTGGCCAATGACCTGGCAATGTACTTCGCCTTGGGCTATTGATTTTGAGATGGACCTTAAGAACATAAGGCTGAAGATGATGGTGCCCAAGTAGCTCAGCAGCCTGCATCAGAAGTACATGAAAGAAATAAGCAAGAAAGCATGGTTACAGAAGACCGCTTCACACAACTACTGTCATTTTATTATATGTCTCCAAACTCACAAGGCATCGTTTAAAAGCCAGATCGGTCGTTGAATAGACAAAGATACTACCTAGTTCATGGTTCATTGTCTAAGTCTAACTCTAATTAAGTATATATTTTTAATATTTAAAACATATTATATAACAAATAAATATAAAATTATGAGAAACCAAGTAAGCAAACAAAATTTAAATTAGCATAAAATGATCAAATCACGTCCTACAAAAAAAAAATAGTAATAACCATCTCTATGTATTACCTCATGTGAGACTAAATAATACTACCTTTTGTCCTATATATAAGCAACACTTTGGTCCTAATTATAAGCAATAATGGCCAGTTTTCAAACTTATTAAGAGTTAAATGTCTTTTATACCCTTAAATTATTGCTAACTCTATTTAATAAACACCCACTCATTGGACTATGAGTATTAACATTAAATGAGACCATTACTTTCAACATTTAAACTTAAGGACACTTTTAGAATAAAATTTAAATTTATGGTAGTATTAAATGTGACCACCATTTTCCTTGGTCTTGATGATTTGTACTATGTTGCTTATATATGGAACCGGAGGCAGTAACAATCTATATATGGACTTCATGATTGAGGTTTTATTTTGCTGAAAATGTAATTTTTTAATTAAAAATATTTTTAAAATACCAAAAAAAAAAAAAAAAAAAACTACACTGGTTTTAGATCAAGTTGACTAGTTCTGTGGCCATTTGGTCTTCTAGGTTTAATGAACTGGGCACCTGACCAGTTTATCCTAATTTCTGTCACTCAGTAAATCTATCCAAACAAATTAAATCTGATTCTCATAATGAAGAATTACTTATTACAAAGTTTATTAAATTTCAGCTGGCTTATTTAAAATGCTACAAACGTTTAAGCACTTCTTTACTCATCAAGATACCTATCTTCCCATGTAAGTGACAAGTTTATTATTGATTTAATGAAGAAATTAGAATTATTCTTTTACAAAACGGAAGATATGTTCACATGAATGGAGAATAGGTAAAATTCTAGTTAATATATAAAATAAAATTCTCATTAATGTTTAATGTAGAATCCATCATCAACCAATCCATCTCCAAAATGATACACGGTACTAGATGCTGCAGCATTAAATTGCATAGAATTATTCCAGGTCAGAAGAGAATTTTTATACATACACTAGGTCTAAGCTCAGGATTTTTCCGCAGCATGCTTTTAATAAGACCTCGACTGCCAAAAGTGAAATAAAAAATTGTTAGAGAATCGTACAGTTCATAATATAACTAATTTATTGCTATAAATTTACAAGAAACCCCACTTTCAATGAGCTTTGCCTTGACTAAAGCTGTTAATTAGGACAATTTTAGGCATTAGGCCAATAAAAATTCCAAATTTAACAGCATTAAGACATGACAAAGCAATTAATAACTAAATACATAAGCCAAAGTAACTACGTGACAAAAGAACAAGGACTTACAATGCACCAGAATATTTTGTTGGCAATGGGGCCACTATGGACTTATTAATCTTGTTAATCAGGGCTTGTATATCCTGTTTGAAAAAATTGAAACAAATATAATTTAATAAAAAGTAATGTGTGCCGAAAATATATAAAAGCAATAAATGCAAGTAGTTTTCAAGCCTTTGAGAGATAATATATGTAATTATGTATAGCCATGCAGATAGACAAGTACAGCTGATAATCAATTCAGAAAGTCATAACAAAAAAAAAAGACATAAGTTCAAAATATATCAAATCAGACAGAAAATCTTAAGATTTGAATGTATTGCTCAGTCCATAGAACACAAAAACATGTTCAAAGTATATAGGTAATATAACAGGATTAGGCTGCTATAGAGTGGAGAGATTTTAGAAAATAAAATGCAAGGTTACAACCATTGATTTAAAAATTAATAGAGTATATTTGTTGGAAGGTCCAACATTGCCTACCTCAATTCTTGAGGTGCAGCATATATATTTATTGGACAACTTCACTTAATGTCAATTGGTTTTAAGATGAAATCTAACATATTTAAACAACTTAATACTTATAATGTGCATACATGAACTTGCATAACAAACTATACAGTTGATTTAAGTCAGAT
>PYAF01003464.1:1513276-1560617 GCA_007407185.1 Glycine tomentella
CGATGATATTTCTTTTTTATTGAAAAAATTTAGGAAAAAGAAATGACTAAAGTAAGGAGAAAAATCTTTCAGACTAAAGAAAATGCTTACAAAGATAATTTAATATGTCAAATGAGAAATTGTCTTACTTCACTCAACCAATTCCTTCGTATTAAATCAATAATATTGTTACCCTTTAAATAAACTTAATTTTAATATTATTATAATATTAATTATACTAATTTAAATTTCATCTTAAAATTTTGATACATCATATCAATAAAGATGATGCGCCATATATAATTTTTTTCTTCTCAATTTTAAAAGTCTTATATTTTTTTTTTATCTTTTCCTTATATAATATTGCATAATACATATTATTAATAAAATATATATTATTTGATTTAAAAAATTCAAATTTAAAAATTTGTACAATGCCACTATTATTTTATTCTATTTTACCCACAAGTGAAGTGTTACCTTAAAACTTAACAAGAACTTTAAAAAGGGGGTGGGGGATTCAATACTCAATAGTATTCAAGAGCACCCACAGCATAAGAAACACAAATATCTAAATGCACCTCGGTATATATTCTTCGATGATCTTATGTTAAGATCGATCAAAATGTTACACTTAAATATCTTACTGTACATGTTTGAATGAAGAAATTTAGAAACGAAGAAAATAGAGAGTAAATTTTGTATTTTATATAACTTTGTTATTTGAGTTTTTTAAATAAGATAATATATATCATTATAGTTAACAGAAATTAAATTATCATATATTTCAATTATTCTTTGTTCTTATTCTAAAAATGTATCATAACTTCCTATATTTTAATAAAAAGAAAGTAACGGACTCCCTCTTCTAGCGTTCTCCTCCAACCATGCACAACTGCAAAAATAAAATTAGGGTTTTTTAATTAAACAAAACAAAATCAATATATGTGTTAATTTGTATAATTATTTTTTGTGTACATAAATTTCGTATCCTTAAGCATGCTATTGATTGATCATCATGCAAGCTTGCTAGCCATAATTTATAACTTTTCTTCCCTATATATTTGGAAGAAGAAACTGATAATTCCTTTTGCTTGTTTTTACAATTAATTCCCATCCCAGTAGATTTTAAAATGACCAAGACTCAAGAGTGTATATCATTTCAGCAATAAATTTTGAAGATCATATTTGGTATTATACATATTTAATTTTATTTATTATTTATTATATATATATATATTAAAATATTTTACAAAAACAAAAGGATAATAAATATTTTTTCAAAATTAATTGTTGTACAAAAAAAAAGTATTCCGAAAGAATGTCTCATCCACCCCTCTTTTCCCTGGGACAGTGTGTTCCCAATTAATGGACATTAGCCAATATGTATATATGAAACATCAATTTCACGAAGAAAATAAATATGTAAATTGCACTGGCATTATAAAATCATTCACAAAACAGAAACATTGTTCTAATTCCTTAAGCTGTCGGTGGTCACCAAAATCAAATATACATATTCCATTATTAATTTATGCTATATATAAGAAAAGTCCTCCTCCCACCACCACCAAAACCAAAAGAAAACGGAAAATAGTAGAACTTATTATGCCATATAAAATGGACAAAATTAATGAATTCGAAACTAACTAATGACAATCCAAAGAAGGGTATTACTTAATTTCAAAGCTTTCTCACCTGCATGAATGATCAACATGCATACTGAACCAAAACAGCAGACCCCACTTGAGAAGACTCATCAGCTTGGACTTGATCATGATCCGGTGGCACTTGATCACCGGAATTCGCGGTTGGATTCAAGTAGTTTTTCCCTTCCCTTTCATCAGACTGTGGCACGGTTTTTCCCTGACCATACAAGCAATTCAGTTGATGGAAATAAGGACATGTCCTAGAGTTAAGGGACCTTTTCTTATTAACATTATCCTTGGTTTTTCTGAAGTACTTGTTTATGTTCTCCCACTTCTCTTTGCACCTCTTTGCACTTCTCTTGTATCCCAGCTCTGACATCCCTTGCGAGATTCTCTCCCACAGAGGAACCTTATTGTTTCCTTCTTTCTCTTCATTGTTGTTGTTGTTGCTGCTGCTTAGACTTGTGCACCTCAGGTTTATCAGTGCTAACACTTCATCTCTTGGCCATCTTCTCCCAATATCATCTTTCGAATTCTCACTGGTACTGGCCATAAAGGTTGTTGAGGTGGGCTTGCATGTTGAAACTGAATTTGAGTCTAATGGGATAATGTTATTGTGGCTATTGAGTGCAGAACTAGGGTTGTGGCCGGGTGTTGGGGAAGAGTTGGAGGAAGAAGGAACTTGCAGTAATGTGTCACTTGTGCTAGGGTTTTCTGCTCCCAATAACGTAGTTTGATCATGATTTTGAATCATTTTAGGAGAAGGTGTTGACTCAAGAGTGTTGTCTTCATTGGAAGGATCATTAGGGTTTTGCCGGTGCAATGCACAATTTGGAAGATTTGAACCACTTGTTTTGTAGTACTTGGCATTTTGGCTTGGAGGGGATGATAATGAAGTTGTTGTTGTTGCACATTTCTTTAAGAATTCAATTATGGTGGCATGTCTACCACCGGCAATGGCTTGCTCTTGTGCCATAATCTCAAGCTCCTTGTTCATCCTATCCAACTCTTGCTTCTTCCACGCCTCCTCTCTGGCGAACTTCTCTTGGTCCCTTTTGAGCATGTCCTCGAGGAGCTTGTTGTGAATCTCTTCTTGCTGAGCCATCATCTTGTTGACGACACTCTCACAAAAACCCTTGAACATTTCGAACATATCACGCCTCTTCCTCTTGCGCACCTTTGAAATATTTGACTTCTCCACCACAATGTCATCACATTGTTTGGTCGCTGTAGTTGTTTCAATGTCTCTCGAATTTTCTTCCAATGCGTGGTGGCCCATGTTGTCTCCTCCTAGGTGGTGAGTCTTTTCAACCCCATTATGATCATCACCACCACCACCAGGATCAGGGTTTTGACAAAGCTCCTCCAGCTCGCTAATAAGGAACCGGAAATTGTTCTTGCCGTAGTTATTATTAATGTTGTCGAAATATCTACTCTCATCTTCGAACTTTTCCTTGCACTTCTCAGCACTCTTCTTAAACCCAACCTCTGCTAGCTTTCTGCACACACCATAAATACAAAAATCCAAAACCAACCAACATAAGCATTTTTCTGTTAATTATTTGCATCACACAAGTAGTACTACGTATATACTGTCCCCTTCATGACTTCAAATTTTAATGGCTTCGCTTCAACTTAATCAGCCTTACTATATCTTTCTCTCGGGGTTTGTGTCTTGATGTGTCAGCGTGCGAGCTAAAAGTACTATAGATAGGTCGTTGGTGCACGTGTGTGTTAATTTATCTACCACAAGATAATTAATCGAATACTATAGTTTATCTAGCTAGCACATTAATTAATTTCTCATTCATTTCATTCTCCCTAGATGATATGATCACTCATCAATTTAATTAATTCAGTCACTTGCTCAAAGGAATATGAGTTAATTAAAACATAAAAGTGAGGTTTAATTGAAAGCATATATGTAGTGTATGATTAATGTGATGTTAGTATATAGTATATGTACCTTGAGACATGGTCCCATGTGAGCTCCGGGAACCAATTTTCCATGCTAGATCTGATTCTAAAAAGTGCAAGCACTTCATCGTTGGTCCAGGAATCGGTTAGCTGATCTGGTAATTGTCTTTGATCTCTTTGAATCTCGACGTTGTTGGTGTTGATTGGAGCAACCTTGTCTTGTTCATGTTTGTGGGTGGGAGTGGGAGAATTAGTAGTAGCAGGGGGGTGCAATGGGTGCAAGAGATGATTTGTTTGGAGTGATGGCAAGTGATGATGATGAGAAGGGTTATATGGATCAAAGGGTAGGAAGGTATTTGGAGGAGGGGTTGAAGAGACATGATGGTGCAGAGGGAAAGACAAGTGGAGAGGAAGAGTGGTCCTTGTTGGTGCTATGAATTGGTGGAACTGGTCTGGTGCTCCATCGAACATGTTTGTGTTGTGTTGGAGTAGTGCTTTACTACCTCTTCCTTTCTCCGACTGAAAAATAAATCACCACAATGCTACAAGAAACTATTCATAAACGCTTAACTCTCTCTCTCTCTCTCTCTCTCTCTCCTTCGCGTTTATCAAGGAGATTGTCCTTGCAGGAAAAGGAAAAGATAGCCCCCGACACCCTTTTAGGAGAAAGTGAACTCACCGGCCACCTCCCCTAAACGATAGTATTTTACGCAATTAAATATTGTGTGACCTTAGACAAGTCAATCCAACCACGTTGCTATTCAAGGTATATTCAATTCATTTCAAACTTGGCCAACCCTTTTTCTCTTTTCAAACAAAATCCAAACTCATCTTTATCATCCCATTAAATTAAACACACTCTCTCGCTATATCAAGAATACTACTATTTTAGTTAGCTGGCTTAGTCACTTCCCACAATATCAACTTGTGATCACCAGGGATTCTAAAAGGAAAATTGTGATTCACAAGGGATCCTAAGTAATTGCTTAATTTATCCGTAACCCAAAATTCGAACTTCGGCAAACCATTACCATCTCCCTAAAAATTAGCAATTTTTTTCAAATAAAGCATGAAGTTCAATAAATTACTTGAAAATTCTCAATTCTATAATTAAATTAGTACACAAGTTAAATTATTTAAAGATATAATGACATGTTACATTTATCTTATTTTATATTTGTATATATGTGATTTGTGATGATAAGATATGATGTGGGGGTTGATGTAGACGCGCAATGGGAGTGAGAGTGTGGTTAATTAGAAGAAGGGTTGGGTAGAGAAAAAAAATGCGGGGTGGCATGGAGTAGCTGACGGTGATGATGGTGTAATTAACGGCATAGTGGCAGGACACGTGAAAAGAAGCAGAGAGTGGGACCAATGATTTAAGGATGGGAATCTTCACTTGGTACAAAGGAATACAGTGCTGTCGTACAGGAACAGCAGCCAGCACGTGCAAGCGCTTACTGTGTAGTGGACGCTTGCACACAGTCACAGACACAGAGCAAGAGCCAAGAGCACATGGGATGGGAGAAGCTTATTATTGTGTATAAGCATAAATGTTTGTTTTGCATGCTTTTCTATCATGTAACACCTTAGGAACTACTTGCTCACTTTGATATAAAGAAGGGGAAAATAATGTTAATTATACTCATGTAAGTTTTTTTCCTTCGAAATATATAAATTTAGGGAGAAAGAAAGGATGATAGTTTCAATCCAAGACAGAAAAAGTCTCTTCACTCAAATAGTATTTATAAAGATATATTTACATATTTCTCACCTAAGAAAACGAGTTTGTCATATGCGAGACACTCTATCTTCTCTTCTATCAACCCTTCTGGGTTGAAATTATTCAAAGTTATGTGGGGGAAATGGATGTAAAGATATAGCATTATATGATTTAAATTAAAACACTGAAAATAATGAGAAAATTAATTAAATGAAACATGCATGAAGAGATGTCTGTTTGAGACAGTGTCTGGCCACAGAAGAGTAGGGGCCTAAAGGAGCCTCATATACTAAAAGACAATGCGGGACCTTCTCTCCTCACATAAACATTGCACCATATGCATCTCGTGTGTTGTCACTATAATATATTGAATACTCCGTGTTATCGTCTACAAGTTGTGAATTACTACTAGCCCGTAATTAGCTAACCTATGCCATTAACATTACATTAGACTAGCTAAGAATTCAGTGCGGACTATTTAATGTTGAAAAATTATTTTTTTATATTTTTGAATAAAAAATACACATTTTTATGTGGAATTGTGGAACCGTGCTGCTCCTACTATGCCTCTAGTTTTGCGGAGGCAGATGAAAATGAAAATGGGTATTGTTCTTATCTTTGGAGACTGTCCTTGGGAAGAGGCATACCATGTATATTTGATTGATGGTTTTTCTGTTAACAGGCCTTGAGTAAAGGAAGTGTTGTGTAGTGTAGGGGTTTTGCAAGTGAGAATTGCTTGTGTGATTATCTGTTGCTGCTTTTTTTGTTTTGTTAACCTCTATGTGAGTTTGTATCGAGTACTGTAGTGTGCTATGCTGGGTCTGTTAAAGGGCATTGCTTATTGATTCCAGTTGTCAAAGCTCTGGCTGAGTTTTATGTAAACAAAACTAGGACGAGATAACACACGTAACCTGCCAATTTTGGTAAGATAAGTTGGATTTTATAACCCGTGGGCTTGCTTAACTTGCTCCACTCAACCCGACGTCCAAAACTAAGATCAATAAATCCATATTAGATAAAATGAAGTAGAAAGTAACTTACTGACAGGACACTATTGCCCACTCCCTAAGATGTGATTGGAAGTGAGAATTAAAATAAAATAGTAAATTAAGGAAATACTATAATATTAATAAAACCAAAGTATTAAGACAATAAATCTATATCAATCTATCAGTTTATTTTTATTTTAAAAAACAGTAAATTAGAGAACATTTATTAAAAAAATAAAACTTCTTTACCCCACTCCCTCTAAATCTCAATTCCCAAATATATCCTCAAATTCTTAAAATAATTATATATCCCACATATAAATACGCGGCTTTTGCAACTCATTCCATCTATAAATATACGTCAAATTCGCTTCATGATTTAACACCTTGATAAGAAGCTGGAAACGTATTTAATGCTAACATAACATATACTTAGGACAAAAGTGCACTCAAATGTACAACATAAACAAGACGGAAGCACAAGCAGGAAGATGTTCAATTTCCAAACCATCCATTAAGGCATTACCCTAAACTTTAGCCAAACTGATCACTACATCATGTGTCTAGGAAAGCATAGGAATGACACGTGGCAGCTAAAAATACACAACAGGAAAACAACGAGATGGTATGTTACTGCTAAAATGAACAAATAGGACAGCACACAAGGTACTAAAATCCAACACATGGAAATCTTCTCATACTAAAATTTAAATTTTCAGCAGTACTAGTTGTTAGTGTTAAATTTCACGGTTCTCCAACAAGAATACAAGATACAGAGAGTACCTGGGAGAGGATATTACATTTTTGCTCTCTCTACCGACAAGATATTATAACAATACAAAATTAGTAACATGAGCTGAAACTTCTCTTTGCGGTGTTCTCTCTGTTTCTATAAATCACTTTCTCTTCCAGAAAACATTGCTAAATGGGATAGCTGTGTGCATACTATTGGTTTAATGTCTTGTGATATGCAACCTGCAACAGCATTAAAATAAAAGAATTTATACACACATACAACTGTGAGTGAAGGAAATATGCAGAGGACATGCTAGGAGATTAACCGATACACCTTTACCCAGCCAGTTTCAACCATGCCAAAATAATTCAGTAGGGTTTAAAGAATAATAAATATATCTGACCACAGTTTGAACGAAGCCAGGACCAAGCTTTGTCCCATTTTATGTTTTTACAACTCTATTATTTATGTGCATATTCAAAATGCTAAAAGTTTTTCCCAATCATGATTAATTTGAGCACTTGTAGTAACAGACACAAGACTTTTCAAATTGGGTGCTTACAGATGTTGAAGTCTTCAGCAGCTCCCTTATGGCCATTGTTGCATAACATGAAGCAGGAAGAGTAAAGCTCAATTTTAGAGCGATTTGGGAATCTTGAGAGCTGGAGCCACTGAGAGATTCGTCGTGTGGTAATTTTATATCCTCACCTGAAATCTCACTATAATTCTCAACCTTTGCAACATCATTGGAGCTCTCTAATTCTCTAATGCAATCAAAGGCTTCTTCAATTTTCCCATTTGCTGCACCCATTTGTTTGACAGTGTCCACTGGCTTAGACTTGTTAATTTTGTCTAAATCTGTCTCTACCAATTGTTTATTACTATCACTATATGTAAGTAATTCCCTGCAATTGCAGACATCAAAGAAATGAGTCAATAAGTGAACTACACTCAAACAAAAACGAGTAAAAAGTAAGACTCTATGCAATGTGGAGGGTTAACTTAGGTAAATACCATTCAAAGTTAATTGGCTTCTGAAAAACCCTCCTGTAGCATCCAGTGATACTAGTTATTGAGAAATCCCTAATAAAAAGTAGGAATAAACCAGGGTAAGAGGACTGGCAAGGCAGGAGAAAAAAGAAGATAAAGAATGAATGTAGAATTGGACTCATCAAGAATTGAGTAGAGATTCTTATTACATACTCCACATTATGCACACTTTCAGTTAAACTGATTCCATCCTGACCAGAACAAAAGGTGAATATTTAGGGAGGCGAAATAACAACCCATGGAACAGTAACAGTAAATAAGGTTGCAGAAAACCTAGGACAGCAACCAAAATGTATATGTAAGAAATAGCTGATCATACTTCTATAAATAACAGAAGGAGGAGGGAGAAAAAGAGAAGCAGTGGATGGGCTTGTCCATGCATAATAATAATATCTCCACTAAATTGAAGTTCCAAGAATCAATATCAATTGTCAACTACTAAGTAAACAATATCAATTGTCAATTAATCTTGATAACATACATACAGCAGCTCTTCAGGTTGGTGGTTCACAGAATATCCGGATCAGAACCAATAGCCTTCAAGGCATAACTCACTTGAAAAGTTAACTTATTTCAAATTTAAGAGCATTCTTTATTTCAACACCAAAGGACTGTTTTGCTCGATACAATAAATGAACCTGAGCAACAACTTTTGGATTTCCCCCGTCATGAAATATAATTACTTGCTCAAGTACCTCAAATGCATAGCAATTAATATAACCTTGAATTATTGTTTATAAGTAAAGGGATAAATCTACTCCTACACAAGTTTTTTACAACAATTCTAACAATGTAAGAGAGAGATAGGAAGAGTGGGATAATATGGGTGGTTTTCTGATTTGATAGAATGATAGAAAGAAAAAATGAATTATAAAAAGTTTTCTAAGAATTTGTTGTGTGTATCACTACTCTAAATCTCTAAGTAAAATATTTAACATGACATCCAGCCTCAGCTTCTCAGATACCACTCCTAATTAAATGCATAAAAATTCAGGATATTGAGAGTATAAGGGCCAAACTGATACGTACTTTTTTTGCTAAATCTTCATAAACATTGGCAATATGATTGGTTGGATATTTTACCCTTGAACTGCAGGATAATAAATACATAAATGCCATTCACCTCTCCCCCAAAATAAAAAAATAAGACAATGGAAACTAAAACATTGGTAGAGGATCCGAGTTATCTGAATCAAAAGAATCTGAGCAGTATTAGCCATTCATGCTTACCCTGGCATAGGAAGGATTACATCGTCAATTGTGTAACATCCTGAATTAAGATCTTCAACATCGACAACCTGTCATATGAAGTAAACCCACTTTAAATTGTCAAGCTTATTTTAGAATATCATTCACACAGCTACTGTTGTCCTTGTTGAGTAATACTTTTTTGTTCCAATTGATAAATTATCCTTCCCTTAGTTGTACTTCCCCTCATTTCTCCTAAACGAAAATCTTTTTGTATTTCAAAAAAATAATAGATTTGACACTTTACCACCAGCTAATGAAGGTAGACATAAAGTTCCTAGACATAGAATTATGTCCATGGAATTAATCTGTTCATTTGAGGAAAAATGGTTCACCATTGACAATAGTGTTTCAATCATGAAACTTGATACAAAATTGCTCGATAGATTATTGATTTCATTAAAGGCTCACTACGTCACTTACCATTTTCATAAATAATAATAATTAGGAATCCAGATAGAAAATGCTAAATTATAGGGTTTTTGGTATAGAGGGAGGAAAAGGAGAGAATAGAGACCAAATACTTTGAGTTTAATATTAACTTGATATGATTTGATGTATTACAATGTGATGCATAACATGAAGCACTAGCCCTTCATATATATTAGAATCTTAATCCTTAAGAACAAATCAGAAATAACTTCCTGAAGATAAAACCCTACAAATAAAAAGAGAGAATGATAGCTAGCAATGTATTATGTGATTGATAGTATGGTATTCCTCAAATACAATAACCTAGGGTACCTATTTATACCACAAAATGGGTCAAGTGCAAGTATTACTGGTATAAGCCCAAGTCCAATGCTAAAAACCAACAAGACTAATTCCTAATATCTTCTAACAGCTTCATTGATGCTTTCTTTCGTATGTACTTTTTTTTTAAGGAGGATTTCTTATCCTCCTAATTCTTGGTAATCATCTACTTTTCATCTAAATTCTTATATGAAAAATAAATTCAATTTAATAAAATCTTCTTGAACTTTCATTTTCAGAATAATTACAATGTATAAACAATAAAATGACTAAAAAAATATGTGACCAAAATATCTGTGCATAGATGTACCTTCAAGTCCACACACTGAGTCATGTGTGCAGACTAGACTCTAAATAGATAGATGAGAACGATATGTCGTGACATATTTCTAAACCTACATATTAGTTGAGTACTAGCAGACCTCTGCAATGGGCCAAAACCAAAAGTCTAACCTTGACACTATCTATTTCTTCATAAATCTCTCCAGAGACTTCATCTTCATTATTAGAATCATACCTACCACTGCAGTCTTCAGCATATTCAGATCCAACAAACTCTGTAACCTTTCCAGTAGAATTTTCTTTATAATATACCAAGTCCCCTAATACTACATTTTCAGTTCCTGCCACACAGTAGAATCACTTTCGATTTAATAAATGAATATTTTGACTTCAAGTATCATAATAATGATAATTCACGTTAAGGATTGTATGTATTGAGTGTCAAATGCATTCAGGAAATCAGGTGTGACATTCGAAGTTCATTGCCGGAGAGAGACAAATCTAGAAGTTTATTACAAATCACAACTTACCATATTTTTGCACTCTCTTACTTGCAGCATGGTTCCACAAATAGCTTTGGTAACTATGAACATACCTAAAAAAAGTAGTGGAACTATAAAAAGAATACCAATATAATCCTTCAAATAAATGATCTTAAATAATATATTACAACTTTATTTGTGTTCTGAGAAGACTTGTCTTTGCAAATGAAACAGAAGAAAACATCATCAGATAGACAGCATAAATAACCCACTTTAGAGCTTCTGCAAGAATTTCTTTTGTCTCTTTCTAGCTTTCAAATGTTATTCATTTGCGTTTGTGTTAACTTCACAATTTTTTCTATACATTAAAACATTTCCCCCTTAGCTGTATAGTGTGTCAAAAGCATAGATTTAGGACCCGCTTGTTACAGATTAAAAAAGTGATTCGGATGTAAAATCATCTAGTGATTATTATTTAGATATTTTTTTAAAAAGCATAAGCTAATTTAGGTTTGTTTAGAATCATAAAAATCACTTTAAAAACAGCTGATTTTTATGAGAATCGTTTTGATTAAATTTTAGAATTTTTTCAACTTCTGATTATTTTGAAAAGTTGAAACAACCGCATGAAAAAAGTTCAAAGGTGATTATTTTAAAAAAATGTTTTTTTAATTAAAAAAACTGTAACAAACGTGCCCTTAGTACTTAAAACAGCCAATTTTATTTTTTAATAATGAAGCATACCAACAAGATTAAAAATACATGCATTTGTCAACTCTGTTTCACATATACAGCAGCCTATTAGCAGGAGTTTCTTTCCATCAAAATAACACTGAATGGCTGATGAGCTGGCATGGATGTATAGAACTGACTAGTGTCTACAAGTGCTAGGGAGGAGAGCAAAACAAATATACATCTCAGCATAAAATTAGCAATGGCAATAAAAGGAAAGTTAAAAATACCAAAGAAAACATTTTTATTCTTCAAGCAAGAGCAATTAAAATATAAGCATATGTAGTATCCAAAGAAAAGAGATTCATGAAATTCTGTAACACCAGACGATGATAGAAGATGAGTGATAAAAATGGAATTTGGTACTACATCTAAGAAAAATTGCTAGCAATAACAGACTAACACCACTTTAGCCAAAACATATCAATTTCATCATATAATTATAACTCACAACATTCTCAGAGTCCTTGGAATACTTTTCAAAGCCTGCAAATAATTTCCAGGAGACGTTTTTAAAGTTTGCAGCTGCAGAAGATTTGGTGACAAAAACATGGTTATGACTTCATAGATTATCATGGATAAATATAGTGGGTAAACAAAAAAATTAGCTTCACTCCAACACCATGTGTCTAATGCAAAAATCATTTCCATTTGAAGCTTACCACAGCCCTTTCAGCAACTAAATAACGAGGCAACTGCTTAAGTGTCCCAACAACATCACTACTTTCTTTATAGTACTTGCGTGCCTTGGCTATTGCACTTTTCTGTATTTAAAGAGCATTGTTATGAAGAACAACGGTAATCAATTTGCTATTTTTTAACTATCAGCATGCAATTAATCAATCAAGACATTATCCATTATATATAATAGAAACAATGAAAAGGATATCTCCATCTCTTGGATCAAGGATCATGTCTACAGCAAGTTTCCATTCCCCTTGGAGTAATGCAGCTCCAATAAGGTGAGTTGGCAAAGAACCACTTCCAAAACGCTAAGCACGGTGAGCACATACAAATTAGTTGCTCGTAAAGCAAAAATGAAAAAAAATGTTAAAATAATCAGTCTATTAGAAATGAATTAGGCCTGATTCACTCTCAAAGCTAGCTCAAGAGATAAGGATTGCCAAGTCTATCCTGACCATATTCCTAGCCAATCTGGGACATCTCAATACACACCTCTCATGCTCAGGATTGGGAATCTAGACCGTGAACCGTGAAGTATGCATGACTAGACATCTATGTGTGCAAGACTGGGTGGAAACAGGCAAGGCCTAACTCGCTCACAAAAGCTAGCTCAAGGGAAAAGGATTGCAAAGTCTTATAAGGAGTATTATAGCCATATATTCCAGTCCAATATGAGACATCTTAACACGGTCTAAAACACCATGTTGTTACTTTGTCAAATGCTTCAACACTAATCAAACCCATGAAAAGACAAAATATAAAACAAGAGTTTATATTTTAATGCAAGTTTTGGACTTGCAAAGGATTTTAACAGAAAAACTTTATCATCAAGAAATGGGGAATACGAAGATGGGTATACTTTTCCAACATGTTTAAGCTTCTTATGTCTTTAATTTAAGCAACGTAATAATAAATTTTACAACAAAGTATGTATGTCATCTCAAAAAATACAACAAAACAAAAGTTTGTATTACAAATACACAAGGCTGGCAAATGCTGGACGCAATGAAACTTCCAGAGATTGCTTTTCAAATATAATCTGAAAAAGGAATATGCTAGCATCCAAGAGGTAATTTTTGCTGACTCGTAAATATAACAGGAGAATCGGAAAATGATAAATATGCAGCATCCTACTACATATGTCAGTTCAAAATAGTATACAGGGCAGGCTACATGTCATCAGACATCCCCCCCCCCCCCCCCCCAAAAACACAAAAGGCTTGTTCAGGAAGTTGGCCTCTAAAGTAGCACAACACAAGGTAGCTATCCAATCATGTTATCGCAACAAAACCAGGAAAAAGACACACACAAAGAGAGTGTAAGTTGACTTAGAAAGTACCTGGAGACCAAAGTAGTTAATGAAGCCATGCCTTCCTAAGGCATCTGCAGATGCTTTTATGATATCTTCAGAATCTGCAACAATACCTCTGAGAAAATATGTCAATGCTATGGATACAAATATAAAGCTGCAGTTACATCAACAATTAAATAACCCTAACTGCAAGGATACAAGTTTCACATAGGAAAATTGAAGTTCAGGCAAAGATAAAGTCCTCACCGCAATGTGATTGTAAATCGATTTCCCAAGAGCTGGCCAAGACAAAGTCCTTCCTTAACATAACTGGACAATAGTACATTTATAGCTGTCATTCCCCAAAAAACTGAATAACTGATAAGTAAGAAAGTCAACCATTCAAAATTCAATCACATTACCTGAAATCACCCAATTTAATACCAAACAAGCGCTTGTTAAGGGAAGCTAGCCGACTTGCTCGCTGCTTGTAAACAGTAACCTAGAAACAAAACAAGTAATAAACCAATTGAAGTATTTATTAATAAATGAGCACTGATACCAATTCTGGAAAATGAAGAAAGGAATGAATGTTTAATGAAAAAAACTACGAAAGTGAAAATTTATCACCCTTTGGGTCGTGACAGCACGCTTGTCCTTTGTACCCGCAAATCCAAATGATTTTGGCTGTCAGTTAATTATCAATCAGTTAAAACAGAAAAGTGAAAGAACTTAACAAGCTTATCCATAAATCAATAATAATTTTAGCAGATTGCATATATTTATTTTTCTTGAGGGTGGGGAGCTCAGGAGCAGGCAAGATATAAATGGGGAATAAATTATAATATAAATATACATGTACTTGCCAAATGGAAAATGCATAAACTTGGATACTAGACTATAAAAAAGTGCATCTTACTGAAACCCCATAATATTTTACATCAATCATAAAAATTCATGGAGATTGGAGGTATAAACAATAATTATGCGAAATTCCTAAATCTCCAAGTTGGAAAAAAAAAAAAAGATGTACATAGGCATAATACATAATGTTAGGTATGGCTATACATAATGTTACATAGGCCTAGTACTTTTTTTAGCCTTGTGTTTTATTATTTGTAGTTTGGGCTTGGGCCCATAATAGCTATGGTGCTTAGAGTTTCTAATCCTATATATTTCCTTGTAATTTGAGTGTAATTGTACGTGTGTATGAGAAATATAGTGAATAGCTGGACGTAGCCCGCATTGGGTGAACCAGGTTAAACTCTGTGTGTTATTTTCTTCTTCCTTTTTTTCTCTTTCTCCTATCTCGATTGTTGTGATTGCTCACTACCCAACACATAATACATTCATAAATTCAAAAACATGGCAAATAGATCCAATTATCATATCACACATGTTTCAGTTCCAGAATGCATATTGATAAGCGGGAAAATGGAAATCCTCATATACAAGAACTGAATGAATCATCAGCAAACAAAACTTCACTTTTGGTCCATCAGAAAGCCTACAGAACGCATGCAACAATGAACAAGACAGACCTGGACGCTGAGCATATTTCCAATAACCCCCAAGGCTTCATGGGTATCTTTGTTCTCCTTGTAAAGATGAAACCTAGAAATTACATTGGTAGAAACATTCAGTTGACAACCAAATACAATATAAAAAACAGGAAAACGACATGACCAAATAAAAAATGCAAAAATGACTAGCTACTGCTTTCTGACAATTTATGAATAAAATATAATTTAATACAGCCAAAAGTCTTCATAAAGTCCAATGGTTTTGGACATTCGACATTCAACAAGTGGTTACTTCTTCAACATAATAGTACAGCTAATTAACAAAATGATCTTGTTGACTGCACTGAAACGGAAGACAGTGAGCATTGCTTGATTTTTATTTTATAAAACAAAATGCCTGAGCAATATTACCTAAGGAAGTTGCCAACATTTTCAGGCCAATTTTCTGAACCTCGGCTGTCAAAGGGCTTATCACCTCTTTCTTTGCGTTTCTTGGAGTTTTTGCCTTTGTTGTTTGGTTCAGCAGAATTCAATCTCACACGGATACATTTTGATGAAGCATCGGGTCCATCAACCACATCAGTGACTAGGAACTTAAAGTTTTCCTTAAAGAAGTTATGCATTGCCTGATAGATTTGAGAAGCATAAAATGTAAAAGCAGAATTAAATGTAAGATGTTTCGAATTGGCAAAAACAACTACAAAACGAATTTATTATGCATGTCAGATGCCACAAAAGCACAATCAAACCAGTCTCCTCTTTCTGAATTCAATTAAATGTAAAAGCAAATTAAAAGTGGCTGGGCGCTGAACTAAAATAAAAAGGCTAAATAAACGAATGAAGTGTGAATCAAAAGCATTCAATTTGGTACTTGGTTTGCTAATCAAAAACCCGTATAACTTACGCAAAAATTTCAACCCAATGTAATGAGACACCCACTTTGACCCAGTATCAAAGTTCTAGCCAATATAGACAAATGTCTTCTGAATCTAACAAAGATAACAAAAAAAAAGAACAGAATATGCCACGAAACTCATACTAACCTTTCGATGACATTTATCAAAATCTGGAGAAAGAACAATGGGAGAAACGCCATCTTCTCCACCGGCATTAATTTTATTAATAAATTCTTCCAAAAGAACAGCATCAGAGTCCCCAGCAAGAGACTTGAAAGATTCAATCTGAGAGGCATAACTTACAACAGTGTCGGATGTGTTGGTTCCATTTTCCTGAAAACTCTGAAATAAGCCCAAAAAAGTTAGATACTAAAAAAAAAAAAAAAAAACAGCACAAATCAATTTATCAATGATCACAGATAATTAGACCTCTGGCTCCACTTGAGGGGCATCAAGTAAGGACAATTGAACAACTGTTCCATCTCTGTCCACTTCATTCACGATAAAATCAGAATACCTGAATCATATTCAATTGAATCAGCATTAACAAGACACTGTTGAATAATGGACTTCATCATTAAACAAAGGAGGTGCAGTGAGGAAGGTAATCATGATTTTTTATGTAGAAAATGAAGAGACCTTTGCTTTAAAATTCCACGGAAGCCAGGAAGGTCGGAAATGAAGCAGGAGATACCCACTTCGTGTTCTTCTGCAGTTTTCATCGCCATGACGGTTTTACACAAATGGTGATCACCAACCACTGGCTAGGGTTTTAGTTTAGGGTTTAGAGCAACGGAGCGGGAAGTTGCAACAGCTGCTGTATGTCTTTTATCCCTTGAAACGCCGCTTTAGTCAGTTTTCTGACGGGCTTCAGCTATTGTGGGTTATGTAACGGGACGGTGGCTAGGGTGAGAGACCATGACATGTCCCACCGTGGGAGAGTTATAACAGCCGTTGGATCAGTTAATTTTTTATTTAGTGGACAGGATTTTACGTTGGAAAACCGGCTGAGAAAGTCTTTTTAACAAGATTAAAAAAGGAAACAAAATTTCACATTTACCCCACTTGCGAGTAGCATGAGTGATAGAAATTTTATTTATAACTTGATATTATTACTCATATTTTTATTTCTTATATATTTATTCATCTTCTTGAGAATGTGAAATTTTGCTTATGACAGATAAATCATAATGTTTTTTCCACCAAGAGTTTCATGAAAATGAGTCACGTTCTTTCTAATGCGAATTGCAATCGTTGTGGGGTTGCTGATGAGGAACTTTTACACATCTTTTTGGCACTGTGGTAATATTTGGTGTGTTGGGATACCTTAAGAGTACATGTTGTGATTCCTGATTCTAATACTAGTTGGTTGGAGCAGCTTAATAAGCACTTGGAGCATGGTGACATAATTCTTCCTATCTTTCAATGGGGGATATGGAATGCTTAGGTCTTGAGAATAACGTGGTCCAGCCTCATTAGATTATTCACGACACTTTTTCTTCATCATAATATCGTTCACAATTTTGAAAGGAGCAGGAACGCTGATAATACGACTTGCGCGACACCAAAATGGGTTTAGTGTATTCAAGCTATTGGCAACCAAATAGCATTGCATGTGGATGGGAGTTGCTAGGGGAATCTTGGGCATGCAAGATTTGGTGGGCTGCTTCGTAACGTTAATGAGTCTTAGGTATGTGGTTTCTATGGTGATATTGGTTCAACAAATATTGTTAGGGCTGAGTTATTGACAGTGTTGCATGGCTTAAGAATTGCTTGGGAGTTGGAGTATGTTGATATTCTCTCTGTCTCGAATTCTTGACATGCCATTCATTAATCTCATCAAACATCCGCCACAAGAGTATCATTGTTACGCACAATTGTGGAAAGCATTCGTGACTTTGTGAAGGAAGATTTGAGTGTCCAATTTGTGCATTCATCGAGAGAAGGCAATAGGTGTACTAATTGCCTTGTCAAGTTTGGACTAAATTATGGCATGATAATTTCTAAGGGTTGGACTTGCTTCTTGCTGATGCTCTAAGTGTCTCGATCCTAAGGGTGTAATTTCTTTGTTTGATTTGCCTTTTTTCTTACATTATAAAAAAAAGTTATCACACAAATTTCTATTTATTAAAATTATTTAATTATTTTAGTTAAGATACATAAATGTAACAATTATCAAGTTGTGTAAATTTATTTTTAATATAGTGTATATTTAAAATATTATATTATTATAATGATGTATAAATGAAATATTTGATATTTTAATTTTTGACAATGTATAATGAAACCATTAAAATAATAATTAGATAAAAGATCACATGATTATTTAAAGTTTTAAATTTTATACTAGTATATAATTTTGTTAATTAAACTATGATAACTAGTAGTAGTATTTTATTTACGTATTGTTTATCGTATAATTTGCGAGGCGGAACCTGGAGTAGAAGTGCGATCCCAGTGTTAGTGTATTTCCTCTCTACTCACTCACTTGGGGATCGATATTTTCAAGAACAGATCGAAAAGCTGTTCATCGATCTGGTGGATCTGCGATTGAATTTGGAGAAAGAAGATGGTTACCAAAACAGAGGAAACTCAACTGAACAGGCTTGAAAATCAGGTCGATAACGGCGGCGGCGGCGCGTGGGAGTACCTCTGCCTCGTGCGAAAGCTGAAAGTTCGGCGGTCGGAGAAAGTTCTGAAGCATGGTCTCTCCATCTTGAACGACCCCAAACACCGATCCTCTCTCGGCTCCGATGGTCCCTCCTCTTACGCTACTGACCTAATTTTATTTTTTTTATTTTGCTTCAATTATGTGATTCTGATTTTTTGTGATTTTTGGAGTTTTCAATTTGACTCCATGCTTTAGTTGCAGGTCCACTTTTTATTCAATTTGACTTTTGACTAACGTTTGTTTCGCTGTGCAGAATGGGCCTTGTATGAGCAGGTTGCAGTTGCTGCTATGGATTGCCAATGTCTCGACGTTGCCAAGGTTCGATCTAATTTGGTTTAGTGTTTTTCTATTAGTTTCTTTCAAATATTGTAAATTGTAATGGATACAGTACAGAAAATTGTAAAATCTTAGCCTCCTTTTGGCGAAACAAAGCTTCTGGTATGAAATTCGCTTGCTTATTTGAAGTAGTTGAAAGTTATCCTTATTGAATTATTTTGAATCTCTTGTCTCTTGTCACTTGTGTTGTGGAGATGCTGATGATGCACCTGAGATGGTTGATCACGAGTTTCTACAGGGGATTATAAACTTGCTTGAGTCTTGATGCATTTTGTTTTAGGGTTTCCATAATACTTGTATTTCATTACTTAACTTGTAAGGTTATCATGCACTTTCTTTGGTTGCTCTATGTTTTCTGGGTAGTGTATTTGTGTTAAGATTAAGCCTTTTTTGGTCCTTTATTCTCTGTTGATGGTGGATGGGGAAAAAAGGTTTTCTTATCTGACTATGCCATTATTCTGTCAATGTAGGGTATCATTCATTCATTCATTCTTGTTAAAATTTTGTGGCAAGATGTTTGATCTTGTTTGCTTTTGTAATTTTGAGCCTGGAAAGTAATATGCTGCTGAACTTTTATGTTGTCCATCATGTTCTTTATGTTGCCAAAATTGAGCATTTGCTGCATTTGTCTCCTTCATATGCTACGAGAAACAATCCAGTTTGAGATCTTATTAATATTTTACTTCTTTAACAGGACTGTACAAAGGTTCTTCGGAAGAGATTCCCTGAGAGTAAAAGAGTTGGTAAGTTAAATTGTGTATGCCTTCTTCCCAAGTTTGGATTTGAATTAGTTAGCTAAATAGCACTGTATACACAACTCTTGCTGTGTGTGACTGACTCTAGACCTAACTCTGTATAAGCTTGTTGGGGGTGGGGGGGGGGGGGGGGGGGGGGGGGGGGGGGGGGTTGATTCAGTTGCAGTTGTACCACCTGAACTCAGAGACTGCACAGTCCACTTGTACAGTTTTGTTTAGGTGCAGATGTAACACATGCCTTTTAATTGCTCACTGATTTATCTATGCTCTTATACATATGTCACTGATGGGCTAATAAACTATTTCTTATGTTGAGTTGATTGATCTGGCTACATTTTTTTCCTGCCTTGTTCCCTTACATTTATTGCTAGAGCTGTATGATAATTTCCAAAAACAGTAACTGTAATGTTTACTTGTTCCATAACACAAGCAATTGCTTGCCCTACTCTGATTGTTGATACCCAGTTCTTGTTCTCTTGGAACTAACATTTAGACTGGTGGATGACTGACTTGGATGATTTGCATTCCATTCTTTCAGGGGGGATGCTATGTAATAAAACTAACTACATTACACAGAAATCCAAATTTGTCTGTGCATATGGATGCTCATACTCCTATTCCCTCTAGGTTGTTTTTTAATCGAAGTGACTAATTATTACAGGTAGGCTGGAGGCAATGTTGCTTGAAGCAAAAGGATCCTGGGAATTGGCAGAAAAGGCTTACACAAGCCTTTTGGAGGACAATCCTCTTGATCAAGTAAACTCACTTAACCTTATGGGGAAACCCAAAAAGGGGAACTGTTAGTTGCTCAGTTACTCTTATGTGATGAAACAAAAATCTTATAATTTTTAATTTTTCTTTTGTGTTTTGTTACTTTGATTGGATTTATAACCTTTCAGTTTTACATTAAATAGGCTAGGGAGCTTGAGTAAAGAAAACCAAAAGCTAAAGTGTTTATCTTTTTGGTTGTTTTGATGTTGTGCAGGCCATTCATAAGAGGAGGGTGGCAATGGCAAAGGCTCAAGGCAACATTTCTGTGGCTATTGATTGGCTTAATAAATATCTGGAAACGTGAGACAAACGTTAAAAAGTTTTTGTTTTCTTCCAAGATTAAAATAAAAAGTAGTTTCTGATTTCATCAGAAAATAGAGCATTTATCTGAATTTTTTTTCTCAATTTAACAGATTCATGGCAGATCATGATGCATGGAGAGAATTGGCTGAAATATACATCTCCCTGCAAATGTTAGATTTTACTCTACTGTTTATCTTCCCCTCTACAAGTGTAACAATATATTGCTATTTGCTAATTATTAAGCTCCCTTTATTTTTTTCTGGCATTTCGTCCTCCTGTTAGGTATAAACAAGCAGCGTTTTGCTACGAGGAGTTGATATTATCTCAACCTACTGTTCCACTCTACCACTTAGCATATGCTGATGTAAGTAACTTCTTTATGAAATGTGATTACTTTATTTTGGTCAAATCAAATTCTTCTCTTCATTTCTTTGCTCCAATAGTAACAACTAGCAAGGCACAAAATAAATTGCATGCTAGAGGTGGTGTATGTTAGTCAGTAGTAATCTAGCAAAATTCTTGACTTAATTATGGCATTGCCAGGTACTTTATACGCTTGGTGGATTAGAAAACCTCCAAACTGCCAAGAAATACTACTCATCTACTATTGACTTGACCGGAGGCAAAAATACCAGAGCACTCTTTGGTATATGCTTGGTAAGATCTTCCATACAGGTTTTCATTTTATGTGGTCCTCTGCAACTGCAAGTTAATGCGTATGAACTGACTAAACTATGGCTGTTTTCATTTGGAAGTTGGTTGAACCTAGGTTTTATTTGTTACAAACTTACAATGAAAGCATAATTTAGTTTTACTTTGGTAAATTACAGTTTTTCCTTCATTGATTTTGATTTTCTCCTTAACCACTTAGGACCCATGGATTCGTCTTTTCAAAACTATTCATTTATATGCCTGAAATTTAGTTTTGCTCCTGTTATGCAGTGCACCTCTGCTATTACACAGCTTACGAAAGGGAAAAGCAAGGAGGACAAAGAAGGGTCCCAGTTACAATCTCTAGCAGCCAAAGTATTGGAGAAAGATTACAAGCAGAGAGCTCCCGACAAGCTTCCTCAACTTACAACTGCCTTAAAGAGTTTAACATTGTCATCATGATGCAGCATCTCTTAAAGATTATTTAGTTACTTTTGACATTTTCTCAGATTGTTGCCAGCTTGAATCAACATATTTAGATTTCCTCAATCATTTTTTTCTCAATATTAGAATGAAAATTCATATTGTTCTGCATTTTACCTTCGATAATGAATATTTATTGAAAGACATAAAGTTTCAGATTGCCCTGTACTGTAGATCTAAAAATATTGTCATAGCTTTCCTAATGCATAGGATGGGGCATAATTTGTTTTTGACATCCTTATGCCATTTTTTTTTCAAGGCTATACAAATTAAGTTGGAAGATTACACCCTCCCCGTTTTTAATAATTTTCTTCAGGGTTTCATTTAGCATAAATGGTAATATTATGATTTGATGATGTGGCCCGTTGTAGTATAAATGGATCCCTGTCATGCGGATTGGGGCTGCAGAATTTGCACTTTTGGCATAGCAGAAAGTCGCATGTCGATTACTCGATTCGACCCTGTTTTTAGCATCAAATATTTGTTCCTTCAAGGCGTGCTCGCTTGGATTAACTTGTTTTGAAGATTTGTTTTTATAATTTCTTGATATAGTTCTTGGAAAAACTTTTTTTAAAAAAAGTTTATCGTACATCTGAGTAAATAGCTTAATAAAGATGTTTATTTGATTATCGTTTAATTCAGTAACCATATATTGATAATTTTATCATTAAAATTATTTAAATAAGTAATTTTCGGTAATTAATTTTTTTTTAGTTTGAAAGTTAAAGTTTATATTTTTTTAAAAAAATAGTTGTTTGATAATGATAGATTGGATTGAAAGATTAAAAAAAGAAAATTAAACGGCTTAAAAAAAATAAAATAGGGACCTAAAGTATTTTTTAATATTATTTAGTTTTATTTAATTTCCAAAAAATTAGATGATAACACCTATAGAACTGTCATTTATTAAGTTTGTTTTTTTTAACGTTGGGTTATACTGTATTAAAGCATCAACCAAGAAATATGAATGTTTATTTATCTTGTCTTTCCCTTTCATGATATAGTCTAGTAGTTTTCTAGTAGATAGCTTTTTAGATGTCTCTGTTTTATTTTTGGGTACATAGCCTTTAACTGTCGATTAGATAATATTTACACTGGAGATAAAGAGCTAGGGAGAGCAAAAACAGAAGCAAGAAAACAAGGAGAAAAAGAGTGGAGAAGAGAGACAAGATAGCTAGTAAACAAAGAGCATGGATGAGACAAAGTGAGACGGATGGCAAATAACCTTATACCCGTGGGTACTTTTCCGAGTCCGGGAGATACCCATTTTAACCGGATGTAAATATGGGTGTTAGCTGAATTATTTATACAGGAATGTGAATGAAGATGAATGTCAAATTATATCCTACTCAAATTTGTCATTATTTTTTTTTTTTCACAACATATATATATATATATATGCATAATATATATTAAAGATTTTATTGTTATATTTTTTGAAAATATAAATCAATTAGCTTAATAATTAAATAATTAAATAAAAAATTTAAAATATACATTTAACTAAAAATATAATTGAATTCTTAATTTTTTTAATTTTAATTTTTTTGTTATTCATTATATTTATATATTGTATGAATTAAAATATAATTAAAAAGTTAATATATAATTTATTTATAATATATAAGTAAAGTAAAATTATAAAGAGTATAATGAATTACTAGTGGATATACATTAATCCGATAAAATTCGACCGAGATGGAGATGGATATTAAAATTTTAAACCCGTACCCATCTCATCTTTTGCGAAAATGAGAAACGAAGAGAGACAAACATGTTCTTGATCGGTGCCGTTGCTATCCCTATATCAGAGAAAGAAAAAGGGTTGCCCATTCACCCAACTTGTGTTAAAGAACTAATTGTTATATATATTAAGCTGCTATTTTTTTCTTTCTTTCAAGAATGTGTTTAATTGAAGAAAAAAAGCTAAAAAAATAAATTACACCACTATATCTATGTTGTTGTTATTAAAAAACTGTAGCTAGACACAATGAAATAAAATGGAAGTGATTGGATTTGAATCTCAAGAAGTGCAGGCGAAACTATGTCACAACATAAACTCAAGTAATGCTTAACCATAGTTGAGAACTTGAGAAGGCACAGGACACGACATGGTGGTGGGCATGGTGAATTTGTCGGAAACGTTAACGACACAAGGAGGGACATTGTCATATCATATGCAATATTAAGTTGAAAAAATGGGCACCTGCTACTCTGATACTGCTATATATGTTATGTTCAGGTTGAACTTTGAAGAGTACTAATTGCAGCTTTTGATGGTCTCCCATCCCAATTCCAAGGGGCATGCATCCATACCAGACGCTGTTATGTTTATGTTTATGTTGGGTGCAGTGCACAGGCAGAACCGTCCTTCTCTTTACTCAAAAAGGCCATTACTTTTGGTCAACTGTTCCTCTTGTCAATTCTAGTTCATGCCACTTGTAATCATTTTCATCAAATAGCATCAATTATCAAATAGAGATTCATCTACTACGTATGATTCTTGCCCTTCTCTTGCTATTTGGGTAAAAAGTGAAAACCAAATTTTGCACTGATTATTATTTTTAGTTTAATGTATTTGTAATTTCATTATGGTACCTAATATAAAAAACCATTTATTTATACATTATATTAATAAATAAGATGATAGGATAGTAAAGTAATTTTTTAATTAAATATGTCTATCTATAAAAAAATTATCAAGATAAAATATATAATATGTTTTCATATTGACAAGTGATATACTCAAAATAATGTATATAAGAAAATCTTTATTTTACAAATTAATTTTGTGAAATTAAGTTATACCTAAATTTAAATTTTAAAATAGTATAAGAATTTATTCTAACAATCTACTATCTGATTGTTATAGCATCACTTGTAAATGTCTAATGATATAAACATCATACCTTGCTGGGTTGTAATATTAATCATTTCCTTCTATATTTGCTACATTGAAAAATGAGAATTTACATTTAAAATGGTGCAAATAACTTTCCAAACACACTCTGAAATGTTTGCAAAAATTATAAGTATTTCATACTGAAGTATAAGTTAACACGATTTTAACTAAATTTCCATACATTTGGTTTTGTGTTGACAAATTTATTTTACATCTAGAATTGAATTTAAATGAAGCAAATTTAGACCACTTTTAAGTAAAAAAAAAATACTAAAACTCACTACTAATTTGGTTTTAAAATACCACTATCCAAACATAAATTATATTAGTTCAAAATCAAATTTTCAAAACTAATTTCATTCACAATCAGTTTTATCAACATTCACCTAAATATACACTAATAAATGATAAATGGAAGCTCAACTATAGTCAGGTTAATTGTTTTCTAGCTCAAACTAAAACAGGAGTGAAATTGGTGTTTAATACAGCTACTGAGCTACAGTGTCATAGGTAGCCGAGGATGGAAATGTGAGGCCGTGACTAATGCACGTCCTATACGACAAACAAGCCTGAAATAGATTCCCAAAACTACTAATTATTATTCCTGATGTCAATTCCAATGAAAATGACTTCATAACTGTCACGTCAATTTACAGATTCCCTCATTTCCGTTGCAATTAATGCCCCCTTGTGTACAATTTATATTCTTTGCCCTCGTAGTCGTAGAACATATTCAAAATATTATGCATTCCTCGACAACATTATATGAGCACTTTGTGCCAAACAACTGTGTGCTCCTAATCTTATTCATTCAATACATTTTGTGTCAAATATATCCCTCCCTATCTGGAAATGGGTATAATCTCTGCCTTTTTTTCAAAAAAAAAAAAAAAAAAAAAGAAGCTTTTATCCCTTATCATCATATGGATTCTTCTTGCCATTGAAATGGAAAAGTAGAGCAAGCAACCTGTAATAACTTCATTAACATAGCCTCTATTTTTCGGTCAATTAATATAGCCTACTGTTAATTAAGACTTTTCCAAGACAAAATTACGTAGAATTCCGTTAAGTCTTTTATGTAATTAAGGCCAGTGAATTATGTTGAGTCTATAAATGTATATTAAAGGGCTAGAAAAGAAAAAAATTGGAGTATACATACGAGAATTGTATATTAATTTGCTACCTTAATTAATTTACCTTTATCTTAAGAAATCTAAATTGACTATAAGACGGGAGCTAAATATGGCTTCTCGTGATCAAATCTTAAGAAGAACCTCCATTTGTTTTGATCACCGTGGATTTCTCTTGTTAAATCCCATATGCTTAATATACTGGACAATTAATTGAAGAGGCATAAGTTCAACGATATATGCAAGTTGCCCACAAAAAAAAAAAAAAAAAAAAAAAAAAAAAAAAAGAAGAAGCACTATTTGACAAGCCAGAACATCTGCAACAAACTTCCAATGTTATCACCGGTTTTTTGCTCAGACTAATCTGATGTAGCGATTTTACATTGCTCCATCTCATTACCTTGCAGCCATCCTTATTGATGCATAGCTGAGACCAGGGGTTATCAACATCCTTCGGAGCTGTTGTTAATGCATGGGTAAGTGGATATGATGCTTTCTGAAATGATATACATCTGACGTGTGCAATCACTTCATGCTATATGAAGGATTAAAAATAGAAGATATAAATACATTAAATTATATTCCAAGTTACCAAGAACTTAACTATGAATATTGAAGAAGAAACTGATCAGGGGAATTAACAGGAAATACCTTGGTCGATGACTGACAATGTTATGTGCTGGCAGCAGGTATTTATGGAAAAGGGTTTTAAAAGGTATTAAAACTTGGTGATGGCAAAAAATGATCGAAAAAGATATGGATGTGGATGACAAGCCTTAGCATGAGTACATGTGTGCACGTAGGCGTGTTAGCATTTATTCGTGTGATCTAAGGAATAAAGTAGTCAGAACGATGACTAAGATTAATAACACTATAGCCTTTAGAAAAAAGAGTAATAACAGTATAAAAAAGACTCTAGTGCTAAAAAATAATAATAATAATAACATGCCTAAGGATCATCAGAACTGAGGGCTATAGCTTGTGCTAGAGACTGAAGAATGACTGCCACGGTGTTGTTTTTGACAAACAGCATATTATGCCAAGAATGATAAAATGAATTGAACTAAGCAAGAGATTTTGTTTAACGTGCATAGTTCAAAAACTTCTTTCATATGAGATTTGAAACTAAAATTGCAGACTTAAAGTCTTAAGAAGACATTATCATTGTTAATAACTATCAAGTCTAAATGTCTAATCCTGTGCAGAATTTGGATTGAAGGATCATAAAACAGACTTCAAGGATAAAAAAATGATATTTATATAGTATCTCATCAGGATTTTGTTTTGACAATAATGATTCACAAGCCATGGCAGGCTAGCAATTGTCTTCAGAGAGAAACTAAAATGATATTTGGCCTACCAGCATATAAATATATTTGGCCACAATCTCATCAAATTTACGAATTATTATCAGACATATCAAAGTAGGCAATTCTATTAAGGCAAAAAAAATTCATATTCTTGCCCCATGCATAGCACATAAGTATAACCTGAAGTATAGAGGACAGTCTCTAATTGGTGGTTGCTAAAAAAAGAGTTTTGACATTTATAATTTGGTGATCTTCCACTCACTCACTACCTTCTTCAACTTCAGCTCCAATAAGCTTATTGGTTATTACATGTGTTGAACAAAAATATTTGATGCGCCTTCCTAGTAATTGGGAATTACCCATTTGGAATAACAGCCTTACATGTTTGATGAAATGAATCCTCAATGCTAAAAGTTAAAAATACATGACAACCCAGAACAGGGAATAGTAGTTATATGCTTACTAATTAAAAGAGAATAAAGATGCAATTGGATAAAAATACTGTAAACTTTGTATTTCAAGTAATATGGACCATAAAGTTAACACTTGAAGACAAATTGTACAGCCATTTGGGGGGAAAAGGCTCTGATTTGTTCAAATAGCATTGAGGATATGAATTTAACAAGGGGAATGAGAGAAACAAAAGTACTCATTTTTACTCAACTGTGTTTCAATCACATTGTTGATAAATCAAAACTCACTGAAAGGTCTGTTAGTACTCAATATGTGATGGATTTTAGCATATCTACTGGTTCTTCCAAGCATACAAAACAAGAGAGAAACTAAGACCCTGCAATTTGGTCTCAGGAAATCTCTCAGAGAAAGACCACGCCAAATCAGAAGGTGGCTGGCTAGCCCACAACTTGTCCGCCGCGGAGAGGCATGTCTTGAACATAAAGACGGCATTTCCAAGGGATGTACCAAAGAGCCAATTATGAACATCCCAGAAAACTTCCACTGCAAGGCCATCTACCAGGATAGTATGATTCCCCCTGAACTTCCATCTCAACCGCTTCACTTGCATCACAGTTTTGCTGTCAATGCGAATTACAAGGCTCGGATCACCAACACTTGCAGTGTCACACTCAATCACAAGATCATGAATTTGGCCATTGTCACAAAACACAGCCTTGGTACCATACAACATCTTACCAAAAACATGCTCTTTCTTGGCAACCAAAGCTGCATTGTGGGGTAGTGGATTGGCATTAGTCTTCTTGAAAGCTTCTTTCCTCAAATCCCCCAGAAGAAGTACCATTTGTCCATCCACAACAGCTCCCACATAAAATCCCCCCAACGGTTCCGGCCCAGAACCAAATTTAGCCGAAGAAAGGTCCCAATATACATCAACTTTATAAGAATGAACCTCTAGACTCTTACAGCCTCTCCTCTTGGAGAACCCCCACGGTTTAATATCCACCTTACAGAGACTCTGGCATGATGAATCGTCGATCCCAACGCCAAGGCCTTGCCCCATCAAATTCTTACTCCATGTGACAGTAATCAGGCAGGAACTACCACCAACCCTGCATTGATAAACACAAGTAACCACATTCTGCGCACTTTTATTAGTGCTTGAAGACGAAGAATCCGCCACTTGAACTCCATTTTCGCCAAAACAAGAAGGAAAATCCTTCATTTTCTGCTGCAATTCAATTCAATTACCAAGCTTTTTCCCTTTGCGGTTTTTCAACAAACAGATGGATCCAGTTTTGAAATGGACAAAAACACTCACTCAGTAACAAGGTGAAACTCACAAAAAACAACTTGGGACAGACACTTACCTTAACTCGATCAGAAAAACCCATCAAGGAATGGTTTTGAATATGGAGTCAGAACCCATGAATCCAAATTGAGAGAAGTGTGTGTGTGTGTGTGTGTGTGTGTGTGTGTGTGTGTGTGTGAGTGTGTGGGTTCAAGACAAATATAGAAAATGTGGAGAGTAAAACAGCTCCGAATCCAGAGAGAAACAGACAAAAAAGCACACTTCTTTTCACTGTCAATGTCTCTACGTTACTAACGATTGAAGTTTTCTAAGGGAAAAAAGAAATACCCCAAAGCCCAAAAAAAAAAAAGCACAACAGAATATAACATAAAAATGAAAAGAACCTTACGATGGCGACGCAAAGAAGCAAAAAATAACGGAAGTGAAGAGAATGGAGAAAAGGGGACACTATACTGCGGAAGAAAACGGAAGCTGGGTATTGTGGTGACCGGTGAACGAAGGTTACTACTCATTCGACACTCATGACGATATGTGAAAACAAAAAAGGTTCCATTTTATACTGTGGTGTGTGTATTTCATTTTTTCATTTTTTCTTTTTCCAGCGAGACCAAGTTTTTACCTGACACGAACAAGAGAGGCTTTTGTTCGCGTAACTGCTGCTGCGTCCTTCGTCAAAAAATCCAAAGAGACACTGTTCATATGTACTATACACGTAAATACCAGTCAATGAATTCCCTTGTCTTTTCATCTTGCGTCTATTTATATCTTCTTCTCTTCTTCTTTTAACTTTTTATTCGTATTTTTATTTAGAATTTAATGTGAGAAATATATTTATTTTAAGAAAAAGAGAAATAGAAAATAAAAAAGGCTATATATATATATATATATATATATAACATTTGTAAGTTTAATTTTTATGCGATGTCAAGTATAAAATTTATATTTTTAAAAATTATATCATGCATTTTATGTTATTTTTTTTATTGGAGCAGTTCCAATACATATCATTAAAACCCTATTTATTAATATTCGAGGCCTTTCCATTCCTTCAGTAAAAAAAAGGTCTTTCCATTCCATTATTTTCTATTATAACTAAATAAAAAAAATCATCTTTAATATATCTTTTTAAATTTTATAAACTAATGTAATGGGTGAGTTTTTTTTTCAACTATTAAGGTATTTTTATTATATTACATTTTTAATACTACTTTTGTAACATTTTTTTTTCTATCACATAATTTATTTTAACACATTTTTTTATTTCTCTGTTTGTTACGTGTATAATGCAAAAGGCCAAAAGAATCACACAATAAAGGTTTTTCAGTCACAAACGGTTCCTAGGACGTGGACCCCATAAGCTCGTAAAAATGGCGAAATGCCAAGCACCATCTCCCGGACTCATTGGAATAAGGATTACGTGCTTAACATGCCTTGCGTGTCATAGGAATCAACGATATCGGTTGTTTTAAAATCTTATTTTTTAATGTTCAATACTTTTTACTAACACTTTTAAATATTATTTTAATTTTTTTTATTAAAAGTATAAATCTATTTTACCTAATTATTTTTTCATTTGTTAAAAAAATCATTCTCCTTTTTTAGTCAATCATTATACCAATAAATAATGATAAAATAAAATAAAATAACTTTTAAAAAAATTAAATGAAGAAATAAACTGATTTTTGAAATTTAATTTCCATCAATTATCAAAATTTATCATAAATGTAAATTTTAAAGAAAATATTAAAAAATTCAATGACCTTACTATATAAAATCATTTATAATAAAAAAAGGTAGAATCTCACTCTTCAGATCTTATATTTTAATATAAGACTACATCATTAAGGGAAAAAAAGACTCTTACTCTCCTATTTATAGGATTTGTGATTTAATATAAAAAAATACATTTTATACCATTAATAAGTTTAAATTAACTTCAATATATTTTCTTTAAAATGATTTAGGATTTTTTTTTTACTTTTAATTTAGAAGTGAGATTATATATATATATATATATTATGATATTCGAAATAATCTCTCTCATCTATCACTTATATCAACCCTTATTTATTTATACTTTAATATTATACTGTAATGTATAGTTAATCACAATTTAACTTAATGCTAATTTATTTCAAAAATATATATTATTCATTTGTGTTATCCATTACATTGTATAAAAAACTTATTGATCATGTTTTAAAATATATATATATATATATATATATAGTAGTTATTCGTTAGATATATATTCTCTTTGGATTTAAATATAAGAAAAAAAGAGTTTTTTTCTCAAATATTTTTAAATTTTTAAAACTAATTTTATTTTATTAAATAGTATTATTTTTAAAATATCTTTAATTGAAATGCTAATTTCAATAATTATTTCTTATTCTTAATATCAATTTTTAATAAAAATAAGTTAAAAAAATATTTTTTAATTAAAATTAATAAAATTAGATGTGATTAATTAACTTTTTTTAGTTACGCCGGCATGTTTTATTTTTCTTGAGATCGGAGGGAATAGGTTCAACTTTTAGTATTTGCACTTCTGTTCAGGCCAAGAAATGGCTCTGAAACTGGGAACAATGAATGCAACGTGAGCACTGATTATTTATGTATCATTCCTCTATTATTTATGATCAAATTACAATTTGGAAGGAAACACGTCCTTCATATGGCTTTACACATTTTGCGTGTCAGCAAATAATAGCCTTAAGCCCTTAACATTGAATTCTAAATACTGTTTCTGAATCGAGGTCCTGTATATCAGAGAAACATCTGAAAAATCAAATGCATACATTGTCTGAAAAATCAAACTAACCTGTTTCAATCAGGGATGCTAGGATTGATTTAGAGTTCAATTTCCGTCATTCTATTGAAATAGAGTTAAGGTGTTCAATGGCATCTTATGTTTCAAATAGTTTTGCTGAAAAATTGGTTCTGATAGAATTCTACAACATCGATTGACCCATGTAGCTGTGGGATCAGGTTAATTTACCTGTACTGTGTCTCCCTGTATTCATTTATAGATCTATTGAAAACCATGTAATTGTAGTTTAGAAATTATAAACCTTGAAATCAATTTTTTGTAGTTTTAAAGGCTATAGTGGTGTGTGATCCCCTTGTTTTCTCTCATGGCAATCAGATGATGCAAACAGAAGTTGGGTATGTAAGTACTTCAATTTTTGGTATATACTAATGTGTGTATTAACATGGCATCTCTGCATCGCTCCACTCGGTCTTCCATTCACTTAATTAGTTGATTCTGCTTTGTGTGTTAGCAGATTCAAATTCAACCATTGTTTTATTTGAAGGATTTTTCTATGGAAGGCTTGCTGTACTAGTACTACTAAGTACTATGGCTTATAGGCGTTCTGGTTCTTCTCTTAGCAGCCTACTAAGGGTCTCTTTGTGCTTTTGAGAGTTTATATACTGGAAATATACGTGCAAATGCTTGATAAACTTTGCTATGTAATAATAATGTAGATATGTTTCATGTCTAGTACATAATTGATACATTTGCATATGTTTGATAAGGTTTTCACCTTTACTAAAAAAAGGTTTTCACCTCAAAAGTCTTTGGGGATGAATTAAAGAGATTTTTATTTTGTTTAGAAAAGAGACTGTCGAAGATAATTAAGCTGGTTGGCTAGTGCTCATTTGGACATCCATTAGCGCATTTAAATGTTCCAATTATGGTGAAAATATGTAGCTACTGCGTGTTTAAAGGCCCAATATAGTGTTTTAATGTACTCAGTTTGCTTGGATTAATACACATAGTTGTTCTTAAGTAAATTAAGAGACTATTTTGGTAATTGGAAAACACTACACACTTTGTCATGTCTTCTCACAACATTGCCAGCCACTCGAGGTTCCACCGTTCAAGTGTTCAACATCAAACCTGAGGATGGAGGACCATCTAGCTTGCTAGCAAGTGCATGTTTGGTTTTAATTGGAAAATATTTCAAACCAAGAAAGCATACCTCATAATTTTTACTCAAATCATGCTTTAAAATTTCTTTCCTAAAGAAAACAAAAAGTAAAAAACAGACTTTCCGTGGATTACCACCACAAAACTCAGTTATCTTAATTTCATTGCATAAACTAGAATTGGTAAAATGGTGTAGTAAATAGCTTCACTGTGAGGATGGTGGGGCTTTGTTTCTCGAGTTATACGTTTATTTGAATCATTAGATTTTTGTCCAATGGCTGAAATTGTGTTGTAATTGAGAATTCGACATTTATTTTCTGTATTCTTACTATTGCATATGGCATTTCTCATTGTATTCTGAAAATTCGAAATGCAATGAGAAATGTCAGATACAATAGAGAGTGTGAGATACAATAGCTGAGAATTATACACTCTCATTTCACCTATGTGTCTCAATATTAACCGGTGACAGATGGATCAATTATGCACATTTTCTCAACTTCACCAACAGCACCTTCTCCTAGCAGCACCAGACCTAAATCCACTGTTAACTTATTAGATAGCGTTAAAAATTCACATAATCACACTGATTGACTATCAATGTTAGACTACAATAAGTCCAAGATCACTTGATGCATTCTTTTGTTTGATTCGCTTTAAACTTGCTATTATCGCATTTAATTTTATGCGGTTGAAAACTTATAGGAGAAAACAAGAAAAGAAATGATAGTTATACTATAGTTTTTCCTAAAATATATAGGTAAAATTTAAATTATTTCCAAAACAATGTAATTTATAGAATCAATTAACAATTTAAAAATACAAAAAAAATTATATAATCATGTATACAAATTGCTCAGTAGTGATTTATCTGTGCGAGAATATCATCAAATTTTAAGAAATATGTATACATACCATGGTTTTAAATTACGGCCTAATATCAAAGATATTTTGATATTCTGAAATCATATATTTTTGCAATTGTCCACAATGGAAAGGTTTTCTTGCTCACCTCAGTGTGTTTGTAACCACAGTTTAAAACCATAATACATACTAATGAGTAACTTTGGGTTAAATACTTGTACATCATAGAAAGAAAGCGTGTTTTGGCATGGAGAAAGAGTAGCAGACCCTTTCTTCAGGGCCAATGTTCAATTCCCTTAGGAGATGATTGAATTTAGAAAAGGGCGAGTTGTTTGTGATGCAAGAAAATCACCAATTAGTCTCCTGTCCTACTGAATGTGATGACTTGGAAAGTCTGAGTGCAGCACAGCTCACAGGCACATGATAGCCTTGTCAAAGGCGCAAATCAAGGAAACCAAAACATACATGACCCAATCAAAAGTGTCTGCAACTGGCGTTGATCATTGTAACGACGGAAGCCTTGTGTTCTCATCATTAAAAGCACGCTAAGAACTAGACTTTTTCCAACATCTCACCTAAAAAAACCATAGACACCCACTACCAAAACATCCACAAAATTAAACATTTACTAGTAGTACTCCATAAGGCCAAAATTTAACCACCCAGCTTACGCTCCTCTCTATAGTCTTATTATACCTCCATCTCTCATTCACAAAGTTAAAAACCACACATGGTTCGATCAGTGTAGAAGGAATTGAACAACATGATCGCAGGTTGTTTCAGCCAACCCAACACTCCTTCATCAAGCAGCAGCAGCAGCAGCTCCCAAGTGCCACAGAATGTGGTAACATGCATATACCAAACTCAACTATGTAATTCCCCCACTTATCTCACTCTCAGCTGGTCCAAAACCCTTTTCTCTCATTCCCTAACCATTTCAGCTACAGACATCTTTTCCATCACAATTTCTCTAAACTCCTCAACCTTCTCCTTCTTCAGAACACGCCAGGGCTCAAAATCAATCAACAAGCGCAAAATCAAGCTCCACTGGAACTTCACCCGCGCAGAGTTCATTCAAAACTCCGCAGAGCCAGAGTCACGCTTCTACCTCGCAATCTCACACAATGACAAACTCCAATTCTTTCTCGGAGACCTTCTCCGCGATTTGAATCGGCGCCACAAAAAGGTCGACGTTAAGGCTAACAACGTTGTTGACCCGGTTCTGCTGTCGAGGAGAGAGCACGTATTCGGAAGAAGGTGTTACGTGTCACGTGCGGTGTTCATGGGTTCGAAGCACGTGATAGAGATCGAGTGCGGAGGGGGTGTGCTAGGAGTGAAAGTGGACGGTGAGACGCGGTTGGTGGTGAAAAGGTTGGCGTGGAAGTTCAGAGGCTACGAGAAGATATTCATCGACGGAGTCCAAGTGGAGTTCTATTGGGACGTGCTGAGTTGGGTGCTTAACAGCGACAGCGGCACCAACAACGGGAACGGGCACGGCGTTTTTGTGTTCCAAGTGGGAGACGGAACGGTGTGGCCAGAAATGGTGGGTGCGGAGAAGAAATTAATGAACAAGAGCGTGTCGTCGGGTTCTAGCGTCTTGCAATGGGCAGAGGAGACTAGTGAGTGTGGGAGGACTTCCACTTCTTCATCGACCAAGTCTTGTGCCAGCAACGCCACCGGCTTCTCTTTCTTGCTCTATGCTTGGACCATTAATTAATTCTTTCATTTTATTTCTTCTTTCTTCATATTCATTCTTTTACTTCAGATTGGATTGCAAGCCATTATTTTGTTCATATATCTATCTATCTATCTGTATACTCATCTTTCTTTCATGTTCTTGTACGATATTGCTCCTGCCAATTCATAAATAAATCTCTCCTTTGATGAATCTTTTGTGCCATGTATATAATGTTGTTTCTCAATCAAATATTGATAAGTTAAAAAATATTTCATTGTTCTATTAACTATTAGTCTTGGTTAGAAGTGTTTGTTTAAAGAGGGGAGAACAACGCAAAATATTTTAACGTGTACTATTTTCTTCTGCATTAATATCATTAGGCAAATAATTGAAATGTGGCATTTTTAAGAGATAAATGGGCGAGAATTCATTTTTTTTTAGAGAAAATGGGGGAAATTCTTTTTAAAAAATGTAAAATTTAATATATTACATCAAAACAGAAATAAGGCAATGCAGTATGGTTATTGCACATTTGTGATGATTTCAAAATAATTTCTTTCTAGACAAGCTTTTAGCATGATACACCCTTGATTAATTGGCGAACAGCGGACTAATGGACTATTGAAATTAATGAATTTAGAAGAAATATGAAAGTCTGGCAGTCATTAATCAGATCTAGCCACGTTGACATAAATTATGATGCAAACACATGGTTAGGACGGATTTCATGATTTCACTTTTAATTATATAATTAAACTGCAATGGATTGCCTTTTGAAACATATATGATTGGCATAAAATTGAATAACTTTTTCAGTCATCTACATTTTTATCATTTGCAAGGACAATCCGGTGTTTAGCATTGATAGTACTGCAGAGTGCAGATATATAAAATTCCCTCATTCTAGTAAGAGGAAGGATGATATGCATGATAAAAGATCTTAGTTTCGGAAAGTGTTTTGTCATACTGCAAAACCTTAACTATGTACTCTACTCACTGGATTATCTCAAATGACAGGGAGAGGCAAGCGAGAGGGTTAACAAAAGAAAGGAAATAAATTAATTGGACTATAGCACTCATACTTGTCAACATAATATGTTAGTATGTAGAACTCTTTTAAGTGTTTTTCTTGCTCCCTTTAAATATGTAATTGCTTGCTTGCTACTACATTTTCCCGGGAAGCATAAATTAAATCCAATAGACATACGAACGTGTGATATATATTTCATGATTGTAACTAAGGTGGATGAATATGACCGTCATTAATTGTGATGATTCTCATTGAATGTTCTTGTAAGGGATTGGCTTTCTGACTTGTGAGACACTTAATTCAAAGTCATACTCATGATTCATGACTCATACGGCTCCAACACAAAGACCTGACGAAGACCATTCTCGTACACTTTAATACAAAGCGACATTGCAACCTAGCTAGAGCGCACGTTCCAATACCAATCCAACTAGCTTGCAGTGGCAGAGACCCCTAATTCCCTCTTCTTAGTCATCATAGGGCTTGCACAGAGCACAGATAGAAAGGTAACCCTTTCTTTCTGATAAAAGATGAGCATGGTGGAGAATCTCTGCATCATGAGCTGTTACCTTTCCTCCTACCATTTTCCATTTTCTAATTTTAAAGCAACCTCGCTTTCTGACCAAGATATAAAATTATTTTTCAATCAAAGCTTTTCGATTAATTAATCATATAATCCTGTTTCAAAGTTCCAACTATATGTAATCAATTGGTCAAAATTTTAAACTTTGGCACCTTTAAATTCTTCATATTTGAATTAAAATTATCTTCAGGAGTAATGTGAGATAATATACTTTAGGCTGTATATAATAAACATCTACAAAAAAAAATAACATGCTCATGGTCTTAGACCATTCAAGGTGGTTGGTTATTAATCTTTCGACAACTAAGATTTAGTATTTAACACATTATTTATTGATGAGTAAAATTCATATAATCTTATCTAGAGGGTGTTACATGAGCTTCACTCAATAGTAATAAAATATTTAAAAATATATCAAATACTAGTAATATATTGCTGGCATTCTAAAGCATCTCCACTTTCGTGCTTTAACAAACAGAGAATATATATATATATATATATATATATATATATATATATGGCGTGTGTTTAAATAGGTTACACTATTAGGAAAAAGAAGAAGAAGAAATTTACTTAAAGTTGTATAAAGTTTGAAAAAACAACGTGTTGCAAACTTGCGATGGGGTCCATAAAAATTGTAAACAATAACTTTATGTAATTAACTTTATTGAATTGCATAATTAAGATGAAAGTAAATTATGGTAAACAGACCGACAGTGAAAGATAATGTTACATTTTTAATGGTAAAAAATATTATATAGTAATGCATCGAAATAGTTTTATTGGCTGTCTAAAGAAAATTAAGTGATTAATATGAGCATTGCGTATCTATAGAATAATATATTACATTAAAAGATAATTTAGTTAATACAAAATTTTGATATATATTGTAAATATATCAAATATTTAATACTTAATAGGATCTGTATCTCCTATCCTGATCTGTCTCTCTCCTTTTTGTGTGTATGAACTCCTTTAATGATGATGGAGTGAATACATAAAAAGTATATAAGTCAAGAACTTAGTAGGAATAAAATGTTATTTATCTTCTTCTTGTGTCTCCCTTTGTATAAATAATAGGACCTCATATGAGATAACTATCAACCACGCCCACTAAAGACACTACAAGATTGTTGAAGTCGATTACCTCCAACCAGATATTCTGTGGGCCCAACATAATACATTATACTATCAATATAATTTCACAAAAATTACATTAAATATATAAATTTTATTAAATAAAGATTATAATAATAAAAACAATCTTATTGCTCAACAGTATGGGTATTCTCGTCTCTCGTTTTAAACATATAGATTATTTTATAAACAGCTTAAATTAGAGAAAAACAGTTTAAAATTACATTTTTTTTCTTTTTTTCTACTACATTTTCTTTATATTTTTTTTTCTTTCCCCTTTCACCTTTTTTAAATATTTTTTCTTTCCTCTCTTTTCTTTCTTTCATTTTCGCTTCTTTTTTTTATTTATTAATTTTTATAAAAATGTATATATATGTATATAAATATTTTTGTTTTCAAATTTTAAAGAGGCAGTGACCCACCTAGTTCCTCCTAATTCTGCTTATGCTAATTCGGATAGCAAAAGTTTAGATATTTTAAAGTTTCATCTTTGGAAATGTCACTTAAATGAATTCTAAGCGTTCTCTGGACGATATGTAATCGTATATTCTCAGGTTAACTCAAGGAAACTTCTGAATATTAAACTAAGTCTAATATGACTCGAAAGCTTAAGCTGCCCTCTCAACACACTACATGCCTGTTAAATTACAAGGGCAAGCAAAAAAATCCATTTCCTTTTATAGTCCTCTGGTCTCATTAATTCGCTAACAACAGTATTACTCTTTTAGATCTAAATTAATCTAATGTCTACAAGTGTTTGAAAACCAGTTTTGTTATAAAAATATATATGTGTGAAAGGATTATCAGTTAATTACAACATTAAAACTTCCCGTAACAAATTCTGCTTGATAACAATAAAAAACATAAATTCAGTAAAAAAAAAAAAAACAATAGAAACATAAAAACAAAACAACGAATATGTAATGGCTGTAGTATAACCCCAATTCAGAAAGAAAAAAAAAATATTCAATGACTATATGGAGCTCACGCACACAATCCACATTATTTGGTCTCGAAAAAAAAAGAATGTAAACAAGAAGCCCAATATGTTATTCTGGGCCATGGGCCCGTATGTTGATTGATTGATACGCAGATGGGTTTGCATTTTTAAATTTTGTTGCTCCATATGTGATAGACTCCTCAAGAGGCTCCGGATTATATTAATTATTATATAAAGGATATTAAAAAATTTTAAAAAAATTAAGAAAATAGAGGTGTTCCAAAAAGTTTGAGAGAATGAAACTTTTGAAAGATAAAATCTCACGAAATGAATGTAAAATGAAGTGAAACTAAATGAATATTAGTTGTCATCATTTAAATTGTTTAAAATAAGGTGAAATAAATGAAATATAATGAAAAATCCTCTAACATTCTATTCTTTTTTAGGAATATTCTAACATTCTATTATATAAATAAATAATCCTCATTGAGTAGTTACCGTTATTAATTATTTGCCATAACGAATATTGGCTCGTATGATTAGTCTAATTCTGCACTTTCAAAGTCAAGTTCGATTCAGAACAACCCGTTACGTACTACGTAGTATGGTAGTAGGCAAATCCCCGTTGCTAATTCCTAACTTTATAATTTATATATAGGTATGAGCCTTTGTAGTTTGTATATTTGTATATTCGTGTGATGTGATGAAGTTTGAGTCCGACTCTGGAAAATAACAAATCACATTTTGTGAATACAACATAGTACTCCATCCATTAGTCGAATAAACAATATCTTAATACTAATCTTAATCGATGTTTATCTTAACTTTTTAATCATTTCAAAGGACATGAACTCAATCGTTGTTTAATTTTACGGCTGCGGCAGGAGAAGTACTCCTAGGATACAATTCTTATTCCATTTAGATAAACAAAATAAAATAATATATAAAACCCAGAAAGTTGCGTACGGAATGAAGGTGCAAATTAAAAAAAAAAAAAAAAAAAAAAAAAACCCAGAAAGTCTATCGCACTTAACAGTAGATGCTAATCAAATCAAAGCATACTTGATCCCCCCACGAACAAAATCTTGCTTTGGCTGGCTAGCTGCTGCATCGTTTCTAAAAATATAATGGATGCATGGATTTCCATCAACGCGATCCAATTATAGCATTTAGTTTTTGACTACCGTAAAATGTCCTTCATTTTAGAATTTTGCAATGTTCGAAATTAACAAAATGATTCTCAGAAGAAGAAAAAAGAAATGAATGAACATGAAAGCTAAAGTAGGAATTACACGTTGGATAAAAATAAGTTCCTTGCTTAGTGTCTCTATTGATTTATTTATTTGTTTTGGTGTGGGTTCATGCCATATATTACTATCTCTCTTCTTTTTATATCTATAGCTAACGAATGCATTCATTTTCAAAGATCTTATTATTTGGAACCACTATTACTATTTTATCATATTGAACTTTTAATTGGTTATGTTATGGTCTTATTTGGAACCTCTATGAGCACAGATGGCAGAGTCTTTTTTCTTTTCCTTGTGGAAACTTTCGAAGAATAGATAATTCCATCACTGGAACTTTTGAAGAATAAAAAATCCTTTTGATGGTATGCACAATTACTCAATACTAATATTAAAAACAAAACTAATTTCAGGACTTACAAGAAATTGGTGCACTTTCTTTATCAGGAATAAAATAATATTCTTTTAAAACTCCACGTAAGCTTTCTGTGAGTACACCAAATTAAGAGATTGGTGGAAATCTTTCAATTGAAGACGTACGACTTTCTTGGCTGCTATGATACATCACTGATTAAAAGAAGGTACTTGCGTTGAATACGAAAAAGGGTAAGTTTTTACGTGGAATAATAAAGGCACTATGTCCAAAAGATATAGCATAAAAAATAAAAAATAAACTAGCATCCTTATCTTTAGTCATTAAAAAGGTAGCCACTATAGCCCACCCAAAAGCTTTTGACAAAAATTCGTGAAATATGATACGTATTGGGCGTTCCACAATCTTAAGAACCGAATAAAAATAAATGTGCCCAAAACATTAAAAGGCAAGCTTAGCTGGTTGAGTTTACTTATTTCCATCTGTCGCTGTCGTTAACACTAGATCATGCCCACCCCATCTTTTTGGGGACCCCAATTTGTTTTTGGCACAGCCAAACAGGGAATTAAAAATTACTGTGCTTCTCGAGTGGAGAAAACAAAAACGTACGTACACAATACACAGCTGAATGCAGCAGACAACGTTTTAATGCACGCATGCCTTTGAGAAGTTTGTGACTGTGAGTGAGTTGATACAACTCATGCAAGTGTACCACAAACTTTTAGATAACATCATACTAGATTCGTTTCCTAAGTTTAATGCTTATTATACTTAATCTTCTTTTTTATCATATATAAGACTCCTTTATTTTTTTTATCATTCATTATACTGTGATCCTTGACTCATTAACATTGTCAAAGATAACTAGAAAAAAGAAAAAGAAGTGAAGATTTAGTGGTGTCATTGTCACGTCCTCGACCCCAATAAAGGTGACAATGTCGTACTTGACAAAACAGTTGTCGAGCTGTAATGTACTGTTTGTAGGAGGTGAAGTAGAGGTTGTCAAGTTGGATGATCGCATATGACACGCACGAGCAAGAGCACTAGTTGTTAGTGAGGTCGTCGCTACACTGGAAGAGGATGTAGACAAAGTTGGAGGAGGCGGGGACAGTGAAGTTGTTGTGGTTGACAAAGGCGATGAAATTGGCGAGGGAAGTGAAGAGTAAGTTGACGATGTTTTCGTAGGTAAAACATGACGTGAACTTGGACTAAGAGCAAACTTGCACGAAAGTGACAAAAGTTTTAGGACATCTCATAAAAATTAACACAGTTGTTAATAGTGATGGTCCAAAAGAAACAAAAAAATACGATTTTATAAAAGAGATATAAGTATAATAAACACTAATCTTAAAGGTACCCGTGTAAATTTCTTTTTAGATAAACATGCATCATGACTCTCATCTCCTATCTTTTAGGCCATGTAATCTTTGAGTGGGGGCTTGGGCACTTTGGCTTACTTATAAATAGGGGTTGAAACAAGTCAAACCAAGTCAGAATTGGTTAGACCTGGCTTAAGCCTGATTTAAAATATAAAACTTGGTCTGACCTATTTAAATGTCATAAACTTTTTTTTTAGGCTTCGCATATTTAAAAGTCTAGTTAGACCTACGAGTCTATTAAAAAACTTATTTTTAATAGAAAATTTAATTTTATAAAACACTTTAAATTAATTTAGGAAAGTTAAAGAAATAATTTTTAAACAAAAAATGTCTCAACATCTTACTTTTATTTTCAAATAAATAATAATCATTTTATGAGATTTTCAAGGTAGTTTTTTTAAGTGATTGATTATCCCCACCTTCATAATTAGGAAAAATATTTTTAAAAAAATAAATATATTATTTTTAAGTTTTAAAATATATATATATATATATATGTTAAATATGTTAGTCTGATAAGCCTAACAAATTTTTTTAAAAGTTTGAATCAGAACTTTTTATTTAAACAAATTTTTCAAAAAAATTTAGTCTGACCTTTATAATAAACAAGTCAGGCCGTAAACAGGTCAGGTCAAAAACTCTTGATAGACGATTTGACTCATTTTTATCCCTACTTGTAAAACATATCTATTGCGTTAACTTTCTGTGTGTATATATAAAATTTATTTTTTCATAAGCTTTTTATTTTATTATCTTGTAATTTTTTCGAAATAGGATGCACTTGCTGACTTGCACGAATTCCTGTGTTTGCTCGAATCACGAAAGTTAAAAGATAAATTATTTCTTTACAACAAATTTATACGATGATAAAAAAGAAGAAAGGGAAGTGTAAGAAAATCGTTGTGGTGTTAATAATAATAATAATAGGTCTTATCCTCTCACATGAAATCTGTTACATAAATCACATAAAATTATCAAGGTTTTTTGTTTGACTTCATCTTTATCAAGTTAATAGTAACACGTAAAGCATTTTTTTTTTTTATAAGATAGTAACACAGGTATTTGTAACATCTTGATTACTAAAAATATGAAAAAAAAACTCAATGTATGTTGTTAGCATTAAAATACTAACGTTATTGACTGTATGTCATATATTAAATAAATAATTTTATGTTTGTCATTTTATTAAATTTAAATCACATTAAATTAATTTTTTATTGATTAATATTTTGAAATGACCAAAATTAACAAAATTGAAAAATTGAAATGCTAAATGTCTTATGTCTCTGGGGGATCTTTCGATGCTGGGGGAATTTTCAGTTCGATAAAAAAATCTCCCGGCAATGGTTCCTATATAAGAAGAAAAACAACTATCTTCTCCTTATTCTTCTTGGTCTATTAATCCTCTTTATTTGTACCTAAACAACTGATCTCTGTTTAGTTTGAGCTCTTTTATTAACTATATCCGATATCTATTTTTTGGCTTTCCTACATGATACTTTATATATATATATATATATAATTTTGCTTTTCAAGAAATAAATGTCTTATGTTTTTATTTGACTAAAAATATAGATTTTAAATTATGAAAATTAAATATCTCTATTTTTAAAATAGATGAGTCAAAATTACATATTAGAAAAAGAAAGAAAACTAAAATTATATTTAAGATCAATAAAATTTAGATAAAAGTTTTAAAAAAAGAAAATAACTTGTATCTATTATAATATTAATAATTATTATTAAATTTTGATTATTATTATTATTATTGATTGGTTGTTTAATCATATATTGACAGAGTAGATATAGAGAAAGTTCTGATGATAGGTGCATACGATCCCACTTGTGTGCGCATGTGCTCTAGCTGGCAATCAGTGCACCCTAACCTCCAAACAGAACACATGTCCAAATTAAGTTTGAGATAATTCGTACGTACAGATATAGAGCCATTATCATACACACACACTAAAAAAAAAAAAAGTATTTTTCTTATGTGTTGTTAGCGTTTGGTTTATACTCCTTAAAAAAAAAAAGCGTTTGATTTATACGAAATTGACAGATTGTCACATTAGTTTTGATTGGTGAGAATAAGTACTTGGTTGATGTTGCTAGTCTTTGGCTTCTCGTTAACTAACCTCATCAGTACAGGACTTCTTATTGGATGTTGGTGGCAACAAATCTTTTGATAATACTTCTGGCGACATGTATTGCATCTATGCTAAGAGTGTACATTATTATATAGATTAATTTAAAAGCTGTTAGAGATGCTGCACCATAAATTATATGAAACAGTAGTACCGTTCATAATAGAATCCCTCACATCTATATCATTTGCAAGCTTAATATATTGATTTGTGAAGTTTTAAAACAACACAATTCACTGCATTTTCTATGTTTTTTTACATTAGTTATATGTGTAATCCATGTTAAAAAGATTTTCTATATTAATTATACATATAACCGTCAATGAAAAAAAAAATGAGTGATCTCTTTTGTTATAACTTACAACATATTTTACGTGACAAAAAAATTATATCATATAAATTATTTTCATATTATATCTTTTGGATAATTTTTTTTAATTTATTCTTGTTTAAAAAATCACAATCTACATCTATACAGATAAAAAAAATAAAAGACCCTTCTACTCCATCCCTTTTGAAACAAATCCCAAATACATGTAGTGAAAAGGTTAAAATTATATAACTTTTACATACATACTTTCTTGCTTCTCAAATATCCTTTAGCCTAATAAGTGATAGATCAATCATACATTTATATGATGAGGAAAAAAAATTATGTATAAAGTTTGATATAATCATCTAATTACAATTTATCATATATAATATTTTTTTATTTTTAAAATAATTATTTTAAAATAATTCAAAAATGAGTTGTAAATAAATGATATTATAAATAAATCTGTTTTACATCGTGATTCATATGCATAAATATTAAATATATGTGAGGATTTTCTAATCCTAAATATACTAATTAATTTTTCATTTTGTTAAACGCAACAACTTTAAATTAAATGGCATCCTAACGTCCAAGCATAGACATTATTAACTTTGCTTGTGACTTTCAATACTCATAAAGAAATGTCACATTGTTATTTTTGGCCGGCCGATCGGATCAAAATTTCTTGACTTTTGTGTGAAAAAAAAAAAAAAAAACCTGTACTATACGAGAAGACAGGTATTTTGTGTTTTTTTTTAATATTTCAATATCCATCTCATTTTTGTGCAGGGAAGAGAGAGAAAAAATGTAGAAAATATGATTAATAATATAATAAAAAAATGTAGGTATGAATATAATGACTTTTTTTTTGGTACAACTACTAGAATAGCATTAAACATTCATACCAGCACCTACTATACAATTTATCTCGCATTCATAAACTAATTTCTTGATTTATATATAATAATATTTTTAATAGGAATAATGTGTAATTTAAGCATAATAATTAAATCATATATTTGATTATTTTTAAATATTTTACGTTGAGAGAAATTAAGGAAGTGTATTGAATTAAAATTTTAAAAAATTATTTTGGCATAAAAATTCTTGTAAATTTTAAAAGATTATAGTTCAAATTTTAAAAGATTTACAAAAGAGTTTAATGGTCATACTGGTATAAAATATTCAAAATTAATTTTAAAAGACTTTTATGAATTCATAATATTTAAAAGACTTTTATGAATTCATACTATAACATCTTTTTTAAGTTATAAAAAAAATTACTAGTGAATTTTATTGAATTTATTTAAAATCTTAATAGTCTCAATTGAATACTATAATACATATTTTTATTATTTAAAAATCTTGATTAAATAGTTTAAGACATTTTAAAAAAAAAGTCTTTTAAAATCATTCACCCTCACAAGTTATATTAATTTATTCTTTCAACTTTTATTGGTCTCTAACATTGGTTTTTTTGGTCAGAAGTTGGATAAAAAATTGAAGTTTTTACCTTTTTAAAATGAAAAACTCTATGTATCTTTTAACTGCTCCATACGAGTATTATTTGTTTCCATAGTTAACAATACACCATCATAGCAATCAGCGAAGAAAATAATATCCTATATATTTGAAATATTAGAAATTTGAATTGCTTACTAATAACTTTTTCTTCAATTAAAATTTATAAACTTCATCTTCTTCAACGTTCGTCATCATGCATGCTTGTCAAAAACATACTTTTGCTCCGCAAACTTTGATAATGTTTTCCACATATGTTTCGTAAGTAATGAATGGTTTTGACTAATCGACTATCGTTAACTATTATTATTGAAATACTCCAGCTGAACACTCTAAATGAAAGAGGATTACGTGATCGTGTGTGAAAGAAGGATTTACAAGTATTTCTAAAACACTTTTAATAAAGGTGAATAAAAATTAAAGAATATCTTCTACATAGTATATCTCTTTCTTTTATTTTGATTCGAAGTTATAAAGTTTATATTTTTTTTTGCTAACTGTTATAAGAGTTATATGATATCTAGTCTTCTATCTTAAATCCATTCATACATGCATGAACCAAACATAATGTCACAAAAATCTAAATTAAAATTAATAAATTCCTTGTAACAAAATTAGTTGTCGTTTGTACATTTAAGGTGTACAAAGTGCATAACATAGAATATTTTCTCTGCATAATTTTTATTTTTATTATGATATTGATATGAAATAATTATTTTTAAAAATAATGATTAACTTTTTTGGAAGATTGCAAGTGCATATAAGATGATGAATATTTATTTTTAACATAATTTATTTAATTAATATTCAAAAATCAACTCAGAATTCAAGATTCAAACATGAATTACTTGATTGACATAAATTGATACCACTTGTATTGTAGTTCTCCACATATGAGTTTGGTTTAGACATATGAAACTGCATTAACATGATTATTATGTCTAAAAAAATAAACTGCATTAACTACAACTAATATTTGATTATATGCATAAAACATGATTATTTTTTTACAATTAAAATGTATAACAAATAATTTTTAACATATATATTATATTATAACTAAAAATTATAATAAATGAATATATTTTAGTATAAAATATATATTTTTGGTTTATAATAGAATGAATAATATACTATATTATTAATATAAATCTGCATTTTTGTATTAATAGCTTAATTTTCTTTAAAAATTATATAAATATAAGATAAAACAATGTCAA
>PYAF01003464.1:1560717-1579607 GCA_007407185.1 Glycine tomentella
TATAAGATAAAACAATGTCAAACCACTAATACAAAACTTTTTCTATAGGTACTCTGCTTTCCTTTTTAGTTATTGATTAATTTAGTAAATAGTTTTATTTAAGTTTTTCAGATGTTTAAAAAACATACTGATCAAAATGTTATTTTTAAAAATTTAATTTTTTTAACACTTCAAATTAAGAAAACTACTAAACAGTGATACATTGTTACAACCACTGAATCATTTACAAATAATTAAAGATATTTAACCATTTTAAAAAATTCTATAATCAACTAACACCACAATAATATGAACAAGAAACACTGGAAAATGAAACTTATTAAAAAGTTAAAATGTTATATATATATATATATATTTTGTTTTAACATATTATTTATCACTTTATTCATCCCATGCACCAGAAAGGATTCTACAAAATGAGCACAATTCATTTTTACCAAAAGACACTGCTACGATTTATTCGATTCAGGTGTCTTAAAAGTTTTATAGTTACATACATTATATAAGGTAATAAAAGAAAGATATATATATATATATATATATATATATATATATATATACACATTATATAAGGTAATAAAAGAATAAAAGTTTTACTCTTTAAAAAATAGAATAAATTACACTCATATATCGTATGTTTTGCTTAAATTTCACCAGATACCCTTCTCTTTTTATACCTTACAAAAAAACTTCTTATTTGTTTAGATCACATTACTCTCAGACCCCATCCGTCCTAAACACCGTTTATAATTTAAAATAAATTAGACACATACTGGTCAAATGACTTTTAATGAAATTTTTTGTCTAGAATACACTTATCTTCTTTCTCTCAACCTGAAAATATTTTAAAACTCTTATTTTTTTTCTGTAATTTGAGGTAAACTCAACTTTTTGTTGGACGTGAACCCACTTTGTTGGTACGCATTGTTAACACTCTTTCGCTCATCCTTTGTGCTACTAACATACATATGAATTGAATTTTGATTCTCAGCAAACATTTTTCAGCACATTATGATCAGTCTTAAGGGGAAAAATTTTATTGCTAACAGTAAAACAAAATTACAAAATAAAAAGGTGACATGGTGACAAGTCTAAAGCAATGTTGCTTGCATAGTCATGTGCATTGAACATTCCAAACTTATCAGAATCAACATTACATATCTCACTTGATTCATGTTGTCTGGTTTAGGACCCATATATTTCACTTCATCAATTGTGTTTCTGTTATCCCAAACATCAACGCTATTTTAATCAACAATAATAAATAAATGATTTATAGTTCATCAATTATGTTTCTTGTGGTCTCAAATATCAACACTATTTTAATCAATAATAATAATAAATGATTTTAAAAATAATAAGTGAGCATCGAAGATGAAGACAAATGGAAGAGCTCAATGGAGAACTCGCGAAATGGAAGAGGAATAATGGAAAATTCGCGAACTAGAAAAGGAATGGTGAAGAACTCGAGAGCGGTGAAGAAGAATAGGACGTGAAGGTTATGAGAGAAAAAATAACTCCCACCTCTTAGACGCTAAGAACTCATCAACAAGAAAAAAGATGAACACTACTCATAGAATGGTGAAGATGAATGAAACGTCAATCCTAAATTTTATAAGAGAGGATAATTTGAGTTTTATAATTAAAATATAAGGATAATTTTATCTGCTAATATATTTTAATTGACATTAGTTAATAATAATAATAGATATAAGTGTAATTTGCTCTAAAAATACTATAAAATAGAAACAAAATATGTTTATTTATAAATAACGTCCCGTCGTGGTGGGTGGCTCCGTAATCCAAACCGTCAAAATTATGGTACTGTAAAGTTGCTCTCCTGTCTCTCTCTTTCTTCTGTTCTTCCTTTCGTCAATTATTATTAAATCCCTGTTAAGGAATAAATATATTACTTCTTTTGCTAAAGAGGAAAAAGAAAAAAAAAAAGAATTTTAAATTAAATGAAAAGTAGATTTTTTTTTAAAAAAAATCAATTTTTTTATTTCATTTTCTTATATTTTCTCTCCAGTCAAACGGAAAATATATTGTGATGCTTATTTTTTTTCTTCTCAATTTTCTTTTCTTATATTTTCACTGCTTTGATACAGAGCCTACGTATTATATAGAGAGAGAGAGAGATAAAATCGTTTTTCTTTTGGGTTTCTGATGTGTATTTGTATGAAGAAGAACGGGACAGGAGGAGAAATATAATCATAAGAGAGAAAAAGAGAAAGGAAAAAGATGATGAATGAGCTTGAAACAACAGATTCCTCTGCATCTGAGTTTGTTGAAGTTGATCCAACTGGCAGATACGGCAGGGTAACTATACTATTATACCCTCTTTCTTTCCTCTTATCCGTGTTTGTTTCCTGTCTCAGTTTTATCATTTTTGTTGTTGTTGCAGTACAATGAAATCCTCGGCAAAGGAGCTTCCAAGACAGTGTATGAATATTTCAGATAAACTCCCATCCGTTTTTTGTTGTTGTTGTTGATGATGATGTTTGGTTTGTTCTGGTTGATTACGTTATTGGCCCCACCACTAATTATACAAAGCTGAGGGTCCTCTTTATTTTTAATTTTTTCTGTGTTTGTAGAAATGGGCATTTGATATTTTATTTATTTATTTTGGATTGATTCAGATATAGAGCATTTGATGAGTACCAAGGGATTGAAGTTGCTTGGAATCAGGTTAAATTGTATGATTTTCTGCAGAGCCCTGAAAATCTCGAGAGGCTTTACTGTGAAATTCATCTCCTCAAGACGTTGAAGCACAGAAACATAATGAAATTTTACACATCTTGGGTTGATACAGCAAATAGAAATATCAACTTTGTGACTGAAATGTTCACTTCTGGCACCCTTAGACAGTGAGTTCCCTCCATTTTCATCCTTATTATATATGATCATTATCCATTTTGTGCTTTTGAGAAGTTGTGTTATTTTTTTCTTCTTTTATATTTATTTGTTTTAATTATCACAATAGGTATAGGCAAAAGCACAAGAGAGTTAACATTAGGGCAGTAAAGCATTGGTGTAGACAGATCCTGAGAGGGCTTCTCTATCTTCACAGCCATGACCCACCTGTGATCCATAGAGATCTTAAATGTGATAATATTTTTATCAATGGAAACCAAGGGGAAGTTAAGATTGGGGATCTTGGGTTGGCAGCAATTCTCCGTAAGTCCCATGCTGCTCATTGTGTAGGTATGTCTCTTTCATACTGTATAAGATATCAAGAAAAAACCTAGCCAATTCAAACACCAGATTGGAATTAGTTCAGTTCGTTGCCTTTTGAAAATGTTTTGGCAGTAACATATGAAACTGTGTGATATGTACTGAACAGTTGGCGTTGTTAACATAATTAGAGGATTGATTTGAACAAGGATCGGTAATTCTGATTTGAGTTTTATTTGTTACATTTGTATTTCTACAGGGACGCCTGAGTTCATGGCACCAGAAGTTTATGAAGAGTCATATAATGAATTAGTTGACATATATTCCTTTGGGATGTGTGTATTAGAAATGGTCACATTTGAATATCCTTATAGCGAATGTAGCCATCCAGCACAAATCTACAAGAAAGTTATTTCTGTAAGATTGCTTTCTTTCCCTTTTCTATTGAAGAAGTGTTTTTTTCAGGAGTGGCAAGATATCAATCGCATTTTACATTTCCAGGGGAAGAAACCAGATGCCTTGTATAAAGTGAAGGATCCAGAAGTGCGACAATTTGTTGAGAAATGCCTGGCAACAGTGTCTCTAAGGCTCTCTGCTAGGGAGCTTCTAGATGATCCTTTTCTTCAGATTGATGATTATGAGTATGATTTGGGACCGGTGGACAGTGGAGCATTTGATGACTTGGGTCCTCTTACCCATCAACCATTCTTTGATCTCCACCAGAGTTTTAGTAACATGAGTACTGAATACTCAAATGGCTTCGAATATGGAGACTGGTATTCTCATCCTGCTGATATTGAACCTAGTGGAATTGAACTTTTTGAGTGCCATGATGAGGAAGCCTCTGAAGATGTTGACATAAGCATCAGAGGCAAGAGGAAAGATGACGGTGGCATCTTTTTGAGACTAAGAATTGCAGACAAAGAAGGTTGGAAAATTACTTTTATTGTTTTGGTAGTCTATACCCATGACTTGTATATTGCAGGATGGAATTTAAGATTGATAATTTGACTTATTTATGTGGCAGGCCATATTCGGAATATTTATTTCCCATTTGACATAGAGACGGACACAGCATTAAGTGTAGCAACTGAAATGGTTGCAGAACTCGACATTACTGATCAGGATGTTACCAGTATAGCAGATATGATAGACGGGGAAATTTCTTCCTTGGTACCTGAATGGAAGCCTGGACCAGGAATTGAAGAAACTAACCATCATGTAAATAATTTTTTTTGTCACAATTGTGTGTCTATTCATACTTCGGGTGGCAATGTTATGGAATTTCTTTCACATAATCAAGGTGGAAAGAACTTGCAACTTCCTCAATGCTGTAGGCATGGATGTACTTCAATGCATGGGCGTTTCGAGGAGATTACCTTCCCATCTGAGTGTGACAATCATGTTAGAGGGGATGCACCTATCAAATCAAGCCAATCAGACTGCTTGCAGCGTCAGGAGTCATGGAATCATCATGAAAGTTGTGAACCGAGTCCAGTAGAGTCTGATCAAAGTCATTCTGACGAGCAATTTGATAAACCAGCATTAGCAGAAGACAAAGGAAAAAAAGGTATTTGGGAAAACAAGTTCGCACATGATCCAGGTAACCCCCCACGAAGTTTATCAGGAAATTATTTCTCTGCTATCCGTTTTTTGTGTTGTGGCCCTGAGATTGAATATGAGAAAGAGGTTCGACAAGAAATGAGATGGATCAAAGCAAAACACAATAGGGAGTCAAGGGAACTTGGAGATAAACGGTTTGGTATAGCAACTGAATCTTCATATACTAGTAATAGAGAGCACAAAACTGAACAAGGCATTATGCCACCACTGCCACAAACAGCAAACGGTGTGCACCATGGGATTCACTTGAAACCCTTACGTAATTTCTGGAATTATGAATCCAGTTGCCGTTCTCAAATCCAAAAGAACCACCCCAATTTGGACACCCAAATGGCCCAAAATTGTGAGGTGATGTGTTCTCACAAAGAAGGTATGGTTACTGCAAAGAGTTTTTACACAGGCTCGCTTAGAGACACTCTACACAGGACAGTTTCCCTTCCTGTTGATGCTGTGGATATTTAGTTTTATGACACACTGGTTGCATTCTTTTGTGCATTATGTACATACTGTCCTAGAGGCTATCTGATTTCTACACCCCACCTTTTTTTCTTGGAATTTCAATTTTCCCACAAAGATACAAAATCCTTTCCTTACAAAAGTATCAATACAGTGTCATATACTTAGAATAAACAGATTTTTATTTTTTTGGTGAGGGGGCGGTGATCAATCATGGTTCATGAACGTGGCTTGTGTAATAGTAGTACTTAGTATAACAATCGGTCAAATCTATATGCAATTTTGTCCAAGCCTTCTTTGGAAAACAAATTGTATTGGAATTACTAGGAATGAGAAAACAACGTGTCACAGCTGCATGTATGTTTTTTTCCCCTTCAAAATAGAACTACAATAATTGAGTGTGCTGTGCCAACTGGGTGAAATTCGCCCTTAAACTTAATGCCTGTGGAGATTCCAACCCAAATGGTGTCTGTCCATTTTATGTTAGTCAATTACCCTTTTATGATCCTTCCGAAACAACGAGCAAATTCAAGTGCTCTTGGTGCAACCAACTGTTTGGTTGTTTCTAAATTCCAAACAAAATCAACTGAATGAGTTGTTACGCTGGTACGCACTGTTGCCTCGTTGAAATTGCTCAATTCCGCTGCGTTATACATTTGTTCTAAAATGAGGATTCAAAGGGGGGAACATTGTTGAATTTTCATGTGCATGGGAAGTGAAAGGGATGAATACACGTTGACAAATGACAATGCAATCAATTATTTACTAATATTTTCAAGAGTTTGGTTCACATATACTATTATTTGGCGTGTCAGTTCCGACTGGGCGTTGCCAATGAGAATATGAGATGCTTTGCCCATTAGCTTTATTTCTTTTCAATCATGAATGACGCGCTTGATTTCAAAAGAAAATCAATTAATTTGACCCAAGAAAGAAAGAAAGAAAGAAAGTGTAAAGGGGTATTGTATTTCAGCTTTGCTATTTGGATTCTGCTAATAGAACTACATTTAGCGACCGTTTTTACTTTTTACCCAGTCACCTCATTCATGCTGACTTTCTTCCATTGGAATTTACGGTCTTCTTAAAATTAGCTTGGTCATTATTAATAGATATGATTAAATAATATACTGCAACTTTTAATTTAATATAAATTATTAAAAATATTAAACCAAAAATAATATACTATTTATAATTCTATAATAATAAAAGTTTAATTTATAAATAATAATTCATAATATATAATGTTTAAAATTAAATGAATCAAATAGATCATAATATTTAAGTTCAATATCACTAATATTTTATAGTCAGTATAATTAAAAACTAAATAAATATAATTACAATAGTTATCAACAATCATCATATTGAATTTTAAATTAAAAAAATAATCGGCCAACCGATCAGAACATTTTATGCCTGTTCCATTCGCTTTCGAACCGATATAAACGATGTTTACATTGATTATTGAAAAATCAGTTTTTAAAGTCAAATGAACTTCCTCCCGAAAAAAAGTTTAAAAGTTTAATGAATTGTTCTAATGTTTGGTCCTGATCAGACTAGTTTGACATAAAGATTAAATCCAAGTTTATAAGCAACCCAGATCAAATCAAGTAATTTGACACAAAGATTAATGTATTAAAATTAAGATTGAATTGTTCGGATGTTATCCAAGTTTGATCTTTGATATAAATAATTGAAAAGACTTTATTTACCTCTTAGTCGAACTCTAGAATAATCATAATTTCTTTTCCTTAACGAATCGGAGGATTAAAATGAAATAAAAAATACTCAACCCAAAAAATAACACCATAATTGCTTTGGGAGTTTTTTTGTTTAATGTAAGTAGAACGTGTTTCTAAACACACCTTGAATGATCTAGTTCTAACAATACAACATTTTTTTTTTCTTGGAGCATCCCAAAAATAGTCATATAAAATATGGAGAAACCATAAAATAGCCTACTGTCTGTAAATCATGTTTGTACTGTGTTACAAAGACATTCAAATAAAATATTTTTTAGGTAAAACAAATAATATTTAGATATATTAGATCTCCTAAAAAAAAGATAGATTAGATGTGAATTTATGCACAAGAAAATGTTTAAAATAGTTTAAAAAAACATAAAAAATGACATATTAAAGTCAATGTTAACTTTAGACGGTCAATTACTTAAAAGACCAAAATTGTTAAAAATAAAAGGAGTATATATTTTGATTTAGAGATAAGAGGACTAAAATTGTGAATTTAAAATTATAAAAAATTAAAATTATAATTTAATCTTTTTTATTTTATAAATTGTTACTAGTAATTAATCATTTAATGTTTTTTTAAAGGAAACATTTAATGTTTTAAACGTGATAAAAGTGTAAATACATCTGACAATTCACTACTAATCAAAAGTGAAAATCACGTTTAGGGATTGAACTTGAATTCTATCAAAAGTCAAAATTTTAATCATACTATTATAAAGAGATTTATTTCCCGTTTAGGTGTCAGTTTTATTTATTTAAAATTGTTACTATTAATTAATCATTTAATATTTTAAATATGATAAAACTGTAAATACATCTGATAGTTCATTTAAACTCTTGACTCACACATGATGTGGGGACAGTCTGATAATTCAACATAACATATATATGATAAAACTGCAAATACATGACTATTCATTTAATCATTTACTTTTGTTTTTAAAAGTAAGAAAAAAAAACAGATATTATACATGTCCTAATCGTTTTTATTGGATTGAATCAATTTTCATATCCAATATTGAAAAGTAGTTCAATCCATATTGATATCGAATGAAACTCTTTCCCACACATTTATATTTTTTTTAATATAATGACTAACCTAATATATTTATTATTTATGAAATTACTATGCTAATTTATTGTTTTATGATCATATTTTCTAAATTATGTGTTACAGTATAATTTTAACCTTTTTTTTATAGTTTTAGATTAATAAGATTTTGTTTCTATTTATCGTATAACTTTATTGTTTTAAATAAAAATGAGATTAATTTAAAAATGATAAAAAAAGATATCCTCTAACATTTGAGAAGAGTGATTAGGCCTTTGCGAATAAAAACCATAATTTTAACTTTGTCTTAAATTAATTTGTTTCATTTGAATTTTAAATAAACATGTTTAGTCATAACAAAAAAATGTTTTAGTGACAAAATTTAGTGATTAATTGTTTTTCATCATTAATACTGCAACAAAAAACATTTTTTAAGTTTTTTTATATAAATTATTTCATCACTAATATTAATTTTTATCTAGTTGCATCAAGCTTCATCAGTAAAGTTGTGTTTTATTGAATTATTGGTCATGAGTTCGAATTTAAAAATAATCTCTTTATATATAAAAAAATAAGTTCTAGATAATGAGATACCACAAAATTATGGAATTTAATTGAAATGTGTTTTTCTTATTCAATGTTGAATCTACATTTTATGATAAAATTGTTAATTTTTTTAATAATTATTTTAAAATTTATGTATAAAGTGCTATTCAATTTATTCATTATATAAAAACATTTACACTTACTATATTATAACTAAATTCTTATGAAATTTAATTACAGTGTACTATCTGTAAAACATTACATTGCGCACCTTTTTTTTATCAATGGGAAAATAGAAACAAAAGCTGAAAATAGAAACTATCTCCTAACTGTTGCCACTCGTTGCGCATCTGCAATCAGAGGAAGGAGTAATTGCTGCGGACAGTTTTGGAAAAAAAGGCACGGTGTAAATTTATAAATACTTTAAATATCATGTAGATTATAATGGATTAATAATATAAAAATCTTTTATTAAGAGAATAATAAAATTAAATTATTATTTAATGAGATGTTTAATGGATTAATAATATAAAAATATTTTATTAGGAGAATAATAAAATTAAACTCTTATTTTATGAGATGTTGATTGATGACCTTTTTTAAGTTGGCATGGCGTTAATAAAGGCAAAAGAATCTAAATAATACAAATTAAATAAAAAATTACGCATTTGGGACGGTTTTGAAACTATTTATAAATCTGGGGCAGTCAGAACCGCCCAGAATTGGGCAGGAACCGCCCAAATCCAGGCGGTACCAAGGGGGTAGAACCGCTTGGATTTGGGCGGTTCCAGTGCTGCCCAATTCTGGGCGGTTCCGACTCGTGACACGTGTCAGTCCTGCACAGATGGAGCGATGCGTATATAAACTTCGGACGGTCATAACTTTTGACTGGAATGTCCGATTGAGGCGAAACCGGTGGCCACGCGTTCGAAATTGAGAGGAGAAGGCGCTGGCAAGTGCCCAAAGGGGACTTGGTCAAAAAAATTTCTCAAAAAAGGCTTCTAAGTGCCTCAAAATTGTGATTTAATCTTCGAACATCCCAAAATTTTCTTGTTTTCTAATTTTTTAATTATTTAGTCAGTTAATTGCATGCTATTTTTATTTTTTTCATTACTTCTATCAATTTCAAGCATTTCGACATATCGTACACCTCGATCGGACATTTCTATTAATTTTTTTTTAATTTTATATGATTTTTTGGATTTTGTATATATAACTAATTTTTAATAAAATATTTTATTCAACAAAAAAAACTTTTCAATTTTGTTTATGAATTCGAAAAAATTGAATATTTTTTATACTTCTCATTTTTTATATCGAGACTAACCCCATTAAACACATTATTCTCATCACTCTCATCATCTCTTTCATCCTCTCATAATTTGATAATTCTCTTTAAAAAAAAAATAGAAGACAATTTCCCTTTTCTCTTTTTGTTCCAGTCAAAAGCACGCAGTCGATTAACCCGTCATAGAAACTACACTGAATCTCAGACTTTCTGTCAATCGGTGACTCAATTGTATAAAATTAGTGTGGCCAAAACATATACATCCAAGCGAGAAAGAGAATTAGAAAGGATCGTCCATCTTTCATGGTGAATGATCAATTGTGCGAGTAAGTTGGTCACCATCTTTATCTCTCTGGGTAAGCGCAATGCAATTCTTTGCATTTCAATTTGATTCACTGTCTCACGCAGTTTCACTCCTATTTCTAGAGTTCTGCAATGTTTCCCAGCTTCAAGTGCGCTTTGGAATTAATGGGGTGCTACAATCCCGATTATTGTGTTGTGAGTGCACTTTGGGACGAGTGGAACGGGGGGTAAAGTGTGGAATGAGTGCGGCAAAGTTAGGAATGAATGTATTTTGGGATAAATGGGGTTATCATATAAAAAATCCAAAAAAAATTAAACAAAACCATATAAAATTTAGAATATCGAAAAAAGTTACAACGGCGTATGATATGTCCTTCAAATGGTCTAACTTTTGATAGAAATGTCCGATCGAGGTGTACGATATGTCGAAATGCTCGAAATTGATAGAAGTAATGAAAAAAATAAAAAATAGCATGCAATTAACTGACTAAATAATTAAAAAATTAGAAAACAAGAAAATTTTGGGATGTTCGAAGATTAAATCACAATTTTGAGGCACTTTTGGGAACTTGCCAGCGCCTTCTCCTCTCAATTTCGAACGCGTGGCCACCGGTTTCGCCTCAATCGGACATTCCAGTCAAAAGTTATGACCGTCCGAAGTTTATATACGCATCGCTCCATCTGTGCAGGACTGACACGTGTCACGAGTCGGAACCGCCCAGAATTGGGCAGCACTGGAACCGCCCAAATCCAGGCGGTTCTACCCCTTGGTACCGCCTGGATTTGGGTGGTTCCAGTGCTGCCCAATTCTGGACGGTTCCGACTGCCCCAGATTTGTAAATAGTTTCAGAACCGTCCCAAATGCGTAATTTTTATTTAATTTATATTATTTAGGTTCTTTTGCCCGTCAATAAATGTCTCCACGTTTATGATTGAAAGAGAGCCTATGTGGGGCATGACGGAAATCGATTATAAAATTGAACCTACTGGTAGTTAGCAAATGAAGCTTAAGTCAGCATTCAGCAACTGACATCAAACAGTAATAATTCCTACAACTAAGTATTGCCATATTGGATTCCGTCTAAACCAATACCAAAATAATAATAATAATTAAATATTAAACATTGAAATTTTATTTTATTTTATTTTATGATCATAACTTTCCAAATTTAAAAAATGATTTTAAAGAATGTATTCTCAGAGTCATGCACAAATAAATTCTGGGAAAGTTCACCGAATACAGCAGACCAATTTCTAAACAGAAAGACACCTATTTCAATGATAAAATGATTGTCTATAATGTTGTACATATTCTTTAGAGTTGATCCTACTGGTAATTTTTACAACTAATGCCATCAATATTTAATATTGAACCTTTGTAAGTGATACAATATTGTACATATTCTTTAGAGTTGATCCAACTGGTAATTTTTACAACTAATGCGATCAATATTTAATATTGAACCTTTGTAAGTGATACAACGTCATTACTGACATTGGCCGCAGCTGAAAATTGCCTTGCAGATTGAGTAGCAGGACAATCTCAATAGTTTTAACGATATTATTTCAGTATTACTGGAGATGATCCTTAATTGTGCAATCACAACCCAATTTAAGTTCATAGCTCTAGAGGAGGCTAGAAGCAGAATGCAAGCATACCATCACAACTTACAAAGGCCGTAAAAGCGGGTAATCTTCAAGTAACTCCCGTTCTGAGAGAGTATCGTTCTCATTCTGTGGTGTCCATAACACCTCAACTGCCTGCAAGTAATTCAAGCTCATAGTGATATCATTTCAAAAAAAATGAACCATCAACATAGGCAAAATGACTAACGAAGTAACATTGATCTTACCAATAATCTGCTTGACGGAATGGAACCAAGTTTCTGTAAAGCTTCCTTCAAGTCTCCACTTCCATTGATGCTAGGAAGTTTATGTTCTCCTTCGGCAGCTGCCAAGATTGTTATCTGATATATAATAAGAACGTGAATTAGAAGAAAGATTTATGAACTGTCCTCATGGAACTCCAGTCTTCACCCTTCTGAGCAACAAGGGGCAAACGAACAAGTTGGAAATAAAGAAAACTTAAATTTTTTTTTACCAGCAAAATTATAAAATCTAAATGAAACAAATTGTTTGTGCCTTCCATTTCCCTTTCCACTGAACAGATTCACAGGGCTTAAATCCAAACTTTTCAAAGCTAAACAAAAGTTTACTCCAGTTATGCATATTGAATTTAGGATTATTGATGATATATGCTTGCTAGAGTAACGGATGTAGGTAAATACATATTGACCTACGTTTTAGAAAGAAGAAGCATCAGAGTTATGAAACAAGCAAGAATCCACCTCTATGTGACACAAACCAAAATTGTTAAAATCACTCAATCAGACAACATCAAGAGAAACAAAAAAAAAAAAAAAAAAAAAAAAAAAAAAAAAAAAAAAAAAAAAAAAAAAAAAAAAAAAAAAAAAAAAAAAAAAAAAAAAAAAAAAAAGGCAAAGAAAATGTATCCAAATCCAAATCCAAATCCATTCAGAATACATCAACAAGAACCAATTAAAACAATTTATTTCAAGGCAACGGTGATCAGACTCAATTGTGCTAATGTCCAACAACCACCATAATAGAACCATAGGTTTCGGAATAGCAACAACGAAGAGAAAGATTCTCAATTGGTTCAGAACTTCAGATTGATTTTATAATCTTTTGTCTTACTCAGGACTCCATAGATCAAATATTTTCCACATCTTTTCATTTATTTATTTATTTTCATTGGAAAAAGATCTTTTCTAGATATAGATGTCAATAGTGATATTAAACCTAGATGTTAGAACAGGTAAGAGGTACCTAAAATGTACTCATAGTCATAGGTGAAGTCTTCCTAACACAGGTTAATATGTAAAAAACTAAAAATATTATTTCACTATGTTTTTCTAACGTCTTGTGTTACTTACAAGTGTATAATGAAAATACAGAGCAGTAAAAACATGTAGGAATAAAGTGTGGTGTTTGAATACAATTAAGTGCCTGAAATCTTAGCATGAAACTTAAGATATTGGAAGGTCTTCGTCCCTGTTTCCTACTATTGTACCTCATTGCACTCTAGTGCATTTTTGTGTAAGGGTTAGAGTACTCATTGCACTCTAGTGCATTTTTGTTTTTTGCGGATGATAAAACAAATGCATGCAGGAATACAACAAATTAAAAAATAAGGAAGTTATTAGAAAACAATATTACCACTATGTATTCATTGCTGAACCCATTTGCTCTCTGGCTTCTTGTGCTTTGTCTCTTTATGTTATTAACATTGACTAGTGTCTCTTCATCAAACTTGCCCCGCTCTTCAATTGAAAGTTGATTGAAACGTTTCTCCCCATCTTCAATACCCCGCTTTATGTCCACCTACAAAAGGGTCAATGTTAGATAACCCATTAGTTAGTCAGTAACAATCAGTTTTTAGTTAATTATTTACAATTAGTAAAGGGTATCACATATTCACATGTATAAATAGCACAGAAGAGATAAATGGAGATCGTCTTGTTATTTTGTGATAAAATTGGGGTCTTAGGGGTTTGGAAGGAGTAGCCCCTTGAAATTCTGCAGTTTTCAGTCTTATAATTTGGTTATATCCCTATTTCTTCCTAATACAATACCAGGTTTCTATGGACTTGTATCAGAGCTCTAATTTTGGAGCTGTGATTATTGAATCTTGAAGATGATTCCAACAATGGAGAGCAGGCTTATTGGTATTGGAATGTGTGAGGAAGAGAGGCTATCAAAGACAGCAAAGGCTCTAAGAGACTAAGAGGTGATCTCTCAACTGGTGGCCAACATGGAAACTCAACCTGAATGCAACCTGGTGGACATTAGTGAAGGCACTGGTCAAAAGATTCCAACCAGAGTATTATTTTGATTATCCAGTGTGAGCATGGGGAGTCAAGAAATAGAAGCAAGGATGAAATTCTTGGGTGCAAGAAAACAGAACACAAGATGAAGGTTTGGAGAGAACAGAACTAGCAACTCAAGGGCAAGAAACAAATACAAGAAAACTGCAAGATTTCGGAGAAATCTAGCAAAAGCAACCCAACAATTATCCGCACAAAAGCAGAAGCAAAAATGAAGTTCTAGAGATCAAGAATCATTGCGACAGAGACAAAACAGATGGATCTTTTCAGTTTTCTGGGTTGCAAAGAGGAAACAAAGCTTGAGGAAAGCCCTATGTTTGGCACCTGGGGAGAACCAGGGAGTGAACCAATGGCAACAATGGAGGTTTTGGGTACCCACCACCTCTCTGGACCCACCTGATTCAATTTCTTCCACAAAGCAAAGCAGGCTGGGTCAACAGATGTGATGAAGTTTTGCATCTCAAGCGAAACAGCCTAGCTGCTTCTACCTGAACCACCGGACTGTGGTGCAGGTGTGGTGGCTAACGCTACTGCAGCGATGGAGATGAAAACAAAAGTAAGTTGTTGTTCCACAATTTCAGGGTCAAAGCAAAACCAATGAGGAGAAGCGAGCATGGACAAGATGGGAAGTTTATGGAACAGGTCAGTTTTTTTTTTTACCCTAATGGGCTAAGCCAAATTAGTAAAGGGAATTGGGATGCTATAAAGGACAATTATTTTCTGGATTTAATGAGTCAAGCCCAACTCACTGATAAGACTGCTGAGTATCAAGAAAAAGGGGCTGACTTCTAGCCCCTGATTTGTTTCCCAAATCTCAGATTATTTCTTTTAGTGGGTATGGTGCACAAGGTGCTGGCATTGTGGATTCCCCACAATAATGAGGGTGATACTTTTGTCAGAAGTTGGAAGACAGTATTATGCATTAGTACTAAGTTGTCAACAATTAACAAAAAGTAACATTATTAACAGCACAATAGCACTAAGCTGTGCTGTCTGCAATAACATCTTGAAATCCAAGAAGATTTGAGATTAAAGTCACTTACAGATGAATACGCTGAGATACAGTAATCAGGATGCCGAAGCAAAGCCAGGGTTGTCTCTGCAACAGAAAGTCAATTAACAAAGTAAATTAGAAAAGAAAGTAGATTATACAGACAAGTTGCTTTAAGCTACATCATATAACAATCATAAGACATAATTTGATATTTAATGTAAATATTCCTTTTCAAGAATTTCTATGTTTCCTCAACATTAGGTTCGACCCACATATCATTAGTTAGATGTATATACACTACGTTCACAAAAGTGACTATATTAAATTAAATCAAGAAGCTTTATTCTTAAGTTTGAACAAAACTGTACAGGAAACCTTAATATTTAAATATTAATTGATGAATACAATACATGCAATGCTTGAAACTGAAAAATACTGTGCTATGTAAACCTTGAGGCTTAAAACTATCCTCACATTAAAGTGTAGTTTTCGATGCATCTGACATTATTCTCCAGGATTTTCTTTATCTTTATCTTTTTTCTTTTTGATCAGGACTAAGCGATGTTTATAATTTGAAGCCCTTAGAACACAAACATCATAAATCACTAATTTTTATTTAAATAATTCCTTAATCCTTCATTGATCATTATACAAAATAGTAAATTTGAAAATAATAAACAAGTTCACATGTTTGTAAACCTTACAAGAAAAAACACGTGTGATGAAAAATAGTAAATAAACAAGTGACTAAAACGTCACATATTTAGGAACTTCACCTGTCAATACATAATGCAGACCTTCTGAAGTTGATGTATCCGCAACTGCTGCAATCCTATTCAGATCCCTTTGAAGTGTGCGACCCATCCCCAACAATCCAACCTAAAAGAACAACACCTCCATTGAAAATTTGATATTCACCAAAGATTTAAGAATCATGAATAAAATGACAAAGATTGTGCTGTAAAATGATAGCTAACAAGACATTGCAAAGAAGTCTTTTAAACGCAATTAAAATGGCAACGCATCTTGGCACCAGACCCTTTAAAGTATAAATCTAAATGAAGAATATATGCATTAGTGAGAAAAAACATGGTAGTGATGCATTACTCCAGATAAACAACAGTTCTAACTTCTAACAATTTATTGGAAGCACATGAAGCAAAAATAGTTTATGGCTTTATGCAAATGCCAGCAATCAATCAGGAAAGAAACTAAGAAGGGAGGCACTGATATTTATGTGAAAAACTTGACCACCCTTGAAGATTGAGGATGGTGTTTTTATCAGTGGCGGCAGGCACCTACTGTGAACTATGAAGTGATGAAACCCACTAAGATAATAAAGAAACTGAAAGCAGCACCTACTATGAACTATGAAGTTTAAAATCTACAGCAGGACCAATGTAAATCCAACTGCAGCCACTCCAAACCCTAACATAGTTAATGTAGCTCCAACCTGTGCGATTCTGTTCGAATCCCATCCCCACAACTTCTAAAAGAACAACAACTCCATTAAAATTCACCAAAAATTTCAGAACCAAGAATAATTAAACTGACACCGCAAAATGGAATCGGTAGCTAACAAGACACCAACAAAAGAAGCCTTCTAATTCTAAACCCAACCAAAACAACAACAACATACCAAGGCCCCCGTAACCTTTTGTTCAGAAAGCTAAGCACAGCCGTTCAACTTTCAAACTCAATAAAACCACAACACGAACAGAAAAACATGAAACATAGCAAAATGGTTATAGCACTAATAGCAGGAAGCAATTAAGAAAATAGTAAACTAAAAAGTGTTATGTTAAGCAGACCTGAAGCTTGAGCACGGTGGTTTTATCAGCAGCAGTGAGCACACTACCCTCAGAGCGATCCGAAAGAAAGCCAGAAACCAAAACAAAAGCGAGGAATCCCACTAAGATGAGAAAGAAACTCGAGCCAGCACCCACTCCAACCCCCACGGCCGGCCCCACATAAGGCCCACCGAACGGAGAAGGCCCGTAATACGGCGCCGAAAATGAGAACCCTGAGCTCGAACTCGAAGTCCTCGGCACTGAGTAACTCCTCGAAGAAGAAGAAGAAGACGAAGAAAACGACCTTCCTCCCATTCTTCCTCCAGAAGCCGCGAACACGCAATTTGGATCGTACATTAACAACAGCCCCACCAACACCGCAGCTATGGCAGGTTTCTTCAATGCCTTGAGCGTGTTCGACACCATGCTCGCCAGAACCTCCCACGGGGACTGCGAACTGAAGGTGTTATCAGGGTTCCGCGACGAGGAGAGACATTTGAAGCTTGAAACGCGGCGTTTTGTGTCGGGTATTGGAGTGAAAGTATGGGGCCTTGTGCGGCGAGGAAGGGAAGGTAAGTGGTTCCATTTGAAGTGCGAAGAAGGGTTGGGTTGGATTAAGAGTGTTATGGGCATGGTCATGGAAATTAATTGGGGGGAAGGAGGTTGAAGATCAATATGGAAATCATCGCAATAAAAAAAAAAAAAAAAAGGGAATTTCTCTCTTTGCGTTTATCTCGCCACGTGCCTCAATCCATATTGCATATCCCTATCCCTATATTCTCAATCCGCACATAACACATTTTATCAAGAGTGAGACAAGATTGAACAAAATAAATAAAAATGGAACCAACTAAATAATTATTAAGCCAATATAGAGTCTTCTGTTACTTTGAGGTAACCACATAATACTCTAATCTTAAACCTTGATATATCATAAACGTCACTTAATTTCCTATGACTGAAATTCTTTTCACCTTGATGTAATCCTCAGTTTTTTCTTTCTTCTTTGATGTAAAAAATACACAAGAAAAACACGATATTGTTAGCAAAATCATGTTTTCATGGATACTTTTTTTCACCTTTTAAAAAACGGAAACATATTTTCCTTGTCAATTTTTTTTATTTTTTTATTAATTATAAATGCAAGTTACATTTTTTGAAGTAATTAAATCAACTGTAATATAATTTATTATTTTTAATACTACTCAGTATCTTTATTAATTAAAATTAAATTAATTGGATACAAATTAAAATTTATAAAAATAATTGAATTAATTATTATAAGAAACATGATTTGTTGAGAAAATACACACTGGAATGTGAAAATGGTATTTTTGAAAAAAATAATATAAAATTACTCGATACTCGATAGGAGCCGATAGCAATTTGGTCGGGGTTAATAGCAAAACCCATTTTAGGGTTGTCAGGCCAAGAACTAAAAAAGGTTTTCGGCCCAGCCCGTTTGTAGTGTAAACCCTAGTATTATAAAAACGGGTAGGGTTCCCTGACGTCTCTTTCTTGGTTGTGCGTCGGAGCTGTGTCTGTGCAAATTTGCGTTGTTCTTCGCGGCACACCTCACACTCACTGAACGGTAAGTATGGCGGACAAGGCTGTTACAATTCGAACCCGAAAGTTCATGACCAACAGGCTTCTTTCCAGGAAGCAGTTTGTGAGTTTCCCTTGCCCTTCCTTTTTTCGCTACAAATCTACACCTAGTAACTTGAAATATCACTTTCCTTTGATTATTTCCCTGCTTTGTTTTTTAATTCGCGTATCCTTAGCGAGTGCTATGCATTCTCCCTTATGAGCTGTTCTTGAATATCACTTGGGCGAACTGAGTTGTGCTTTTTAAGAGGATCGATACAATAGTTTTTGTTGTTATTAGAATTATTTGGATCTGATAATTTGCAAGGAATTGTCTGATTTTCACTGGCCAACCGATGTTTCAGATTTCTTAGTTGTTATATGGAATTTGGAGGTGCCCCCCCCCCCCCCCCCCCCCCCCC
>PYAF01003464.1:1579707-1604158 GCA_007407185.1 Glycine tomentella
TATTGATTTGTTTTATGTGGATATCGGAATATATAGGCTGAACTTAAGGAGAAGCTGGCTAGGATGTATGATGTGAAAGACCCTAATACCGTATTTGTCTTCAAGTTCCGAACACATTTTGGAGGTGGCAAATCCACTGGATTTGGTTTGATTTATGACACAGTGGAAAATGCTAAGAAGTATGAGCCCAAATACAGGCTTATCAGGGTGAGTCAACAATTAGTACAACCTCTGCTTTTAAATTTTTGTTTATAATCTGAAATCACTTCTGTTTTATGGTATTTAGATTTTTACAGTGCTGCTGCACTCCTTGCAATATTGTTACTGTTTTTGCAATGTTGTTTGCCTTTTTTGTGATGTCACTTTTCCTTCCAGTGTAGCGATATTGCTGCAATTGCTGTTGTCAGTGTGTTTCTTAACGACTTCTTAATTCAGTTTCTGTTTGAAGCTTAATATTATCATCATTTAACATCTCTTTATCTATCTTTATGTTATCTGGTCTTTGAGAATTATAATATCTTTTGGTAAGGTCTGTCTTAGCCATAATTACATCATTTTGTGCAAGTGAACTAAAATATCTATCTATTATATCAGAACGGCCTTGACACTAAGGTAGAAAAGTCAAGGAAGCAAATGAAGGAGAGAAAGAATAGAGCTAAGAAGATTCGTGGAGTAAAGAAGGTAATTTTGTAGCCAGCAATAATTTTCCTTACCTCTTATGCGATCCTTGTTTCATTAAAATTATAACATATGCCATGTGTTGTTTGTGCAGACCAAGGCTTCCGATGCTGCCAAGGCTGGAAAAAAGAAATAAGTTTTGAGACACCCTGTTTCGATCCTAAGGTTACATTGGTTTTGGTGCTTTGTAATTGTTATTTTTATCTTGCGGTAGATTTATAGAATGAGATGTTTTGGTGCCAGTGTTGATTCTTATTTTAATTTATGTTCGATCGCTTATAACTTCAGATGTTGAGTACATTGAGCAATTGAGAACTCGTGTTATGTGCGTAAATTGGGCCCAAACGCAGGTGCATTTATTTGATTTATATGAAATTGATCAGAGTTTAGTTGATTGAAAAACCATGATAGTGTACTTTTAATGCCAATGGGTTTATTTAAGCGTTTTTATCAATTCGAATTATACAGAATCACTCGGTGTTAGGTGCCAACGAATACTGAATTTCCATGGTTTAGCTAATAATACTATTTTTCATACGGACACAAGTTGAACAACCCTCCCTTTTCTGGTTAAGTTTTAAAAATGTGATACCGCACTGAATTTCGAAGAATGTCTTATCTCCATTTTAGATGGGTAATTAATATTTCCATGATTTTGACAGTGCATTGCCCCCACCTACTATTTCTATACCATTGTAACTCACTTGATTATTTTTTTCCTTGACATCTTCAATCTTCGACGGCGATTGGTATGGTAATTTTTTTTTTAATGTTCAGGAATCATGTTTTTAGGAGCGAATAGAATTTTGGGTGGTCATTGGAAACTTTTTAGGAATTGAATGTGATATTTTTATTAATTATTTTAATTGAAGAGTAGTTTGATATTTTTATGGTAAAAGGAAAATTAATCTCGAATGGATTATGATTCACAACTCCTTTCATGTTAAAGTTTTTGAGAAAATATCATTAAGAAAAAATTCTCGGGGAACATGAATTTTATTTTTAAAAAAAAATAAACTGATAATGTTTTTGAATTTTAAGTGTAATTTTTAAAATAAATTGTGTTTGACAACAGAATAATTGAAATAGTTCTTAAAATCGTTTTTGTAAATATTTTTACATTTATTTTTAAAATTAAAAAAGTTTTGTGAAATTGATTTTAGTTAAAAAAATTATTTTTCATATTTGATAATTTTTTTTATTGCTGTTATAATCATATAAAAATATTATGAAACTAATTTAACATATATGAAACTTTTAAAATGAGTTTATTTAAAAATAAATATTTTAAAAAATTGATTTATTTTTTTTTTGAAATAAAACTAAAAAATTATTGTTATTTTAAAAAATTTGGATATTCAACTAAAAATCATTCCAAACGAATCATAAAATTCCCACAAAACTTAAAGCTTCTCCTTACCAAATGCCTCGTTAGTGTGATTTCATTCTTTCAAAATTTCCGATATTGGTGTTAAGTTGTACAGGCATTTTATTAAAATCAGAACCAAGTGCCACGCTGTCTTTTTCGCCTTGCATGTGAAATAAGGGCGGTCGTATGTTATCGTAAATTGTTCAGTCTCTATCGTTGCTTCTCATTATCGTCAGATTATGTTATTTTTTCGATTTAGTCAAAATAACAGCTTAAGTAAATGAAAATATGTTGGTTTAACGTTTGTAAAATCCAATTCAAAACCAGGAATTATAGTCTTATTGTTTGTGTTGGTCTGTCACTTGATTACGACTCACTTTTAGATTTCAGCTCTCTAACATCCTTCTTGCACGTTTCCTTCCACTAATCCACTTGGTGGTGAAACTAGGCTACAATGTTTTCTGTTCTCAGCTCCCTTGCGCCGAACGATCAATATCCTTCATCCTTCTTCTCACATATTTCCTATCATGCCTGTCTCTTTCAGTTCCATGATTTATTTGCCAAACTTATTAACTTGACCTTCTTCGATTCATTTGCGAAGCATCTGCCATAGTCATTCCTCTCTTAGAAACTTTCTGAAACATAGGTTGGTCTGGAACGAGTTTGAGCAAAAAGAAAATCCTTTTTTGATAAACATTTTTTAATGAACTCAAATAAAATCCGAATCAATTGAATGGAGTTGGGTTGAGTTAAGCTTGTCAAGTATTGTTTGAGAGAAAAATAATCTAAACCAATTATATTAATTGAGTTGGATTGAATTACACGTGTCAAAGTTGTTTAACATGACCCGAACTAATTCAACAAAACTTGGATTATATTGGCTCAAGTCGTACGTTCTGTTTCTGGGTATCTTGATTTTTTTCAAGGAATTAAAAAATTATTTATAAGCAAACATCTAAACAAAGATAAATTTTCGTATTATACTTAGAATATATTTCAACATTAAAAATATTAATAAAATAAAATAGAGAGAATAAGGTCGGGGAAGTTAAACAAATTAGGCAAGTTTATACCATGTGTTATTCTAATTTTGACTTGTGTAGAGTAACTCGTAGTTTGGACTGAATAGAGGTTAGTCAGAAGTCTCATTCGCAGATTGAATTAGATTAATGTTAACTCCAACTAAACAATGATTTTCGTATGAACCGATGATGTCAATGGAAAAAGTTTTTAGTTTTGTGCAGCGATTTCTATTATTTAGTGTTCAATATCTCTGTCATTTTTTCCTAGGGAAATGGTATTTAGTGTAATTAACTTATAAGAACAAACTTAAAATTCATAAACTTATGCGTTTATATTTAAAATAATAAAAATTAATAGACAAAAGAAAAATATTCTTTATTAACTTGTAAAGTTAAGATAGATGGGGCGCAAGCACAAAAAGTCTCAAGGTTTACAATAGAATTAGCCCACTATACTGTGTTAAGTAGTGAGTTGTCAAAATGGAAAAAAGGATATAGTCATCCGCATAGCAGTTTTATGTCCATATCTCTCTTTGAAAAGTATTATTATGTCGGTTCCACTCATTTAATATCTATCAAGAAGAAGATATACAAATTTTTTACACAATTTTGTTGTGAATTTTTTTAAGATTAATTAACTCTGTCCAATTATATATGAAGTATCTCTATGTTTTGTTTATTGACTGAAAAGTATCTCTATGTTCTACCAAGTTTTCACAAAATAATTAAATAAAGAATCTGTTTTTGTATTAAATGAAAATTTTATTAATTTTTTAAATATATTTTAAGGTCAATGTTTTCAATGATTCTCTCATGGCTAAAATTTAATTAGTATTTTATTTGTAATTTAACAACCTACAAAGTTTCACAGTACTACATGCTATATATGTTTTTATAAAACAATATAATATTTTAATTAAATTACTCAAGAATTTTTGCTTCATGTTATGTGTAAATTAATTTATTATCACATTATTTTTATGATAAACTTTCCAAAAATATTTATTTAAAATTAACCAAACACATTAAAAATATAATACACATAAAAATTATTTAATAATAAAATAATTTTAATGCAAATGTTCTAAATATATTTATTAACGCATGTCTAATCTATTATTGAATATTATTGGATATTTAAAAATAATAATATTTTAAATATAAACAATAGTTTTTATTTTTCAGACTGTTATCCTAAAAGTATTCGACTAATTAGTGCTTTTTTAAAATGAAGTATAAAAAATTAAAATGAAATGAATACAATTCTTTCTAATGTGCCGTCACGATGTTGTATGATACACTTTCCTTTTCATATTCAGAAGAGAAAAAAAAAAGCATGACAAAGAAAACAAAACAGGACTTGGTAATGCAAATGGAATACGTCAACGTATTCACTCTTCAGTTAGTAATTGTCAATTTAAAACAAACGTGAAATGAATGAAATCTGTTAGTTTGGAGGTCTCAACTACCAGCTGGATATAGATCAAATATACTCACTTTAGTATGCTGCAGCAGTAGTCAAGTTGATCTGAAACTGAAACATAAAATCCTTATCTTCTATGTTTCTTTTTGTCTCACATGAAAAAAAATCATGATAAAATTTTATATATTTTCAAAGTAATGTTTTAGAAGATTCCGTTGTTTTTAAAATTAAAATAACATCAATGAACAAAAATAATAATTACTTGTGTCCTTTAACTATAACTTCCAAATTCAAATCTTGATTAATTTTTAAATATAAAATAAATCATATTTTAAAAAGATATTCACTTTGTATATATGCTCAATACTGATAAAAATTAGTTATCTAAATTTATACTAATAAAATGTTCACAAGACAAAAAAAAAAAAAAAACATTTTGTTTGTGGCGTGTTTTCTTTCCCCTTCAGCGAAAAAGAACATTTCAAATGAATATTTTGTTCATCTTAATTAGTTATTTAATCAAAGTACTTTTTTTTATTTCATTAAATTTTTAAGTAATATTTAAGTTCCTTCAGTTAACATTAAATATAATAAAATGTTGCAAATTTTGTTAAATTATCATTATGTCGCTAAACTATTTTAGGATTTTTAATTAAGTTCCTAAATTGAAAAAAAGAAATTGTTATTGGGGTCTTGATTTTGTTATTTTTTGTATTTGAGTCCTTGAAGATAGTTTATAAGCCAGATAATTTGTAGTTGTTTTAAAAAATCTAGGAAATCAATTAAAAAAAATTACAAGATAAAATGCTAAATTACAATTTTTTTAAAAAATTTGAGGAGGTAATTAAAATTTTCTAAATAATTAGGAAACTATGATTAATTTAACTTACAAATTGTTAACACAATTTTTTTTCTTCTCTAAATAAAATTGTTAAGTATTTAAAAATGTAGAGGTTACTATTTAATACGGTTAATTAAAATAAAATAAGTATATGCAGCGTTGCGTTTGTCGCAAGAGAACAGGTACATTACTTGTAAAACTAAAATAGGGAATAGAAAAATAATACGGGGGGGTTTGGTTTTGTGGTTTGGTTGGTCCACTAGGCTACCTAAACCAAACTAAAAACCAAAACCCAAAACCAAAACCACCCTTTGGATTCCCATTACCAGCAGCGAAGTAAAGGTGAGTGTGAGTGAGTCAGTCCAACAATAACCAAAAACCCGTGACTCAGCCCACTCTTGCTTTTTGCTTGGCCTAACCACTAACCAAACCAAACCAAACCTCTCTCAATGGCTTCTCAGCAACACGACGCCGTTTTCCGCGAAGAAGACATGGACGACGACGACGACGAGTCTCAGGAGGACGAAGAGTACGAAGAAGACGATGACGTTTTGGCCGACGACGAAGAAAACGTGCCCTCTCCCTCCACCGCTCTCGCTGTCACCGTCGCCGTCCCCGGTTCCGCCGTCTCCAACGGCGGCGGCGCCCCTCCAATTTCGACGCCCACCGCCACCACTACCACCACCATCGTCCTCGCCGACTCCTCCGATCCGAAGCGGCGTCGCCTGGAGCTAATCGAGGAGAAAAAGCCGCCGCCGCCGCTAGATGACTCGCGGCGGCTGTTTCAGCGCCTGTGGACCGACGAGGACGAGATCGAGCTCTTGCAAGGGTTCCTCGACTACACATCGCAGCGAGGATCCTCGCACCACAACGACACCGCTTTGTTCTACGACCAAATCAAGTCGAAGCTCCAACTCGATTTCAACAAGAATCAGCTCGTGGAGAAGATCCGAAGGCTGAAGAAGAAGTACCGGAACGTCCTCAACAAGATTGGCTCCGGTAAGGAATTCTCCTTCAAGAGCGCTCACGATCAAGCCACCTTCGAAATCTCGCGCAAGATCTGGAGCAACGTGACTCCAGTCGGCGACAATTCATTGGACGACGACGAAATCAACCCTAACCGTAGCCCCAACCCTAACCTTAATTTTAGCCCTGTAATTCTTAAGAATGAAATGATTTTCAGGAATTCCACGGAGAAGAAAACACCGAAACGCTCTCGGCCTCGATCGACGGTGAAAATCGAGCCAAATGACGGATCCGCGTCGAACAGAGATCATAATTGTATTAGCAATTCTACACCTACTGCTGCTGCTGCTACTAACAATAATAACTGTAACAGTGGTGATGGAAATAACATACCGAGTTTGATTGAGGAGACGGTGAAGAGTTGTTTGTCGCCGGTGTTGAAGGAATTGATGGCAGGGGCCATGGGAGGAGGAGCGTTTGGAGCGAGAGGGATTTCGTTGAACTTGAACCCTATGCCTTTTATGAATTTGAGTTTTGGCGGTGGGGAAATGGTGGATGAGAAATGGAGGAAGCAACAGATATTGGAGTTGGATGCGTATTCGAAGCGGTTGGAACTGGTGCAGGATCAGATCAAGGCTGCTATGGAGGAGTTGCGGTCACATGGAGGAGTATTGTAGTTTGTTTTTGGTTTTGTAGCGAGTGATTGGAGTTCTTCTTGCTCTTCATGTTCACTTCATCATACGGATTTGCTTGGTAATTTATCCATCAATGGTTGGTTGGTTCATACTCATAGCTTAGAAGTTAGCTAGTAGTAGTAACTTATAAGTGGTAACTAGTGTTTTTCTTTTCGGTTTTAGCTTTCGCAGATTATGTAGAGCACTTGTCCATTAAAATAAAAATGTTTTATATTTTAGCCGTTTTTATGTTCCTTTAAATTTCAATGGTCTCATACATGTACAGAACAGATTGAAATAATTGGTGCGGAGTGATGGCTTTGTACCATTATATATATGTTGTAAAAGATGCGAAAGTAGTGGGTTCTCAATTGTGCCACGTTCTTCCTGAGTTCTTTGTTCTTAAAAGTTTTATGCAATATTCTGTGTGTCTTCGGGGCTTGTTGCTATATCTTTCGTATTTTTATGATTCAATGGATTGTTAAAGATGACATTTTCTTATCTGAAAGAGATTCTGCGGTGCTCTGTGTCAATTGTTGAATAACGAAACAATTATGCTGTAAAACAGGGGTAGTCGAAGACTCCCTCGAATTCAAGTTGAGTGGAATGGGTCTCATATATGCTACAATACAAGTGATTGGGCTTGAAAAGCTCTTGGAATTTTGAAGGCTTAACCTGTCTCAGTTGGGTTGTTGGGTCAGTTCGTGTCTGCGATCATTTGCTCTTACTGCTCGTTATGTAGCTATTGAATTTCAGGTTTTTTTTAAGGCTAAACCATCAAATCAATCCCTCGATTTGTCAATTTAGTATTATTCGAAATTGATTATTGTGATCATTTAAATAATCCCGTCAAACTGATCCTTGAGTTTTTTTTCTGTGAATAACTGATCCTTGAGTTGAGACAACTATTAATCCTTGGATTTAATGAGCACTAATTAATTTGATCTTTCAGATCATTTTTTTTTATCAGTAAGAATAATATCAAGAGACTTTTAGCACTTATGGATTATGTTGAATCAATTGAACTAGACTTATTTAATATCATTAACACAGTTGAATTAATTAATAGTTGTCAATTAGTTAAAGTTAGAAATAAATCAATTAATAGGATCGATTTTAGATATTAAAGTTATTTTTCTTTTAATAATAAGAGGAATTAAAGTAGAGTTAATTTTAGAAGTTAGTTTTTTTTATTAAGATTCTTTAGCAGAATGTTTAGAGTTTAGCATAATGTTAATAATTGTAACCATTGTCCTAAAAGCAATTAATGAGAAGGTGTTTTTAAATCTTAATGTAACTGCACCGTAATGTGATTTTTGATAAATCTTTACTAATAATTCATTAACTAATGTCCTTAATTTACTTATTAGCATGTTTGGAAGTGGTAAGATTACGATGAAGCGCATCCATCGGCCAGGCATAAGGTATTTCTTACTGGATGATTTCCTTAAGGTAGATTAAATTTTCCACCTTTTTACAGAAAACGAGGTGAAAAGAAAAAAGGAGCAGAGACAGAGAGTAAGGAGGGAAAAGGGTTAAAAGAGGTTGTTTCCTTAGATTCATGCAATAATTAATTTATCTCTTGTCCACTATTTCATTTCACCAAATGTTGATCTATAATTATGAATAAAGATTCTGTTTCGTGTATACATTTTTTATTTCTAAATTATTCTTCAATATATAACTATTTTTATTATTTTTATAAACCTTCAAAATATAATTGTAGTCATTATTTTTGTCAATTGCTCTTTCTTTTTATTTTAATTTAAAAAATACAGAAGAATGTTTCTCTTTCAACCAGTAAAAGTGTAAATCATAACGACACAGTGTGAAACTGCCAATCATGTGGCAAAAGGGAAAATATTAAAAGAAAATGACAAAATTTTATCAACACGAATTGCTGGTGAATCCTTTAAAAAAAAGCCTAGTAACGATTTTAATATTAAAAAAATTACCCCCAAATGGTGAAAAAAGTCCGATTATATATATTATTCGTTTTATGTATTGATATTCCAGAAACAAGTATTTATATTCTAATGTTGATTTGTTGACCAGTTCTTGGAACATCTTCACAAATTAATAGGATTTGTCTTTTCTTTTTTTAAAAGTGATCAACTGATAAAATAACAATTTCATCAAGACATATGTCCATCAAAAGGGCCAAAGGGGTAGCTTTTTGTTCCCTTTTCCGCTATTTTTTTTATAATTTATTTAAAAAATAATTTGGATAAAGTATGTCGAGTTTTTAATACCAAAGTATTTTGAAACGCTAGTTCTAGGTCCTACAATTCATTACGGGCCAAACCACACTGACCCAAACGAAACCCAACAGAAGAGAAGCCCAGTCCCTAGCAATTTTAAGTGTAATGAATAATAAAGAGAAATTCATGACCAAAATTAGAAGATAATTAAAAAAAAAAAAAAAAAAAACAGATATGCGTACCTTATCCAAGTTGAATTGTGATCCTTGGGCATATACTATGGTTCTTCTTCTTCTCCTCCACACACAAGAACCCACCGTCACTCACGGTCACGGCTGGCTCGTCACAAATCACAATGGCTTCAGCATTCTCCCTGCACCTCTCAACCCCTTTCTCCCAACTCCACCCTACTCTCAAACCTAAAAAGCTCCATGATTTCCCCACTCTCTCCCTCTTCCCCAACAAGCCCCTCTCCAAACCTCGAAAACTCACCGTCAACTCCGTCGACATCTCCAAAGAAGACACGCCCTCGTCCACGTCAGATCCCTCCGTGAAACCCGGATCCGAACCCGAACCCGAACCCGCACCCGAACTCGAGAACTTGGGGCCGCGGCGCCTGGAGGAGAAGTTCGCGGTTCTGAACACTGGAATCTACGAGTGCCGCTCCTGCGGGTATAAATACGACGAGGCAGTGGGCGACCCTTCCTATCCCTTACCGCCCGGCTATCAGTTCGAGAAGCTTCCGGATGATTGGTGCTGCCCCACGTGTGGGGCCGCCCAGAGTTTCTTCCAGAGCAAGAGCGTTGAGATCGCTGGGTTTGCGCAGAACCAGCAATATGGGCTTGGTGGCAATTCTCTCACTTCGGGCCAGAAGACTATTCTTATATACGGCACTTTGTTGCTCTTCTTTGCGCTCTTTTTGAGTGGCTACTTCCTACAATAGTTTCTCTCTAACTATTCATCCTATAAGGTAACCTTTTTGAGACCTATTCTATTCTATGTATCTGCAAGTTGTAGTTCAATGCTTTATTTGTTGCTATGTATGTACGTAGTCACTACTCATCTCTCGTATTGCTTTTGGGCTTTCCCAACAAACCTGGAAGGTGCCTCTGGTGGTTGAAAGTGCAAACTAGGCTAGCCCAAGCTTTTCTTGCTTTGCTAAATCATGGATGAGTTATACAATTCTTGATATTTCTTATCTCTCTCTCCTTGTTTTTCCCATGTTTTTCTCACCTTTACTGTTATCTACTTGTATCTCTTGTGATTGTAAAAAAGTTGTTGGAATTTGTTGAATAAAAAGCAATTTCTCGTCATAGATTATCCCTACAATGATGTCTCCATTGAGATTTGAGAATAAAATGTTCATTTATGCAATTTTTTTAATTATAAAAGAAGAGCATTTTCATCAGTTTTTATATCAATTTTTATAATTAAGTTTGTGTTAATTATTAGTTATTCTTAGATTGTGGTGCAAGCTTTTAGGAGTCACGTCTCACGACTGTCTCCCCATTTCCCATTCCAAGTTATTTATTTATCATTACTTTTTTATTTCATTTTGTTTCTTTATTATATAAAAAATTATTGCATAGTTACAATTTCTCAAAAGCACATGCTAAAGAGGATCATTTATAGCCAGCATTTGCAGGGTTATGATATATCAAGAAAGCTATATATTTTTTCGGTAAATTAATGTCATCTACTTTTAGTAATATTTAACTCATCTTTAAATCCACACATCATATCAATTTTCTGTGAATCATATTCAATTTAATAATTCGATACAATTATCAATTTTGTCTTCAATAATTCTTCTATATAACATTTATCTCATTATATAAAGCCACTAGAAAGGACTAGCATATTCTTTTTATGCTTCCAATCAGGGAAAGGTTATTAGAATAATAAAATCTCAGATAATTTTAAATGATTTTGTTAAAATCAATCTTAAAAATTGATTTTAAATATTTAAAATAACAATTTTTATATACATTAAGGTATTATACTTTTATTGTTTTTTTAAGACATCTCTCAACTCCAAATAATACTTGAAATCAGCCTTAAAAATAAAGGAAATCTGCCTTCCAACGAACAATATTTAAGTAAAAAATACAGCTTGGTGGGGCAAAATTTATTCTTAAAATATTTGAAGGATTATACAAATTAAATTAGAAAAGAGAAATATGAAGTTTGAATAAAAAAATAACATTCAGGGTTAAGTTTGGACATGAAAAACAAATGAAACAAGACGTCTTTTTTACTACAAGATTACGATTGTCCATTCAAGTACAATACGATACATATGATAATACAAGTGCCACTGAGCGCCGCGGGATTTTATAAATGCTATACCCTACTCATGCCGCGGACAGCAAAATAAAAAATTACAAGTTTTTACGATATTTCATTAGTATATTGTTTAGAACTTGAAAAGCAAGAATATTGTGAATATATAATATATAGCTCTCCCACGTTTCCAATTGTATAGCCTGGACAATTATCAAGGAAGTGACATGTCTAGTGAAGGCAGATCACAATTCTTAGCAGCACCTTCACTGCAGATTAGTGTCATCCATAGCTTCAATAAGCATTTGTCAGCCTATTATTGCCTTACGGTATCACACAATTGTTGCCCCTCAAACTCCATTGTTGAACTTGGATGAGCTCCGATTTGAGAAACAGCCTGAGAAATGGAAGACGGCACTTCGTCACAAGGCGAATAAAATCCACACAAGTCACTATTGATACTCGTGATCTGGCATATCTTGGGGTTGACGAGTTTTAACTTGGTACACCTTCTTCATGTTCTGCTTATCATAAGTTCCCCCCAATGCAGTTTCTTGATGCCTAGCATATATTCCATTCGTATCTGGTGCTCTAGTAATCCAATTTGGAGGTGGTATAGGAGGACCCATGTTCTGCTCAAATTGGTGTTGTCCATTAGTTGTTGGCCCTGAATTGGGCGGCCTTGATAACATCACTGCAGGTGTCCTTGGTGAAGGCACTGCATATGGCCTAGCTCTTGCACCTTCCTCCATTGCCATAGTATAAAACCCAGTTCTCCCGTTGTAGTACTGATCATGATGATGTGACCTATCCTGTATCCTAAAATTCTGTTTGTCATTATGTCCACCATTAGATGAGACTGGTAATCTAGACCTAGTTATTATCCCCTGGTGATTGTAATGTTGTCCGTAATAACCGCTTGTGTCCTCACCATAATATTTCCCAGATCCAGAAGGTCCAGCTGATCTGAGCCGGTTCATTGCATGATGGCCTGGAAACTGCTCCGGTGATCCATACGGCATGTTATTTGATTTAATGTTAAGGGAATTCTTGACAAGACGATGTGCTGCTTCTCCCAGTTGAGGGCCAGCCATTGCTCCATGTACTTGTTGTCTGTCGCATGCATCACACAAGAAAGGCAAGAGAGCTCTTTTAAAGTATCTGTCTTATCACTCACATAAATACCAGATTCCATGCCTAAAAAACTTATGTGCTAAATTTGAAAGACATTGAGAACTTATCAACCCACTCAACATGGAATTTTCTACATTCACCACAGGACAATTACTTGAAGTAAATATTGACAATTTCCTCAAAAAAAAAAAAATTGTCCACATAAGGTGGTGAGTGGTACCAGTACCAGTACCACATTGAACATTAAATTTAAACAGTTTTGGATTGTATACCAGACAGAAAGAACATGAAAATTGTACTACACCAATCTAGCAACCTCAGGAATAGATTCTCACCTTTCTCTGCCTTGTCGCCGACCACTATTGTCTTCGTGCCATAACACAGGACAAGGTTTAATATCAATGGCTTTTAATATCTGCAAACATAACCAATGTCAAAGTAAATGCTATACCATAGAAGAAAACAAGGAGTATAATTTTTCTTCGAAAAAACTAAACAAAAGTATAATATTTGATTAAATGAATAAAGTCGTGGCAACTATCTGAGCTATGTTATTGACACAAGAATCTGATTCTAAACATAAATAAATGGGGTTAAGTAAATTTTTCATCCCTAAAAAATTAGCCAATTTTCATTTTTGGTCCCTAAAAAAATATATTAGATCATTGATTTCATGGAAATACATGTTTGTAGTCCTTGCTGGTAGTTTTATTTTGTTAAGTGATGATGTGACATATTAGGTTATGCCATGTGGCAACGATCCATTTGTCCCATCACCACTTAATGGATCAAAACTATTGGGATGGACTTAAAAGTTAGGGTGTGTTTAGGTAAAGCTTAATTAGGCGTTTGTTTAATAAGCTCCTATCACATAAAAGCTTATGCCATAAATTTTCCCATGAAACTTACGGGAATAAGCTAAAAAGAGCTTATTCTGATAAGATAGACTATAAAGCTTATTGAAATAAGCTAAAAAGAATTTACGGGAGTCAAGCTATTTTCATGGTCTCAAATCAACTCCACATTAACTCTTTCAAACGTCCCCCTTAAGCCTAAACAAATGAATCATGAAGCTCCTTCTACAGGATGTATCCATTGACAATGTCAAATGCTAAGAGAAGTCAGTATACCAACCTTTTTTGGCATTAGTACACCATCCGGAGGTTTTGGAATATGTCTATGTTTACGAGGATTGAGATAAGTAATATTTCTGAAATTTGAAACACTCAACATGAGTTCATTCAATGATTTTAATATATTAGGCAAGTCTAAAGAACAAAACTTACAAAACTTGATTAAACTCAATGTCTTGCAATCCCTTGATGGGAGAAGCTACAATGGTTCTGAGCACATTCCTTTCGTACAACCAGAGATATCCATTCATCCCATCACTGCTAATAAAGAAAAGAAAGGCACACATGACTGATGACAATTACCAAACATATTTATGATTACGACTGGTGACCATTACCAAACATATTCACTAACCTAGCTCTTGGGTCAATTGGTTGAGGAGGTCTTTCGTGCAGAGGCAATTGACAAGAATATCGATAATATGATAAGATATGTGGAGCCAAATTATGCGCACTGCTGACATAAAGCAAATCCAGCATCTTGCTATTTCGGAGCTGTTCTTCCTCCTGCACATAACAAATGTGAATGAAATTGAGCACCCAGATGCAAAAATATGATTCAAATTAACTGCTGTAAACTTCTAGTGGACTAAAAATATTTCCAGCTCAAATCAAAATAAAAATAAAAAATTCCAGCAATTGCACAGCAAAGAGTTGGGGACAATTGTGCAAAAAGAAACGGCATTAACAGAGGAGTGTCACTCAACAGATCTATTCAACAACTTCTATTTTGATAAACCATAGCAGTAAACTTCTTTGACAAATTATTCTTTGATGCAATTTGAAGGCCAACAATTTTGGACCACTAATCTTATATAGTTAGTCAGCAGTGTAATAGACCAGAACTAAATATCGTAACAACCAACACCCCTCCCCCAGAAAAGTAAAATTAAGAAACATTTCCAGACCGTTAATGTGGCTTCAAGCTTGCTTGTGGCAGAAAGCAATTTCTTCTCATCAATGAATGGCAACTTGGCAACACCCTGAAAGTTTTCCAACAGTAACATTAATCCCCCTTCATCATAAAGTGTTAATAAAACATTAAAACACACACACAGACCACAATACAAAACTATATTACCTGCCATGCAAATCGTTTTCCATTCATATCAATCTCAAAATCTGTCAAAAAGTGATACAAGTAATTCTAGAAACTCTATAAGATATAGCAAAATATGTCGATAACAGACAAGTGATCTCACCAGCAGGGTAGAATTGAAGAATAGGTGATGAAGGATCAATCATCAAATCCCTATATTTTTCAGGCAGTGCACTTGAACTGTAACAAGAACTTAACAAGCATCAGCACAGGATGCATGATATGATAGATCTGAGGACAGGAGAGATGAAAAAACCTTGAAGCGGGTAGGGTCCCCATTAACTGATCAAATGGTTTAAATGCTTCTCCCAAAAAAAAAGTTATCTCCAGATCAGCTAGATCTTTAAGATCAGAAGCAAAAGGAGCATAATGGTATGGGTAGTACCTGAATGAACAAACAATAATGAAAAAATTGAATAGTCATGAGTGATAAACTCCACCAAAATGAAGAAGTCTCAGAATTTTATGTCAATCATCTTAAAGCCACTGAAACATCAAAGCCTGTATCCCAGCCCTCAAGGCATCCAGTCCATATTATATCTTGTTATATTCCTTATAAAATCATGATTAGAAGTTCCTGGTCGCAACCATCTTTGGAATAATAACAGAATTTAATGAAAGCTCAATAGTTCTGAGTAGTAATATAAGGTTCAAAGAGAATATGAAGGCGCAGGAGAAACTTGCTAAAAGAACATATGTGGAGCAAGATATTCTTGAAAGAAAATAATCAACCCTTTAATTTTATTTATCTTATCACCCTTCATGCAAAGTATCATAAAATTTTTGGATCATCTTACCACAATGTGGAGAAGGAACACAAGAAAGTGTTATTCACAAATGAGGAATAATTGTCATACTCAAGCGACAAAATGATGATAAGTCACTTGTACCCATTCTACTATGAAAAGTCACTTGTACCCATTGCTTTTGGCACACCACAATTGAATGTTTAGTTAACCGACAAAACTTTACTAATCACATTGTTGGAAATAATGTTATTTAATTACTTAGGAAATTGTATGTTCATGTATCGAATGATAAAATGCATTTAGAACCCAAGGATATTAGTGTCTAGGAAGTTGCACTTAATTAATAGTAGCCTAGGAAATAGTCTTCACTAAGTCTATTAAGAAACTATATTATGGATGATATGCAGAACCTATGTACTACACAATCTACTAAATAAGTTGTTTCATTATAATTTCTCTCTTTTTCTCTAAAGTCTCCTCTGTAAATTCAACAGACATAGCAAATTTATTTTTCAACACACCCATTGCCCTAGGATATAATCAGGCTAACAATCACATGAAGTCAACTAAGCATCCATAGTTCCAGACAATTGATCCTTTGAGGGACCAAAAGTGGGGATATTTTCGCAGCATGAGTTTAAAATTGCATTTTTCACCTAAACTGGTTACAGTATAGTATCATGCATGTAAATTCTTAGAATTTGGGGCTTAAGGCCTAACTCAATCCCCACAAAAATGGCTTGTAAGATGACGATTACCCAAGCTTATATATATAAGCTATACTTAATTATATATCTAGTCAACATGGAACTAAATACCACCTTGAGGCTGCAATTAAGGCAGGCTAAGGGTGGCCACAATTAAGGCAGCTTCCAACATATTTACCAGCTTATCAATCCAGTAACAGAAAATAGGGTTCAAATGTAATCTATTAACTAGTAAAAGCACAACGAACCATTGCCATGAGCAGACACCCTGGTAGTAGTATCGACAAACCCAACAAAGGCCTTCTACATATTTTAAGACCTACAAGGAAAACCAAGACTATCAGCCATCTTCTAATCAATATATATATAGATTATTGGAGTTGGGTACAATAGTCATCCACAAGAAGGAAAAAACAAATAAAATCCAACAAACCACCTATCAATTTGTGAGGGAAACATAACAAAAATTTTCAACCAGCGTGAGGTCCTTATTCTCTCATGAGCATAACAGATTGAGGAACTATACAAGCACACTCCCTCATGTGAAACAGTCCGATAGTAAGATCAAGAGTTCAAGACACACTAACAGCATGTGCCTAACATATCATTTAAAAAGAAAAGGGTTCTTTGGTTTGAGAAATTTGTTTTCTGCTTTCACTTTTAATTACAAAAATGTCACCTTTTTTTCACGATGTTTCCTGTTTTAAAAAGTTTATATAAGATATAGTGAAAACAAACTTTTTAAAACAGGAAACCATGTGAAAATAAGGCAACATTCTTGTAAACGAAAGTGAAAATAGAAAACATTTCACAAAGTAAACAGGCCCTTATACGATCATTTTCTCTGATAATACGACACTTGACTTTTAGTATTGAAAAACTTGAGCAATGAATTTGTACTTTTGAAATTGTTTCCATTTTAAGCCATGAAAGTGTATAGAAAGGAACGTGACAGTAAACAATTCCAAGAATACTGACAGGACATACTGTATCTTTCTTGATTTTTTCAATCTTCTCCAGATCCAATGCACCAAATTTTTCAGCATAATACCTTTCCTTGTATCCAGGCTCTCCTAACTTAACCTGAGAAAATAACAAACACAATGTAGTTATAAATTTTCTCACTATTGGATTTCATGTGGTCTGACATTGGCCAAGTGTCCCTATTCAGGGATCACTCTTACATGAATTGTATCTAACCAAAAAAATTATGAACCTTCAAACCCAGGATCTTTTAGCTACTTTCAACTGACAAAAGGAACATCTAATTTTAAAAAAGACAAATTCTAGTTGTGAAAGTAAGAGTTATCATCAGTTGTTCCACTAAAAGAAAACACATAAGAAAAGTAAAAGAGTAACCAAGTTGTTTTAGAAGAGAGAGAAAGAAAACATTTTCTTCATGCATCCAAACAGTTAAATTAGGAAACAGTTAACTTCAAATTGATATGAACAGACACACTGTGACACAATCTATTTTTGTGTAGGCAGATGTTGAAGTTGTTTCCAGCACCAGCACTGCCCATGCAGTTCATGTTTTATATAACAATGGGGGATAACACAGAAGTACAAGTATAAACCCTTCAACATGGCTAATAAAAATGATCAGATTGCCCCATAACTGGTTAGTCATAAATGCAACAAGGCAAACTATAAGTAATTTCAAGAGCTTTTCGGCCTTACTTCCAAAGGTTGCCAAAACAATAGATCCCACCTAGGATCAGACAAGGTAGGTAGAGCTTACCTGTTATATATAAAATTATATAGAATAATACAATATATGTATACATACAAAAATAAAACAAAGAATAGTAACAACAAAATAACACTCGCAACTACTATTGAAGTATCTTCTCAAAATACATAACAGACGTAAGTTTTTAAAGTTACTACAAGATTTACAAGGCTTCCTGACAACAATTGAATATGAGAAAAACTGAAATTAAGTGGCAGGAAGTGGGAACTGCATCACTGATCACCCACAGACCAGCAGCAATGTATGTTTGGGAAGCCACTAGAACTACTATGGTTTAGGGTCCACAAAAAGTCAGCAAAAAATACTAAATTCAAGCGAAATGATTAAAACATTTGGGCAAAAAATCTTGTTACTGAACCTTGTCCAAAACTGACGCCCGTGGTTCTCCAGGCATCTCTCCTCTTGCCCTAGCTTTCATCTCTTCATTAATTTCTGTAGCCTGAAAAACAACCAAATCACAAGTATTGCATATCAGGAAGTAAAGTCTATAGCTCAATCATATCAGTTCATGAAACTAATTCGACGGACTTGTGAATGACATCTCCCGGATGTAAAGTCTAATGTCACAATACATCCACATCAGAATTCGTTTCAGAACAGTGCAAATGAGAGAAGAGGAAACAAATGGTAACAAATACAATAGTATCCATGTTGGTGTTGGCTTGGGAACTTGCACGTCAGTAACGAGTAACCACCAAAGTTGAGAGGTTCGTATTAGAGGGAGACACTATACTTAGACCCTAGTAAGGAATTGTCCTCTAGAACTTCATTGGATAAAGGTCCCCAATAATTCTGTACATACTGACCAAAATTTTCCTAACCACTGAAGTCTATGTACAAGTCATTTCCTTTATTCACCGGAAAATTAGAGGAGAACTCCACTCCCTCAAATTCATGCTTCAGCTACAGTTTATACCCCTTTTATAATTATTTAATCTGTGGAGTAGCCAAAGCCAATTTAGTTCCTCCATATATGCTCAATATGACTTTAAATGATATGAAACAGTGTCGTTTCAAGTCTTCTTACAAAATAACTTAATTCCAAAGTTCAGATAGGAAGCACAAATCATGGATGCGGGAATAAAGTTGTGATGCTTCAGTTATAAATTTTCAACAGAAACAATGAGCCAAAATATAAAGAATGCAAAACAGAATGGAATGAATTGAAGATTGTTCCACATCAATATTGACAGAAGAACTTTCTTACAATGCATTAAGCAAGCTATCCCATCTCTAAATACAGAACCATGAAAATAATGATAATTATCTATTCCAAAGAAGGATAGTCAAAACACAGAAATCAAAATACCTGTTGGATCCGAACTCGTTTCTGAAATATTTGATCTTCATGAACAGCAACAGACTGAATAAAATGTTCTACTCTCTCTAAGAAAACCTATAGTGTTCAGCATATTACAACAGTCATTGAAGAAACAAAATACCAAATGGGTGACTTAAGGGATGAGACAAGCAAATTGAAGGAAGATGATTGCTAAAAAAGATTCAGTCACATACCAGAACACATCACAGCTTTACAAAAACATACAAAAAGACACATACAACTTAATTGAATTTAAGAAAGAAAAAAAAGAAATTTACCTCACCCGCTTCAGTAAGATAACCACCCATGGCGGTGAATTCTTTTCTATAAATATGCATCAATAAATTTACAGCCCCCTGAAACAGTAAAAATTTTATCATAGAGAACAACATTGACATTTATAACATGGTGCCTTCCAGATGCTTACCTCACGGATCTCTAATGTTGGCATATGTGGAAGAAAGTCATTGCCAACAAAGAAGCATAGAAATACAAAATCATCCACTATGCGTTCAAAGTCAATCTCAAAAGGAGGGTTGGGAATCTCCATTTCATATTGCAAATATTCACGCAGCACCCAGATGTTAAGAAACTGTAAATGCAAGGTTTTAGTTTGAAATTAAAAAGTAACAGAAGAAATATGAATGTTCAGCCTAACATGCCGAATTCCAATATCCAACCTGATATTTCTTCTTGTGAATTGGGGTATCATCAACTGGATTCCAGTCCTCAGCTCTCTCACCTGGCTTACCACGACATTCAGCTGCAAAATGGCCAACTTGGCCACAGTGAAAACACTTCTCCTGTTGTCCAGGGAAAGTGATTACCTGTTCAAACATGTAATTAATCATCAGGACAATTTATTGGGATTAGAATATATTCGTAGAACGGGTGTACTGATCTGTTTTAAATTTTAATTTTTTTTATATGATCCTTTTCTATTTCTTCTATACCGTAGAGTTAAAACTAAAAAATATTTGTTGTTTTCCCTATGTTTTCTGACATTTGATTATGTTTCACCTCTTTCTTGGAGAAAGACGGTCAAAAAATTCCCAATCATGGTTCTTAAGAATCGGATCATCCATATAATATACAAAAAGGAACTCTAGATATTTGATATCTTTCTCTTTGAAAATGAACTAAAATCAGCATGACTATTCATAAAATGGAAACTAACCTCCCTCAATATTGAGAAATGAACCTCATGTGTGGCTAAGGACAACATAATCAAATCAGCATCCTGAATTAAAGATCAAATCAATGTTACCACACCATATAAAAATCAAGGAAAAGATAAATAATTAAATACACCAACTTCAGATAAATTGAAAATTTCAAAATCAGACAAAAACTCACCAATCCATACAAACAGTGACGAGTATTTGGATTAAACCCAGGAAGGTTACGCTGTAATCGTATGTAATCCATTATTTTATGTTCTCCCTCACCAGGAACATTTGAATCAGAAAGTATAACCTTCAAAAAATACCAAATGCAGCTCCATAAATAAATATATAGAGACAAAATATTCTGAAAACCAGATATATTTACAATATGGGAAAAGAAAATAAACAGGATTACTCCATAAGTTAGGAATATCCAATTTGAATGGAACAAGGGGGCAAAGAATAAATAGGATAAGGTCAACCTTTGTATTCCGCCAGCCAGGGTTGTAGTTCAATCTAGTCTGTATATAATACTGAAGGGCTACTGACAGCACTCCCATAAATGGAGTGCCAGGGGTAATGACATTTGAGTCATAAGTCTCTGGCTTGACTTTAGAAGACAAGAGTTTCATCTCACCCTCAAATTCTTCCCGAAGTCTTTCAATTTCAGCTTCCTACAACATCACATTGTATTCAAACTTTGTAACAGAAATAGCAGGAGATCATTGTAAACAGGAGCATGTTCATATTCTTACAGCCTCAGCTGCGTCTTTCTCAGCTGCATCTTTTGCGGCTCGGAAACGCCGTGAACGTTGCTGATTCATTTTGGCTCTTGGTGCAACACCGTCTTAAGGGGCAAGAAAAGTACATATGGAAAGAAATGGTAGGAATGAGGAAGCGATTCAAAGTTAAATCAAACATGCAATGACATAACATTACAGACAAAAAAATTACAGCCTTCCGAAAATTGGATATCTAAAAGTTCTAACTTTCCATACTGGCTATTCTGTTTTACAAACACTTATCTGAGTCTTTTACTTGAAAATATTTGCACTAAATTTTGAATGTACAACCATACAGGAGTGTGCCAAAAACTAATCATCTAAAAGAAACAGAAGGCCTAATGAGAAGTTAGACACCAAATGGATTTATAACTTAAAGGAGCTGTCTGGCAGATCCTCCATGATGAGAAACTATGATGCACAAATATGATATGTATCTGATATGGCGTTAGGACTACTCTTAAAATATATAGGATATGATTCATGCATTTCTCAAATCCAAACAACGAACATGCTTTTGGGACATTACTAAAAACAAAATAGAAATTATAAATCATTGTCATCATAAATTTCTGCTTATTGCTTACAAAGAGGAATAGTGTCAATCTTATTTCCTCCTTGAGTATCATCTACAAGCAAGATAAAGTATTGGGAAATGCTTGGTGTTCCATAGACGAGAGATACAACAACAAGAAAAAGCAACATACCAATTGCAAGATAAAGAAGCTTCCTTGGGCGAACCAATGAAAATATATGGTCAATGTAGTCGAAGATTGATTTGAATACATCTTCATACGTAGTAGGTGCTGACTGCATTTTAAAGATTAATCAACAACAAGCAACTTTGCAGAATAGAAATGTAAATTTACAAAAAAATCACTTTCTTTTAGACACAAAATAAAGAAATTACAGATCCCAATTGCCACAGTCTAGTCAACTTTGTATAAGGTTTCACACTACTCACATAATCGTGTATGATGCCATTTCTTCAAAAAGCACCAGGAACTCGGTTTACCAATGCAATAAATTCTAAAACGAGTTTTCAACAACCAATTCAGGAACATATGATCTCAATATATCTAAATCCAATAAAGAAATCCATACAAATACTCGAAATGAGAAGTTGAAGCAGAAATATCAAAAGTTTACTGTCATTATTTTCGGCTCTATTTACTTATTTCTATTAGATTGTACATAATGACTTTTTTTTCAACCAACGAAGAAGATATTAATACTATTAACAGAATAATAGGTTAATCGGTTGCAATATTCTGAGTCACGAGAAAAAAAGTTAATAGAATGAAAGTGAGGTGAAGCGAAGCATATAGGTACCTTGCCATCAGGGTGAAAACAGGGGTGAATGATGCCGTTCATGTCCAAGTACAAGTTGTCGAACTCCATGCCATTTGGATTAGGTTTAGACACATCAACGGCGCCCGAGCCGACAGAGGGCTCCTCCTCCACGACGTCGGCGATCGAGAGCGGGTACCGATCCGCGAGCCACCGGTAGAACGCTGGCACTCCCATGTTTCCGGCTTGGTTCGGTCCGGTTCGGAAACGAGGAGAGAGAGAGAGGAAAAAAATAAAACAAAAATAAAAAAGAGGTGGAGAGGAGATCTGTGTTGCCGTTTAATGTACGGGCGGCTGCGGTGGCCGCCTTATTTCATGAGACCAAAATGCCCCCGTTTAAGTGCTCCATCGCCGAACCGGTACTAGACATCAGTTCGGTTTTTTTTCCTGGTTCGGTTTTTATAGTAAATCGATCCAAAATTAAATCCTAAACTCTCTTATTTGTATTGTTTTTTGAAAAAGGTTAAATGATATTTTTGGTCTTTTATCTTTTTAAATGATTTAAAATATTAGTGAAAATAATTATTGATCGGATTTTACTTATTTTCTGATCAACTTTTACATTAGTTTGGATCTCTTTCTCCTGAGGAACAAAAAAATTAGGACAAAAATAATTTAAAATAATTTTTGTAAGTTTAAATTTAACACCGTTGGTTAGTATTTAAATACTGGCAACTTTTAACCACCACAAAATGCATAAGGGTGACGTTGGATTCACTCCGAGACCCAGATTTACAAAACCCAACTTTGAATAAACTCTTAGTTGTGGCTTCCCTCCCTCATGTTCATGTTTTGCCCAACTTAAATTGTGTCTACTATAATACATGGTCACAAGCTATCACGATGCATCTTCGTTCTACCATCAAAGTCATTTTCACATGTAGAAAGAGAAGATTTCGCCACTACAGTGGCAAAAAATGCTAGAGGAAGAAGAAAGGGATGAGAAAGAAGGAGATTTGAGAATGTTATAGAAAAAAGGTTATTTTGTTGATGAAGGCGACCGAGTGCATCGCACTCAAGTGAAGTGTATTGTTTACCGTGTCTCTCTATAAATCATAGTCTACTATGCGTATCATCTGCATTATTAATGGGTTGAGGCATTATGGCCTTGCAAAATTTTACGCCATATCCTGAAAATCTCACTATATGATTATGTATATGTTAGCCTTATGGTGTGCTTAATCCTCTAGAGATAATTGGATTAGATACAAATCCGTTAAACATAATTGGATCAACTCAAGGTCCAATTTGGTGAGAGAGATATTATAAGAGTTGGATTACAGTCCGACTCGAAAAGGATACACAACCCTCGAGTTTCAAGCATGAAGTGCATAGAGACTAAGTCATAAAGGGTTGAATTACCATCAAATCTAGAGAGTACATAACCCTCAAGCATCAAACATGAAGTATGTAGAAACTAAATTATAAGGATAGAATTACAGTCCAACCCACGAAATATTGAGAAAAATATATTTTGTGACATCTAAAAACCATCAAAATCTAAATAATATTAATGGTGTTAACTTTAAACTAACCTAATAATCATTTTGAATCATTTAAAAAAATAAAGGACCAAAACAAAAAATTTTAAAATAAAAGACAAAGTGGAAAAAAAAATACCAAAAATATCATTTAGCCTTAAAAAATATTTTTTGAGTCTTCAAATTTTCAGTCAAAATTAGTTTTAATCCTTGTATATTAATATTTGTTAATTTAATCCACTAATTTTTAAAAATATATGAATTTAATCACTTTTTTAACTTTGTGACAGTAAAAAAATTGTCATTAAATGTTAAAATT
>PYAF01003464.1:1604258-1639317 GCA_007407185.1 Glycine tomentella
CTCAAATGAGAATGTTTTTATAAGTTATTCTCATTCTTATTGGATTACATATCTTATACGTTGAGCATTTATTTTATTTTAAATTTTTTATTCTTTACAAATATACTTTTTAATTCTTATTTCAAATTTAATTTAATTTAACAATTAGTCTAAAAAAGCATTTCTTACTCATCTCAAATCATTTTATTTGTATCTTTATTTACATACTTGATTTTCTTAACTTCTTATCCTTTTAATATATTATTTTTGTTAGTATTTTTTAATCGAACTTCAATTACACAATATAAGTTGTTTATCTAAATAGAAAATATAACTTATATGTTGAAAACTAATTTTTCATTAAGGAATTTAATTATATATAATTATGGAACCTTTTTTTAAAATTTAAGAAAAAATATTTTAAAAAAAGTTTTTTTATGAATCAGATAGGGTGAGTTTGTTTAAAATTAAGAAAAAGTTTTTTTTTCCTAAAAAGAAAGGGATTTTTATGAATTTTTGAGAAAAAAAAACAGTTTAAAAAAACATTAAAAAATGAAAAGTTACTTATTTTATTTAAAAATGTCGTTTTTTAACAAATAAATTTAAATAAACACATGTAGGAAGAGAGGAAGGTTGATTTCAACTTCTGGAAAAAATGAAGTTAAATAGCACCGTTTCTTGTTCCCACTTAACTTCGAGATTTTCTTTTTGAAAAAAAAAAAAAGTTCAAACAAACACATTAATAAAAAAATTGCTTATTTTATTGAAAAAGGATTTTAATGATGCCAATCATTTTTGCCTTATCCTTACACAAATTTTTTTGGTGCTCTCTTCGGTTCACAATTCAATTTTCTAAATTACAATTAAATAAATAGAATCATACAATTAGTTTGATCAGACAAAAAACAAGCATTAGTCATAGATAAAAAATAATAACAATCATTTATTGAATTATAACATAAATATAAATTCAATTACATTATACTCCAACAATGGTGAACTTACCTAAGCCATAACTATAGGGGAAACAAAAACTAATGAAGAATATATTTGAGGAGAAGCCTTGAGGATGGTAGTCATCAAAGTGCAACCTTCGAAATTTATGCCTTAAAAATGAAAACTCAAAACATTTTTTTACATGTCAAAGGTCCTCATTTGACAATTAAAAACTTCACTCTCGTAGGTTCCTTTATTAAAACTCACTTAAGTGATCCCAAAGGGCCGTGCTTAGATAGACACCAAATGGTGTAAACTTAAGTGAGGTGTGCTTAAGCGAGTAGCAAATGGTGCTAATTTAAATAAGATCAATGACTTCCCTTGTTTTCTCTTAGAGACTAGCTTAAGCCACCCCCAAATGGGATTAGAGCCAATGAATTCAAATTCAAATATCACTCATATTACTAACATTACTTTGAGCTTCTCTCCAAATTGATTCTTCAACAAGTTCCTTTAAAAACTAACAAAAAATAAATAAAAGCAGATCAAGTGGAAAAAGCAATAAAAACTGAAACTTAAATTAAAAGAAACATTTTTTCAAAACTGAACTAATTTTAGTATAATTAAAGTCCAAAAACATAAGAAATGTCAAATAATTACACTTAAAAAAAGTACGCATAGATGGCAATTATCAAGAAGCAACTTTTATTTGTTTTTTAAAATACTTTTTCTATAATACTTTTTCCTTAATTTTTAAACAAACTATGTATTCAATATGTGAATATTGAGTTGCCATTTTTTTAAGATGATGTATTAAATTCTGGCTTGGAACATCGAATTGCCATTTTGCTATGAAATTATGCAAAACAATTATCAAACAATGACACCCACAGATTGGATATAAAATAGCTATTTTCATCAAGATTCCAACATGTTGTGTACAATATCGTGTTGTATATCAAAAGAAACAACCCCTGTACATTATGTACAAATATTTGGCTTATTCTATAAAAAAAGAAAAGAAATCCCTATAAAAATGTCGTAATAAAGGCTTTTTTTTATTATAGAAAAAAGGCCTTGCTTAAGTTTAATAAAAAAAGGCCTTGCTTAAGTTTACTAATAATAGGCCTAAAAGGTGAATAACGTGCTAAGCATGGGTTGCTTACCAATGTCTCAATGTACTGTCTCTTTTTCTCTCTTTTGTTCTACTCATAGATACAATATAGAATTCTGCGATTTTTTTCCAATAATTATTACAAGTTATGTTTGTAGCGACTTGTTAGACAATGGAAAGCAACGAGGTGGAGAATAAAATAATTGACCGGAGAGCCTGCGACACGTTTATTGTTTTTAACTACTTTTTTTTTTTTTAGATATTTGTTTTTAAATACTCATTATTAGCTGTTAAGGGGATTATTCAATTAAACATTATTATATCTAGTAATTATTATACGAGCATAATGTGCATACACATCACTAATTAGAGAGTCAAAATAACTCTACTATGGATTTTGTTGTTTTTGGCGAATCCCTTCAGATAAAGAATCTTATCGTCCAGCAAACCATGCCCCATTGCCCACAGATAAAGAATTTCAACATTCATCAATATCAAATTGCATGCAATTGATGTAAACAAAATCATTAATTTGGTGCAGGAAAGCTTAACCTCGAGGAGTAGTTCGTTAATTGGGTGCTGATTTCAAAATTATTTATCAATTATCATAACGAACAGTTTTGAACCTGTTTCTCAATTGAATGAGAGAGGACTTCAATTTATTTCCACGTTGTCATAAGGCGTTAGTTTATGATATACGTCATTGAAGAAATACGGTGAATTTGAGCTGTTAATCTAATTATTATTATTATATTATAATTATAAGACTAAAAAAACGGTGTAATTACGTCAAAGACACGAATTAACGTGTAAGTTTTTTTTATAGGGAGTTGCACGTGTGAATTTCTTATTGTGTATAGTAATGAATTTCAGAATTTATAAATTACTTTCATTATTACAATAATTGGAAAAAAATGAAATTATTTTCTTTAGGTAGACATTTAAACGCAGTGGAGTGTGATTTTTGTTTTGTTCTTTTATTTTCAAAATTAGTGGTTGTAAATTCCAAATAAGGAACAGAAAATGCAAAGCAGACAAAAAAAAAAGAAAAAAGACTCGAGAGAACGTAAAATCACTATTGCTCTCAGTTGGCTATTCAGAAATATCAGATCATCCAACCAACCAAACGAAGGAAGAAAGAGGCAAAGAGCTCATAGAAATTCTCGTCCTCTTCCTATATAATAAGTCTTCTCTTATCATAAACGCACGTTGCTCGGATAAGGTTGTGCTGCGGTGACTCACTCGGTGAGCCTTCCAATTCCATTTTCTTATTACTTACTACTCTCAATCTTTTCAGTTGTATTGTAGTCACCAATTTTTTTTTTTTTTTTTTTTTTATCTTGCTGATTTTCTCTCTTCCGCTTTTGCTTCTGCCTCTGCTTTGTATCTCTGTAACCGTGAACTCCTTTTTCTTTATGTATGTTTTTTCTCTGTTATTTTCATATTCTCTGTCTCAAAATCATTAACGCTTAGATAGTTACATAGCCGATTTTTATGTACCTTTCTCGTGGATTAGTTAATTGATGATCAAGTGTTTTTAACTCTGTTGACCTTTGATTTTGAAGTTTGAACTTCGCTTCAGGAGTTAATCTATTTTTCTTATTCTTGCTACATATTTTTTTTTTCTTCTTTCCCCTAGTAGATCGATTCATGACACACGAACAAGATTTCCAGCTTTTCAACTAGTAATAATTTTGAAACATGAGTACTATAAGTTTCACAGGTCAATCTGAGGCTTGAACTATTTTGTTTTATTTTCCTATCTGATTCCCCACCCTTTTACTATAGTGATCATGTTCTGTTTCTTAATTGGCCAGTTTTGGTGTCTTTAGTATTTGTATTTACGGGAAGAAAAAAAATGGAATATTGCAGATTCTTGATCTGTTTTTCGTCCCCAGGATAAGTCAACTCAACCAATACAAGTCCGGATAAATTGATTTATGATGATGATATTATGTCTTTCTGTTTGTAATTACCGGAATCTTTGAACCCTTTTTATGATTTTGCAGTACTTTGCTTAATATGGCGGTTGAGAAGTTGAGCATTGCAAAAGATGTGACTGAAGTAAGTCATGTTCAATGCTTTCCTTTTTGTCTCCATGACGAAGCAATTTAACTCTCAGCACATATGAATTCATTTTTAAAATGTGCAGTTAATTGGCAAAACTCCATTGGTATATCTCAACCGCATCGTGGATGGCTGTGTTGCCAAAGTTGCTGCGAAGCTAGAAATGATGGAACCTTGCTCCAGTGTCAAAGACAGGTTTGTAGATTTCTTCATTCTTGTATTGGAATGTGAGCGGGTGAAACTCCATCTAACCATTTACTTTTGGTTTGATGCTTGCCTGTTTTTGTTCACAACACCCTTTTTAAAGTGCGTAGATTGTTTAAGTTTTTCGCTTAGACTTTGTATGATTGATGTCCGAGTCTCTTATGCCATGCAATAATATGCATCCAAAAATCTTATGAAATAAACATAATTGTTTATCTTCCTACAGGATAGGGTATAGCATGATTGTTGACGCTGCGGAGAAAGGACTCATCACACCGGGTGAAGTTAGTTCTTGCTTTAGATTTTCCTTTCCTTGCATATTTGAATTCATGTTGAATGCACCTGTCTTTCATATTGTGTCAAAGTTTCATTCTATTTATTCTGTGGCTGTATTGTATGAGCAGTTGTTTAATGCTTAGTGATATTGACATCATCTTGCTTTCGATTTTAAAATGTGAACACGGGAGTGGTTCTATAAGACACTTAACCAATTCATCATCATTGCATATTTATCTTTCAAGCAAACTTATTACTGTATACTAGGGTATTAATATGGTTTACTGTTGTTCATGTTATTAGAGTGTCCTCATTGAGCCTACCAGTGGAAATACTGGCATAGGTTTGGCATTCATGGCAGCTGCTAAGGGTTATAAACTTATTATAACCATGCCTTCTTCGATGAGTCTCGAAAGAAGAACCATTCTTCGGGCTTTTGGAGCTGAGTTAGTCCTCACTGATCCCGCCAAGGGTATGAAAGGAGCTGTTCAGAAGGCAGAAGAGATACGGGATAAGACTCCAAATTCTTATATTCTTCAGCAATTTGAAAATCCTGCCAACCCAAAGGTATTGTGTCAATGTGCTATGTTTGGAAATTCGGTTGCTTGAAGAGTATTCAGACATTTTCTCCTTCCTCCTATTCGTAGATCCATTATGAAACCACTGGACCGGAGATCTGGAAGGGCTCTAGTGGGAAGGTTGATGCTCTTGTCTCTGGGATTGGGACTGGAGGTACAATAACAGGTGCTGGAAAATATCTGAAAGAGCAGAACCCTGATATAAAGGTTGGGCTTTTAATTTTCTCATGATGTGTTAATCTTTTTAATGTTCCCCCTGCAATCTTTATGATTTTTTTCTTTCTTTTTTTAACTTAGCTATATGGCATTGAACCAGTAGAAAGTCCAATACTGTCTGGAGGAAAACCTGGTGAGTGTTGATTTTTTTGTGTTTTCAAGGCAACTGTCTCTGATTATTACACCTGTTCGAATAACTAGAAAATATCTCGTAATCTTATTGTTGTATCCTAGAATATTTTAAAGTATCTTAGATGATATCTTATGAGTGGTTTCCAATTTCCATATTTCATGATTTGTTTGCTTGTTTAATTAGGATTTAGAGTCTAATACTATTACAAATAGGGATAGTTCTTTGTATTTTGTAACACATTTTTACTCACCATATATCGATATTAAATTTTATTATCTAGAGTTGGTTCTGTCTCCTTTTCTCCTTCTCCACCTGAATTTCTATAATTTATCAAGTTCCCTAAAATTTGGAACTGTACTGAAGTGATGTTTTAATTCCATGATTCTTTGCTTCCTTGTCGTGCACAAATTTCAGCTACTGAAATTCAATACTATCATTACTTTCTCCGTCTTTTGCAAATGTGGATGTGATAATTAACTTGAGAGAACCACATCTCAAAAGTTAGCCGTTGTAGTTGGAGAACCTAAGACCTTAAAAACTCCCCCACAGTATCCCATGCTTCCAATGCGAGACTCAAGTATTGTACCTTGCAATTGGACCTAAAATTCCACCACACTGCAGTCCTGACACCCATTCGAGTTGGCTGTGCACTAGTCCTTTGACTAGTCTTGGGTGAACACTACAATGTTGACGTCACTGCCACGCTACTTGTTTGCTGCTGAGAGACATGATGGAAAACTTTGATACCTATAGATAATAACCTTGGGATAAGTGGATAACCACACCACAAAAGCTATCTGTTGTTATTGGAAAGCCCCAAGCTTTATAAACCTCATACTAGAATCTTATATTTCCAATGCTAGACTTTAAGTCTCATACCTTGCAATTGGATCCTAACAGGGTGTCAGATCTACCCACATCTGAACATCTTTTTACCTTGAAGGCGCTGCCATCAGATCTCTCTCCTTGTCTGTCAAGTTTGTTTTCTCTCCTCTTTCTCCATGCTTTGAAATTTGCTTGGAGAATCCAATAATATAAAACAAAGTTGGTATTATTCAAGGGTATATAAAATTCATTTTACAAGATCATTTGGTTTCTCATTCTTACGGAAACTGTTGTTGAATTCAATTTCCTGTATTTTAAGGAATGTGTGCTTTGTCATTTACCATTATTGCACTGGTGATATTATTCCTGCACGTTCTTAATGAGAATTTGTGTGCACTTTTGTGTACATTTATCAAATGCCTGCCTCCTGTTGTGTACCTTTCCCCTGACAAATGCATGGTTGTTAAATGGATATAAGGCCCTCATAAGATCCAAGGAATTGGTGCTGGCTTCATCCCTGGTGTTCTGGATGTCGATTTACTTGATGAAGTTGTTCAAGTAAGCCACAAAACTTTTTGATAAGTTTATTTGTGCTTAGATAAAGAGATTATTTTTTGGCTTATATGATAATATGGTGTGCCTCCATTCTTGCACCTAATGTATTTATTCTTTGAAAAATCCAATTCTGTACTTTGCACGCATGCAAAACATGTAATCTATACTGTATAAACAAATCAAAATTTCAATTCTAGTGCTAACACTATTAAGTGTCATCTAAACTATTGTGAATAAATTTTGAATTATTTTAAGGAGAAATTAATTTTTATTAGCTTGAGTATGCAATCTGTTCTACTTGTTGTAGTGGAACTTGAACTTGAAGGCTAGAAGTTTATTAAATCACTTTTATGGGAGGAGACATCACTAACCAAGAATCATGATAATTTATCCATGCATTCTAAAAGTTCTCTCATGTTTGTTTGTGATTTTAGATTTCAAGCGAAGAAGCCATTGAAACTGCTAAACTGCTTGCTTTGAAAGAAGGTTTGCTGGTAAGTTCACCTGAAAAGAGATTATGGGTTTGTCAATGGGCTTACCTCTTCTCGTGACTTGGCTTTATTTATGTGCATCATCTTTTTTTAGTTGCATGATTTGAACTGTACTTTGGCGACACCATGAGTGGGATTGGGAGGAGGCAGTATTTTCAATGCTATTCTGTTTGTATTATAAATATATCGCAGGTGGGAATATCATCTGGTGCTGCTGCAGCTGCTGCAATTAAGATAGCAAAGAGGCCAGAGAATGCTGGAAAACTCATTATTGTAAGTTTGTCTGCTGTTCATCTGGTATCAATTTTCTTCCGTGAATGCCATTGTTAGTTCTGCTTTAGATTCGATATCAGTATCAACGTGCTCAAAGATTTTCAGAATAGTTGCACTTTAATTGCTGATCATTGGCAGAAACTTCTAGCATTAGCTATGTGGATATTTTTTGGTTGTTATAGTTATAGATGCACTTGTTCTTATTACATTTACTATATATATTCCATCACTGATAAGCCCACTGAAAACCTGAGTAGGCGGTCTTCCCAAGCTTTGGAGAGCGTTATCTATCATCTGTGCTCTTCGAATCCGTGAAGCGAGAAGCAGAGAGCTTGGTCTTTGAGCCTTGAATATGAAGTTATACGAGCCATTTGCTGCTTATCAAGTTGCATTCTCTCCTTGGGTTGTGTATCTATTTTTTTTTCTCTTATGGATCTGAAAAATAAAAAATGGTTTATGTTTGCTTGTTAATTGACTACGATTTAATAAAAAAAATATAAGATGTTTGCTGGAATGTTCAAACTCGCTCATAATTGTTGATTATTTACAGATCATGATGCCATGAACTCATGCTTGTACTAGTTTTATTTACTAGTTAAAATCCTGGTGCTTGAACGTTTGCTTCTTAAAACTTGTAATGGAGAAAACACTAATAGCATGTGCCATACTTTTTTTCCCCAAAGGCATAAATATATTTTAACCCATTATTTTGGTGAAAAATATATTTTAATCCATACAAATATATTAATTGTTGGATTTAATCATTATTCTAAAATTTGGGTTTTAGTTTTGTCTTGGGTTTCTCCAAACCGAGTTAGGGCTTGTAAATATTTTTTAGAAGTTACCATTTAATTTGATTACATAATTTTTCCTTGGTCAACTTTTCATTTGAGGTCCGTCTTTAATGATGGATCAATTCTCGCGAGTTGATATATGAACCTTGGCATTGGGTTTGCCCTCATGGTAACTTCTATAGTTTTTCTTTTTCTTAATGGAACTTCAATAGTCGTTGGAGCCTAAAGATACATGCTTTTGGAATGAATTTTGAGAATTGTTTCAGTCTATATTCCGAAAAACAACTTACATTTTTTTTTGGAAGGCAAAAATTAAAACTTTATTGAACCCAAGTGGTCCTGATAAAAGCACATATGCCTTGATCGAAAGTATGACGCCCCACCCAGAGTACCCACCCAACCTTATCGAAAGGAAAATTACAGCCAAAAAAAATAACTTTCATACAGTATTAATCAGGCATAATGATAGACGAGTAATTAAGAGGATGTTCCGAGAGAAAAAAAATATTTACACAGTTTCAATACCAAGAGGTAGGTTGTGAGGCAACGGTTAGTTTTTCGTTTGCCAACACCACCACGTTTATATATTACCTTATAAAAATACAGTTTCATTCAAGTTCATAACATTTATAATACGATGACATTGTAAATAAACAAAACTAAAATGTAGACTGATAAAGAAAAAAATAACTTAAGGGATATAAACTTAGACTGGTACTGAAGGGGGCTGCGCGAACGCAAATCCCCACTACCACAAATTATGATGTAGGATCTCCCACTTGGGGAGACCTTAGACTGACACCCTTCCTATGTGCAATGGAAGTTACCAGCCTAGGCCATGGACCTTTATGATCACCCATTGACCCCATCCAGGTAAGTATGGTCCAACGTAGCTAGTTGGTCCTCATTTAAACAATGTTTTCAACTTGTATGCTTATAAGTTCATCGATGTTGGACTATCTTGGCTTGTGACTTGTGAGACTATTTTGCTATGGTTTATGCATGATTTATATTTTTCTTCATCTCTAGTGTGGGAACAACTCATAGAAAAAACCTGTTTCGCCAATCACACACCAGAAAAATTTGGAAGGAATTCTTATTGAAGGAACAAATACAGAATTTCTAAATCAGGTGGAGTCCAAGGGAAAAGTGTGTATTCCATTAAATGACTTACGTATTAGCATATCAACATAAAGTGAATTCTTGCCCGTTGGGTTTACCCATCAAGCTTTCAAGCCTATATCATCCACATATCAGAATAGGATCATGGTCAATTGTCTCTGTTGTTTATTTATGCTGCGTTATTATTACCACTAGGATTGTTTTGAATAGCCATGCAAGGAAATGCTTAAAAAATAATTATCAATTGTCCTTGTGCCTATGAAGCTGAACCAAAGAAAAGCAAATTCCTCTTTTCATTTCCCTCCTTGGGCCATGTATTCATTAAAGAAGTAAAAAATGAAATGACTTTACCTGCAAATTGCATATGGGCAAATATTGGATCTTCCCAACCAAAAGGTCAATCTTATTATATATCAAGAAAGTTGAATTGGAGTACATGTTATATACTTACATCAGAAGAGGTATACCCTTGCTTACATGTATCTTTTTATTGCCCATAAGAACGAAGAGCATTTGAATGCTTTCCGAACCAACAGTTGAAAATCAGTTTTTGACTCGGCAAAGGCCCATACAGCCATACTAGTACTGTGATCAAATGTTTCAACCCTCATCATACTCAAACATACAGCATTTGCTCTCTTTTTGGGTGTAACATTTTATCAGATTCGTGGTATTACTTATATGACTCCGTCAAAAGCATGGTTTGGAAGAATACTTACTGATTGTCGGGTCTCCCTTCTACACAAACTTGAGATTTCATTCTTCTAGACACTTCAATTTGTGTGAAATTTCTGCATATAGCAAACAAAATGGTAAGTTGTAGTTGTTGTGCAAGTGTTATTCCCCCAGCCTTGAAGAGCATTACCTATCTTCATCTGTTCTTGATTCGAGTTAATCAGGATTCAGGCGTGAGGCTGAACTAATGCGATTTGAGTATATGATAAGAATGACACATTTATGACAGTGCCTAAAAAATATAATAAATTAATAACTAAGGTTAGTAATTAATAATAATACACAAAAATTAAGATAATATTAGTCTCTAAACATTGCTCGGCAAGAAGCTGCGAATGTTTGTGTATAAGATGGAGTTTAACTGTCAAGGAGACTTTTAAAGTTTGTTACATTGAATGAGAGTTGATTTAATGATAGTTAAACTTAGTTATACTAAAGGTACACATCTCCTTTTTGTCTTGTTGATCCATCTTTCAAGGTGAAATGCATTTATATGATTAAATCTGGTATTCTAAGACTTTTTTTCTTCTTCCAGAAATTGTCACTGGAATTTGCCTATTTTCTAAGGACATGGGTCAAATGGTTTAAGAAGTGACCTTTTCGGGCCCTATTCAATTAAAAAAACTGATTAAAAATTTAGAATCAAACACACGCACGATGGGATAAACGAGTCCGGTCAAAACAATCTAGTTCTAATTAGGCCATGTTTTTAATAATTTAGTCTAATATATTGAGTCAGATATGTTTTTGACAGTATTTAAATTCAAGATTATTGATTAAATTGAAATAATTTAATATTAATTGAAATACTATTAATGTTATTGCAAAATTTAGGTGTTAGTGGAAATATATAAAAATAAATAAATAACTTGTACTAGGCTATTGCTACTACAAATATTTATTTATCCGGCATAGTGATTGCTCAGGACGTAAGGAAAATAAATTATTTATCTCACGTTAGATAATTTTATTAAATTTTCTCATCCTCAATTTTATTAGCAATAATTTATTTGTTTTCCATAAAAAATGTATCTTTTTAGGAGAACATAAAACTTGTATTTAAGTATCAATTTATAATGATTATAATTATAATTATTATTAAAAGTAATTTACAAGAATTATGTTAAAAATATTTATTTACGCACAGGACAGTATCTGGTTTGGATTCGGACTTACGAAATTGCACTCGGGAACCGACGTCGTTTTTTGCGGTGAAACATATTTAGGCAAACTATTATCCCGCTTCCTTTTTCTATTTCTTCTTCTTCTTCTTCGTTTTCTTCTTCAAGATTGCGACGACGATCCAAGTGATAGACACTCGTTGTGATGGAACGTGTAGCTGAATCCGAGCGAACTCTGTATGTACACTCTCTCCCTCTTACTCCATTCCTTTCTTCTTTGATGATGCTCTTTTTTTCGATTTTAGGGTTTTCACACTGAATAGTTTGATTTTACTCTTAAAATGCACATTTCTTTACCCTAATTGTTGTTTTAACCCTTAGGTACCCATACGTGACTGGATCCTCTGTAGTCGCTATTAAATACAAAGATGGGATTCTAATGGCCGCTGACATGGGAGGTCTGATATTAATTCGGTTTCAAAATGCTCTTAATCTGATTATTCTGGAAATTGATTTTCCATAGTCTTTTGTTTTTTTTTTTATTCCTCACTGGCGCTGGTTTTAATTGTTGAATTTTTATTCATAAATGTGGCATCTCATTAAATTTCGTCATAGATTCATGGTGTTTTTAAGTATCGAATCACTTTGCATATCATGTATATTGGGGATATATTGATAGGTTCATATGGATCTACCCTGCGGTATAAGAGTGTTGAGCGTATCAAGCCTATTGGAAAGCATTCTCTTCTTGGTGCTAGCGGGGAGATAAGTGACTTTCAGGAGATTTTGCGCTACCTTGACGAGCTTATGTGAGTACCTTTTCCTTTTATAAGTTTAAGGCAGAAAGATGTGATGAGTTAAATGGTCTGTGTCTGCTTTGTTTTCCTTGCTTGGCTTGTTTATTTATTTTGTTTCAAACACAGTAAAAAAACTCCATCTCTGTAATTTTTTCCCCTTAAACCTTTTCAAAACTACAAGTCTACAACTTCAAAATTCCCATCTAACTGTTTGGTTTTGAGTTTTGATTGTGCAGCCTTTATGACAACATGTGGGATGATGGGAATTCTCTAGGGCCGAAGGAGGTGCATAATTATTTAACCCGTGTGATGTATAATAGACGTAACAAGTTCAATCCATTGTGGAATGTACTTGTACTTGGTGGGGTGAAAAACGGGCAGAAGTACCTTGGCATGGTATGTCTTTGTCTTTGTTTTTTTGTTTGTTATTAAACATTTACCTGGAAGTTTTTCTTTTCTTTTTAATAATTAAGTCTTTGTATCTTATCCAGGTTAACATGATTGGCATTAATTTTGAGGACAACCATGTAGCAACAGGGCTTGGAAATCATCTTGCTAGGCCAATTCTCCGTGATGAGTGGCATGAAAACTTGACCTTTGAAGAGGGCGTCAAGTTACTGGAAAAATGCATGCGTGTGCTTTTATACCGCGATAGGTCTGCTGTCAACAAAATTCAGGTTTTACACTGTTTCCTTTTCTTGTTTTGCTCTACTCCAATAATCTGCTTCGCTCTACCCCTCCCCCCTCTCTATTTTCCATTTATCAAAACATATAGTTAGAACTTGGTTTAGAAGTTGAAGAGAAAGATTGAATTGTATTACTGAGAGTGAACATTCACAGTCTGTACTCTGTACCCTAGGAATTATGCATGGAATTGTAAGGGAAGCGATTGAAATTGAATGGTGATTTTGTCTGTAGTTCTCATAATTTTTCTACATTCCTGCCATTGTTTAGAAAGACAGATTGATTTTTTGGTTAGAAGTTTTACTGATCATATTTGTGAAAGTTTATTAGTAGGATTTTAGCTGTAAGCAATAGCTCACATGCTTCGTAGATCTCTTTCTGCTCTTATACCTGATGTTGCATGCTTATGGGGTCTAACTCCACTTTTAGCACATGGGATAGGAAAAATTAGTAGGTTTCTTAGACAGAAAATTGGAACATGCTGTATTGTACTTGTGTGAAAGAACCTGCTTGCTTGTCATTACCTCAATAGTTGTGTATGCCGATCTTGTTTTGAAGGATATCATCTATGTAAAAGTTTCAATTTCTTTTCTGTGCCCATTTTGTAGAGTGTTGGTGGTCATTATTATGAGTTTATGACAGTCAGTCACCACTGCTTATGTTACGGTTCTTGAATTGTGATGTATATATGTGGAAGATGAAGATGTTAAATCAGGGGTGAAGTGAACCATTATTGCACCCTTTCTATAATGTGTATATGAGGATTGGATCAGAACTAAAATGACTTTGCTTCCTGCTTCCTCCCTTTGTTGTTGGATTTTTATTATGAAAAATGTTAGCAACAACACTTTCTTACATATTATTGATTGGAAATCACAAATTCTGCAGTCTCTCACTATCCAACGAGCCTCATTCGATTTATAGTTTCCAAAAAAATTTAACTAGTCTAAAGTGTGTATTAGAAAGAGTTTACATTGTTAGCACTTTTAATATAATCTTCAGTTGAATTGAAGGTTTATCCTATTGCATCATGCATTTATGATATTTAGTCTAACGTGCCACTGTTTGTAGATATCTAAAATTACAGATGAAGGTGCCACTGTTTTCCCACCATTCTCGTTGAAAACGTACTGGGAGTTCTCTGCCTTCAAGAATCCAACAGTGGGCGCTGAAGGTTCATGGTAGCTGACTCACTGAAATGAAACAGAATTTTAAATGGATTCCAATAGGACTCTTCAAGGTGTTAATGGATATTAAATGAGACTTGATGTTTTTATATTTATCTTTTAAAGATTCCTATGGTGGTTCGAATTGATCTTATTCATTAGAATTTCTATTCCAGTTTCGTTTGAAATTAATCATGCAAAGATTTGTCAACAAGTCTCATTCGTTATACTTTCGTTTCCTATAAAAATTAGATGCCTAATTGGTTTAGGAAAACAATGCTGTCATTTTCTTTTACAAAAATGTTACTTATTTATTTCATTTTTTTATCTTTTTTTTTTATCTTTAAATATTTGCATCATTTCTTTTATTTTGATTACTTATATTATTTTTCCTCAAATCTATGGAATGAACTCTCAAATCAAACTAGACAAAGCTTGAATAGGACAGTGTTGAGGCTAATAATAAAAAAAGTTCTTTTCAAAATTTAAATTTACCGTGGGTTTGATTGACGCTATGCTGATGTTATTATCAAACTAGTGTTGACCATAAAAATGTTTTTTTTTTTTTTTTTTTTTTTTTTTTTTTTTTTTTTTTTTTTTTTTTTTTTTTTTTTTTTTTTTTTTTTTTTTTTTTTTTTTTTTTTTTTTTTAAGCATAGGCTTAGTAATGCTATGCGGATGCCAAATTGTAAAACTGGCCATAGCGTGAGCATGCGGCTCACACTATATTTTTTTTTTTTTAAAGAATTACTGTCTCCGGTCCATATATTATAAGCAAAAATAAATTAATTTTATACAGTACTTATTAAGAAATTAGATAATTTTATTAAATTATATTAATTCGAAAACAAAAATAAGTGTTAATTTTAAAATATCATTCTTTTAAACTTAATATCAAGCATGTAAAAATGTTTTTAATCGTATTAGATTATTTCAAAGGCAATTTCATTAAATAAGATAATTAAATAAAACAAAATTAATTAATTTATATTTAAGATAAAAAGTGATTTTTGTTGCTATAATAAAAATTGGAGGAAGTATTATTCGGTTGACTAGTTGATGCTAACTTTTTTTTCTTCTCAAATTAAAATATAGCATTAGCTTGGCCGAAGCTATTAATAATATATATATTTTATGATATTATTTACGGATAAACATTTAATTTTGGTCCTTAGTTTTTAGAATTGACTCATTTAGTCTTTTCCGTCCCGTCTGGCTAGTTATTAATTATGATAGTAGCCGTTAAAAGTCGTTACTGTAAAATAAATTAAATATAATATAACAGTTCAATAATAGTGTCGGTTTAGAACGGCCACTTTATTAATCATTATTTTAAAAAATGACTTCAAACACAAATCTGGAGAACAAATCTAAAAGGATTAAACCCAAAACAAATTTCATTTCAACTTTCTCAAACATTTTTTAATGCAAAAGCAAGCAACACCAACAATAGAATAGTGAAAAACTTAACACCCCAGAAAATTTTCAAAGGCAACTCGATAAACAGTAATAAAAAAGAAAATTGATGCCATGGTCGCTGCCCTCTGCTCACGGAACAACAAGAAGCTCGTCAAATTTGTTGATTGAACCTTCTCAAAATCCCAATTTCATCCCAAAATTTTCTTCCTCAAACCACATATCGTAGCCAATAAAACGTTCAAAGTCCCGCCGGTGGCTTTCGCATTCACCTGAAACCCCGTCGCGGCGACGCAACCGAACACAACATCCGCTCCAACCAAGCGTAATTAGAAAAACGCAGGTTTCGAATACCGAATTTCCTGATCCAGATCAGGAACCAAGTTGTTATGATACCGAATTCCGTGATGGCGAAGTGGAATCAAACGGTGGCGCTGGAACGATAGCGGTAGAGCTTTCCGAAGACGTGGAGCGCGGTGACGAAGCCGATGAACCAGAGACTCATGACGAGAACCACCGTCTACGAGATCTTGAGGCCGTCGGTGTAGAACTGCAGCATGTTGCTTCCTCCTACGCATGAGCCACCGCTGACGGAGGAGATCCAAGAACCTGCCCCTTTTCATCTTCCTCATCTCCGTTTAGGCACATGAACCCTAAACAACTAACCTTACACATCTTCAATTAAATCAATTAGAAAATGTCATGCATGAGATGCTTAATCTACTTAGCAGACTTCACCTAAAAGACTCAATTGGATCAATTTTAAAACCATGGGAACTCAAGGGACCTATTTGAATTTTTAAATAAATTAAGGAATTAAATTGGATATTAAGCGATTTAATTCGATCTTATTTTTCTTCCATTTGCTTTATTTTTTTTATATTTTTTTAAATTTAGTTTTAAAAGAGCTTACATGAACCATTTCTAAAAATTACAGAATTTAATTAAACTTTTAATAATAAGAAGATTAAATTAAATTTAAAAATAAATTAGAGGAAAAAATAATAATTAAACCGTATTTTAAATATAATGACCAAGGAATAACAGTTGGTAGTTTACTAGTCACTATGCAACTCATTTTAGAAAATATGCAAGACCCAGTATCACAAAAAAAAATTAAAAATTAAAAAGTTACATTTTAAAAAAAATAATTTCATAACATTAGATCTTTTAGATTCAATTCTCTCTTACAATGCACATACAAGAATTTATGTTTTTACTATCATGATTAATTAAGCATTATAACTAGGGCAAAAATTTGCTCCTCATCACTGTTACTCTGTTAGTGTCCGCAAGCCTTTTCATTTTTTTAGTTCTTCACATCCAGCAAATTATCACAATTTGGCGTTTCTATCTGTCCCTTTACTTTGAACAATGGGACGGAATAAAAATTATAGGTTTGCAAAAAAAGAATATTTTCCACTCATGGATAGAGAATATTAGAGGAGGGTGATTTTTTCCCCCAAGTATTAAGAGATTTTTTATCTTTGGGGGCGATTACCCCTGTAGGCTTATGTTTAGTTCCATCCTAGCTTTGAACACTACCAGTCTAGTACACCAGAAATACAAAAAAATGGGAAGAATAACACAACAATGACTCCATACGAATGCTATTTGTCACAATTAAAGAGAGAACGCTAGGAATAATGCGTTGTCTGATTTCTATCAAACGGTTCACATTACTCCTTTTTCTGAAAAGAAAACAATTGCATCATTAGCTGACAACAAAATTCAAAACTCCAGAATGAAACAACTGACATCAAAACAAAAAAACCCTGTGAGGTGAATTACATGTATCACACAATTCCATTTTATTCCGTTAAAGACCAGTTCTTCAGAAATATTATTCAGAGTTTATATTTAAACTTCATATTATAAATAAGAGTGGGTTGGAAAATATTAGAATAATATAATAATTATTCCTAATCGTTATTGAAAAATGTTAGAATAATATAATAATTACTTCAACGATTCTTGAAAAAGGTTAAAAAAATAATAACTACTCTCAATCGTTCCAGCAACTCTTCAATATGATTGTTTGTTATTTATATATAGACACAGACACAATCAGAAAAAATATATAGAAAGTTTTTCTGATCTTCTTGCTTACATGTTGCTGCATTTTCATATCACATAAATTCTTCATTCTTTGTGTATGATTCCTCAAGCATTCGTTTTGTTCGTTTGGACTGTTGATTGATAGTACAACTGATTTTTATACGTTGATTTATTCTATCCTGAGAGATAATTGTTCATCAACCTTTGATATCAATTGGAGAGAACAAATTGTCTTAAGAAGACAACCTTGTTGAACTCGGATCATTTTATCTTTTTGTATATGTTTCTATTTCATACTCATCATACAAGTTTGGTTTGAATCGTTTTATGCAGTTGTAGTATATTATATTGTCCTACTTGACTACTCAGATTCTGATCCTTATATAATTAGATATATTTCAATTCTAAATTATTAATTATTAACAACAATATTTTTCTTGACCACTTCCTTTAATATTATTTTTGTTATGTTTTCCTCTCTTTTATATAATTAAAAATCATATAATATTCTCTTCTTGTTAATTAAATATTATGGTTTTCTTTGTATGTTTATACCATTTTAACTGATTTTTCTGTCAATCATTGTCACACTAATAATATCTCAACACATATACAATCATTTTGTTTTCTATCTTTATTTGCTAATGATCTATCAAGATATATAAGGCGTAAACGCATGGTCCTTTGAGTTTGAAATTGAACGTTTACAATTTTTTTATGGCATTAAAAAATAATAGATATTAATATAATATAAAATAAAATAAAACGATCGATATTATAAAAGATATTAATAACTTATATTATAAAAATAATTATATAAATAATATAATTACTTCAAATTGCTATATATAACAAATTTTGAATAGTTAATATTATCATCTCAGAGTCAGACAACGTTGCTTCACCGACTCACTCAGACCACGTAAAACACGCAAGGTAGACTCCTTCCATTTGAATTTGCTATATATAGCAATTTTTGAATAGTTAATATAATCATCTACTATTTTCATTTCTTTATATAAGAAATTAAAGCGATAATATTTTCAAAGATATGATCACTTTCAAATTGATATTTCCTCTATTTTATTATAATTATCGTTTTAAATTATTTTATATGAATACAATATTAATAAACAAATAAAAATAAATAATAATTTATGTTATACGTAGAAAAAGTAAATTTATGTTATATTAAAAAACTAAAATGATAATTATTTTAAAATAAATTATTTCTTCTATGATTATCATGAGACGAAGACAGTAAATGTTAAAAAAATTATACTTACCTTAACTTATTGTTAGGTCTATTAATGAAAAGTCCACTTATTTTCCATAAAAGTGGATGGATTAAATTATTTATTATGCTATTAATAAAATAAGACATATTCATTGATAAAAAAATATTCCTAAATTATGAGTAATATTATTAAATATAACTACTTAAATCATTTAATTTTATAAATACTTTAAATAAAATAAAAAATGTTTATTATGGCATTATTAATTAAGATAAACTAATTAATAATATGTTTATAAATTAGATATATAAAATAATTTTACATTATCATTTAATTATATTTTTTAACATCATATTATTATTTAATTTTAAATCACAATAGATGATAAAATTTATTGATTTGCAGATAATTAAATGATAATAAACTCTTTTTGGTTATGGATAGGAGTATTAACAAGCACGATACTGCGACGCAAACTTGCCATGATTTTTCGTACCGGTGAATCATGCCTTTAAGGCTTTAATTAATACTGTTTTCCCAACAAAAAGAAAACGTAAAAGATATTAATATATTAATGCAAAATGTATCATGAGTCCCACGATTCTGAAATTATGTATTCAATTTCTTTTTATATGGCAATATACGTACTGATCCGTTTATAAAAGGGTAGCAGTCTTGATCCAAAGAAAATAACAGTCTGGATAATTATTCTGAGATAGTAATAATTAGCATGACCTCGTCACCTCCTCCTCTAACGTTTAGTGTGCGAAGGTGCCTACCAGAGCTAGTGGCTCCTGCTATACCCACTCCTCAGGAGCTTAAACCTCTATCAGACATAGATGATCAACATGGCCTGCGCGCAGATTCCAATGATTCAGATTTATCGTAACGAACCATAAATGGAAAGACCCTGTTGAAGTGATTCGACAGGCACTGACAAAAACACTTGTGTTCTATTGTTCATTGAGGCTGACGCAGACGTAACACTTGATCAGTTTGGTGAAGCACTCCAACCTCCATTCCCATGCTTCCAACAATTGCTATATGATGTTCCAGGCTCTCAACAAATTACTAACACTCCCCTTCTCTCCTTTTTCAGGTCCGTCCAATACACGTATTGTTCATAATTAATTTATCCACTTCTTTGTAGAAAGCAAAAATCTTCCAAAAGCCACATGAAAATTCTTAAAACATCGGCAGAATATTGCATAAGACACTCAAAATATATTGTTCAAATTTTGTTTTATATATTTTTATATAAAAATTATATAGACTTTTTTTCATTTACAAAATTATAAATATTTACAATTAAAATATGGGAGGATAATCTTGAATTTTAACATGAAAAAAATTCACATATTAAACTTCAATTAATCTTGATTTTTTGTCTTTATATTTTTCTATTTTAAAGTTTCTTTCTTTCATTTTCTTTGTATTAACTAATGATATAAAAGTTAAAAGTATTTATTTGATCTTACAAATAATTTTATTCTAATTTTTAATTTCTAAAAGAGTAGAAAACTTAAGTTTTAATATTCTGACATAGGAAGTTAAGTTTTGATTCTTGAAGTTAAAATAATAAAAAAATTAACAATGTAAAGTAAAACTGCTAAAAAAAAAACCTTTTTGACGAGGATAACTAACTAAAATAAATTAAACAAAGAATAAAATATATATGTTATTTTCTTGTGTAAGAATTTAAACTTAAAATAAAAACAACTATACTCATGAACCAATGAATCCAGAGTCTGGCCAACAAGTATATTTAAGAGACATAAATTAAAAATTTAATATTTTATTATTATTATTATTATTATTGAAGTTGCATTGAAAATCACCAAAATAATATGTTGTTATAGTTTCAATGAAAAACTTTTCGTCTTTTTTTATTTTTTTTAAGAATAGTACCATTAAGGATTTAGCATAAAATCTAGAAGTCCTAACTAAGTTATAAACCACTTGATTGGCTTGTCTCTTAATAAAACACACCCTGGAGTTTTTGAATACTAGATAGAACATGTTTGGATCTGTTAATGAGTAACTGAAAGTCTGAAAATGATGTTGATGTTGACGTTAGACTGTCAGCAACATTTTTACAATCTGTTTCAACGATGACTTGTTGGATTCTCAACTGTTTTATCCATGTGAGGAGTTCGCTCAGTGTCCATGCTTCCGCGATCCTAGGAAGAGGTTTTCCAGAACAAGTGACTGTTTTGGCTTTGATGAAAGTTCCTTCTTCATTCCGCAAACAGATACCTGCACCAAATGCATTTGCGCCATGGACGATGGTCGCATCTACATTACATTTTATGTAGCCATCTTGCGGCGGCTCCCAAATGTTGTTGTGGGTCGTATGATCCGTTGAATTTGGCTCGTGAGAGATGTTTTGATGATGCTTCCATTCTGAATGGTGAGTGAAAGCCTGGGAAATTATTATGTCATGTGCAGGCTCACTGTCTTCAAACAGCTTCATGTTCCTTGCCTTCCAAATGCTCCAAAGGACAATAACTATACGAACACATATTTCCATTTTTTGTTCCTGCAATTTAAGATAAACTTTGTGAAAGTATCTGCATTGTTCCAGCGGGCTTCAATGATGTGCCATAGACAAGAGGCTAGCTAGAATTGCTTTGCTTGGTCACAAGCAATGGACAAGTGCCATTCATTTTCCAGATTCTGCTCACAAAAAACGCATTCAATGTTATATGACGACTCCGCAGACTCATTCTTACTGGAAGGCAACTTCAAAGAAGACGCCAAAGGAAATGCTTGATTTTCGATTGGCAGTTTAGCTTCCATATCAAGGGCCAGTTGCCTTTAACTTTGAAGTGATTATTGTCTAGAACTCTCTCCATGATAGTGTGGTAGGCATGAACTCCGGACAATATAAGCTCCTGTTTGATTAAACTTCCAAGTGAGGCCATCCATTTCTGATGTGTTTAAGAGAGGAATGACAAGGATTTTTTGTACATCAGATTGGACGAAATTTGCTTCTACCCTTTTTCCAATTTTTCTGCTCGTGGTCAATGAGGGTTCTCCAACATTCAAATCATAATTCAATGAGTTAGGAATAGAAGAGACATATGGTGTACCTTCATCAGTGAGCCAAGGTTGAGACCATACATTAATAGAAGATCCATTCCCAATTCGCCATTGCAAACTTGTCTTACTACTATCCGTGAAGCTAGCGTGGATATTACGCTATATGAAGCTTGGATTATTGTCCAATTTGGCATCCCAGAAATTTCCTGTTGAAAAATATTTTACTTTTAAAACTACTTGTGTTACTATACTATTTTGGCTGGTCATCAATTTCCTATCTTGTTTTCCTAACAAGACAAGATTAAAAGCATGCAAGTGCAAAACTTTTCGTCTTAGACTCCATATATAACTAGGGTATTGATTAGCGTTCTATGTGAATAATTTAACCTAATAGAGGAGTATGGTGGGAGTAGTAGAATTTGTCAATTTAACCAAATAATTTTATCTTACAGGTGACACGACTCAAGTGTGGTGGTTTCATCTTGGCCTTCCGGTTCAACCACATCATTGGAGACGCAGGTGCTATATCATAGTTCATAAACGCTTGCTCTGAAATGGCTCGACATGCAAACAAACCTTCCATTGCACACGTGTGGCATAGGGGCTCCTAATGGCAAGAGATCCACCTCGTATTACATGTAACCGTCGCGAATACCCAGACACTAAGGAAGATACCATCACTTCCTCGTACGAAAACAACAACACCACCACCATGGTTCACCGATCATTCTTCTTTGGACCCACCGAAATAGCTGCCATTCGTCGCTTTGTTCCACACTGTTAGAATTCAAAATCGATTTTGCTTTCACTTCCATCAAAGAATTCAAATTCAAATTGATTTCCTCCACCACCAAAGAAAGATATGGAAACTTGAAGAATTGTTTAGAAAGTTATGGAAACTTGAAGAATTGTTTAGAAACTTATGGAATTTTATGGAAGCTTGTAGAATTGTGTGGATACTTATAGAAGCTTGTTGAAGAAACTTGAAGAATTTAGAAGATTTTTGTTCTTATCCATCCAAGTCATTTTGAGTTGCCATTCTTATCTACATATGTGTTGTTTGGCTATTAGAGTTTGCCAAGTTCAACTTGAAATCTTCAAAGTCATAAAGATAGTCAAAAGTTGTAACTTGTGGTTATTATAGGTTGGCAAGTTTAGCTTGAATTCTTCTATGTTTACTTATATATATGGATTGAATGTTAAGCATTTGTATGCATGTAGTGAAAGTAAGAAAGTGAAGAGAAAAGTGTGTAGAAAAGTGAGAAAGAGAGTGTTGAAACACTTATGTGAGAAAAGAAAGAGAGATTTGAGAGAAATACAAAGTTTGAGTTAGTGTTGTAACACTTGTATTTCGTTGTTGTAATATTTTGTTCTTGAGTGAAATTTTAATTTAGTGTAAGCTCTTCTTCTATCTCTGTCATTCCATTTCCAACAATTGGTATCAGAGCCATTGGTTCGATCGTGTCTCAACAAAGATGGCGGAGATGATTCAACCTCAAGTTCCAAAATTGACAAAGACAAATTATGGAAATTGGAGTATTCATATGAAGACTCTCCTGGGTTCACAAGATGTTTGGGATCTTGTTGAAACAGGATACTCGGAGCCCGAAGATGCAGCAGTTGAAGCAGCTATGACAGATGCGCAAAGAATAACACTTAGAGAATCACGCAGGAAAGACAAGAAGGCTCTTTACTATATTTTTCAAGGTGTTGATGATTCAAACTTTGAAAATATATCAAATGTGAAGTCTTCAAAAGAAGCATGGGACATTTTGCAGAAGTCCTGTCAAGGAGCCGATAAAGCCAAAAAGGTACGACTCCAATCACTCAGAGCCGAGTTTGAAAACTTGAAGATGCAAAGTGGAGAGCTAGTTATAGATTATGTCTCACGAGTGCAAAAGGTGGCAAAGGAGATGAAAAGGAATGGAGAAACGCTAGATGTAGTCAGAATAATGGAGAAAGTGTTAAGATCGTTAGTAAGGAAGTTCGATTATGTTGTCACAGCTATTGAAGAAGCAAAAGATTTGTCAGCCATGACTATCGATGAACTTGTGGGTTCTCTTCAAGCTCACGAGCAAAGAATGAATTTGAATGAAGGCTTTAGCAATTTGGAGCAAGCTTTGCAAAGCAAGTTATCATTCGGTGAAAATCAAGCTATTAGCAGCTTTGGATGTGGCAGAGGAAATCGTGGTGGATTCAGAGGTGGCCTTAACACTCGAGGTGGATTTAACACTCGAGGAGGTCGTGGTGGATTCAGTGGACGTGGCCAATCTAGTAGAGGATCTGATGTTGGTGCAGTTGTATATGGACGTGGTCAAGGTACATACAATCGTGGACGAGGCCAAAGTAGAGGTCGAAGTAGAGGATTCATGACCAGAGGAGGAAGCAGATTTCAACAAAGAGGTGACAAATCTCAGTTGCAATGTTATAATTGCAACAGGTTTGGCCATCTTAGTTATGAATGCAGAGAAGCCCCTAAAGTTGTGGAGAGAAGTCATTATACTATAGATGAAGAGAAAGCTGATGAACCGGCCATGTTATTCACTTATAAAGATGAAGAAGATAGTAGCAAAGATGTCTAGTATCTCGATACTGGAGCAAGCAACCATATGAGCGGAAACAAAGAGTTATTCATAGAGCTGAACGAGAACATTCAAGGAGAAGTTACTTTTGGAGATTTATCAAAGGTTCCAGTTAAAGGTAAAGGGAAGATTCTGATTTTTACAAAGAATGGGGATAAAAAATATATTTATGATGTTTTCTATATCCCATCTTTGAAAAGTAATCTCCTCAGTCTTGGTCAACTTTTGGAGAAAGGATATGATATACGCATGACGAATAATTCTCTCATCATCAAAAATCAGAAAGGAGAATTGATTACAAAAGTCGATATGACAAGAAATCGTCTATTCAAATTAAATATTCAGACGGAAGCAATAAAGTGCATGAAGTCCATTATAAAAGATAGTTCGTGGTTATGGCATCTCAGATTCGGTCATCTTGGATTCACCGGCCTGAAGTTGCTATCAAAAGCAAAGATGGTGAATGGATTACCGCAAATAAATTATCTAGATCAGTTATGTGAAAGTTGTATGAAAGGAAAACAACACAGACAAAGCTTTGAAGTTGGCAAGTCATGGAGAGCTAGAAGACCATTGCAGCTTGTTCACTCAGATATTGCTGGACCATTTGATATTCCATCACTTGGAGGAAACAGGTACTATATTACTTTTATTGATGATTTCAGTAGAAAAGCTTGGGTGTATATCCTTAAAGAAAAATCACAAGCCCTTGATAAATTCAAGGAATTCAAAGCAATAGTGGAGAAACAAAGTGGTCAGTATCTGAAGATACTTAGAACAGATAGAGGTGGTGAATATACATCAAAGTTGTTTGAAGAATTTTGCAGGCAACATGGAATAATTCATCAATTGACAGCTTCCTACACTCCACAACAAAACGGAATTGCAGAAAGAAAGAATCGTACAATTCTTGATATGGTGAGAAGCATGTTGAAGGAAAAGCACTTGCCTAAATCATTTTGGGCTGAAGCTGTTAATTGTGCTGCCTACTTATTGAATCGATGTCCAACAAAAAGTGTGAAGTTCAAAACTCCAAATGAAGTATGGAGTGGTGAGAAACCAAAAGTAAGCCATCTTAGAATTTTTGGTTGCATAGCGTTTGCTCACATTCCAGATCAAAAGATGAAGAAGCTAGATGACAAAGGAGAAAAATGTATTTTCATTGGTTACGAGCATAGGAGCAAAGCTTATAGACTATACAATCCCCTAACCAAAAAGATGATCATCTCAAGAGATGTAAAGTTTGATGAAGCAGATTATTGGAGATGGAGTGATAAAGAAAAGAAAGTAGAAGCTCTTTTCTTCAAAGATGATGATGTCTCAGAAGAGCAAGTAGTTCAAGATGGAAATGACCAATCTCCTCCCCCAAGCCCTACACACACCACCTTGTTCGTCAATGCTCCACCTTTGATTCATCACAGCATGCTTCTGGCGTTGTCGCACAAAAACATTGCAGATGGAGCCAGAAGAGGAAGTTCGCATCATATGCATCATCAACGCACGTGCCAAGTTCAATCCCCCGTTACCTATTGGTTATTACGGTAATGCCATTGCACTCCCCGCAGCAGTCACCACTGCAGGGAAGCTTTGTGGAAATCCATTCGGGTATGCTGTGGAGTTAATAAATAAACTCAAAAGTGAGGTGACAGAGGAGTATATGCATTCTGTGTCAGATTTAATGGTGATTAAGGAACGATGCTCATTCACACGTGTAAGGTCATGTATTATTTCAGATTTGACACGTGCTAGGTTTAGAGAAGTGGATTTTGGCTGGGGTGATGCTGTGTATGGTGGTGTGGCCCAAGCTGGGGCGGGGCATTTTCCTGCAGCAACTTATCATGTCTCCTTTAAGAATGCGAAAGGTGAAGAAGTTGTAGTGTTACCGATTTTGTTGCCTACCGAATCTATGAATAGGTTTGCCAAAGAGTTAGATGATATGCTTGGGAAGCAATACCAACCGACGGGAAGGAGTCCCAGTTTTATCAAGTCTACCTTATAGTTTTGTATCCTTTGAAACTCTTAACGTAGTATATTGGAAGGGTGAATAAAATAAGTAAATAAATTTAACTCGTGAAAATTTGAGAGTTCTCAAAAGCATTATTAAATGTTTTTTTTGCCCGTTTTTATTGATAAATTTCATGTGATTTTCTCTCAGCTTTCGTGTTTTAATATTGATAGATCGAATTTCGAAGCTAATGGTTAAATTAAACCAACACCCCTTACCAATTTGATGCATATGCACCCGATTTCGTTCCACTAAATAATCAGCCGATGTGGGACTCATCCAGCTGAATAATGATGAACAGGTTAGGTTGGGATTTCACCTTTAATTTATAAAATATTGTCTAGCTCTTTCTCTATAAGAGTTGCTCGATGACTTGTACAAATACTGAAACTGGAAAGTAATCCCTTGCACAATTACTCGATGTAGGACTTTGCACGTCATTAGCTCTTCCACTACATAAACTCTATGATGTGGGACCTTGGATAAATGATTTGTTGAGGATAAAACACTACAAATTCACTTGATGTAGGATTTTCGCTACAAAAACTACATGATGTGGGATAAGTTTAAAAGATAATCACTCTTAGGTACGTTTGTTTCATATTGGTAAAACTTAAAGAATGTTATTCTCGAAGACATGTTTGATTGATCTTTAGTGCAATTGTAGAAATTTTTAAAATTTATTTAATTAAAAAATAAAGTAAAAAAAAATAAATATAGTAGAATGTAATGGGAATAGAAAATAAAGTAAAAAATAAATATAATAGAATGTAATGGAAATAAATAGTTATTGTAAAAAATAACTTCTATTTGCAAGGGAACTATCATACATCCATCCTTTTTTATGGGAACCGAGTTTGCTTAAAAAATAAAAATATAATATTCTTGGGAATATAACATATGTGCCCGAGAATAAATTTTCAAACTTTCTAACATATATTTTGAGAATAAATAAAAATTACGTGAAATAAACACTTCTTTTTTTTATAACATAGGCATCTCATTTTTGGTAAATAAACTATTGGATACGTGATCTTTTCAGCCTTTTATGATTTAATATTTTTTATTTTGATAATTTAATCATGTTTTCGAAAAGTTTTATTTTGATTTTTTTTCCATTAAAAAAGTCAATGTTTCATTAATTTTGAAATAATTAATTCAAAAGCTATCACTATACCCGACAATCTAATGATGCACACTCTCCATTAGAACTTTCTCACTAAGTCTCCCTAAAACATGATCACCACTGGTGGCGACAACGATGACAGAGAAAAGAGAATTGCAATTCAAGGCATCCACAACGATGATAGAGAAAAGAAAAGTTCGATTCAAGGCATTCACAACAACCTCAGTGAGGGATAGGGGTACAACTATGCAAAAAAAGAAAAGAAATGAAGAGCCAAAAATGGGACCATGCATGCAAGCACCCCCCGCTCTAGAATGCAACCCTCGAGGCATAAGTGGCATGTGACTTATGAAGTTTTCGTTGTTGGATAGTATCAAGGTAGTCCATGACGCGACAAAGGTCCTCTGATGAGACGCCAGATTAGAGCATCCGAAGCATGTTGTCGAGCTCGTCGATAGAGATCTCGTTGTCGCCGTTGGCATCAAAGTGGTTTAAGACTCTCATGATCTTGAGTTCGTTCATGTCTTTCAAGTATAAAATAGAACCACCTAATAAATTTAATAGTTTTTTTTAATACCTAAACCTGGCCATTTTAATTATTTATAAGTAAAAAAGATTTTCAAAAAACGTTAATTTGACCTTTTTATTAAACATGTCATCAGGTCTTAAGCTAATTTGGTCATATAAGTGGTCAAGCCTTTTAAAAATACTAACACCCAACCCAAATCCGAGTACAAGTTTAGCCCTAATACGCCTGTAAGCCAATAGAATTAAAGGGTAAGTACAGTACAAAAATATAATTATTATGCTCCCCAACCACCGAACCGTTCTAAAGATTCTTCAACATAAGAATAGCTTCTGTATAAAAGTTGGATTTGACAACTGTGAACTTAGACGACCAATTAGACCGCCAATCTCACACTATAGCAATGGCTAATGGCCTGTTAAACATGTGTCCAGCATTTTTTGTTATATATAAAAATCCGAAAAAAGGGACGACACCTACACTTGCCATAAACCACAGTTCCCTCCACGACAAACTTCCCCTGCACGTGTATTCTAAAGAATGGATCAACGTGTTGCTCTCTGGGGCAATAAGAAACCGGAAAAATGAAAAACGCAAGAAACAAAACTTCAGACTTATTAGGCACGTTTTACGGTTAATCAATGCATTTTACCATAGTTTTGAATCTTAATTTGAAATATATACTTTCTCATAGAATCACTAAATTTGTCATGTATACGTATTATCAAGATACTTAAAGATGGTTCCTAGATCTAATATTATAGAATGCACACAATTACATTACGAATGATATGTACTTTTAAGTATACGTACGATTATTTAAGTTACATCTTAACAATTTCTTCCAATGCCATTTTGAATATGTCTCTTCCATTTTTCATTCGTCATGCAATCCACTCCCTCACAAACTAGTGTTTTATTTTATATTCGTCCCAACTATCTTAATCAACTTTTTGTCATCTTTTTTTATTTTTTATCCAATCGGTGTCACAATAATATCTTTCATATACATCTTTGTGTGACTAGAAATCTATCTTAACACACCACTTTCTACTATTTTTATATTGTTGTCTTGTTGTCTCTAACATTAACTATACTATAAACTATAGTCAGATATATAACAATAATTTCTTTTAATTTGGTAAGTACGTACTTTTCAATATATTACAAATAACATTTTGATAACAAAAAATTCATTTTAACCCATTAAAATTATCATAAATATAACTTTTAAATAAATAATATAAAAATTAATAATACTACAAATTAGTCACTCATTCACAATATTTCTTTTACATGATGTACATATCCCTTAAATACGTGTACGCTTACCTAACAAAAAGAGTGGTGCATATCTCTTTGCTAATAACTATCAAAGATATTTTTAAACAGATGGTTGTCCTAGTTTCCTATCATTTTCAATAAGAGAAATTATATGTGGTGGTATCATTTCTTTGTACAAATAAAGAAATATAATAATAATAGAAAAAATGTAAAATAAGATGCTACTACTATAAAACATGTAAAATATGTCTAAGGTGGTACCAGGATTCTGAAATTGCACGTGTTTTCCATTTTTTTATTGCAATATACTACGTTTATAAAAGCTTAGCACTAGCGTCCTAGTTTAACTGAGTCACCCAAACGAAATACATCATTATTTACTACACAAGACTCTCGTTCTCTCTTCATAATCAGTAATCCCATTCTCAAATAACATGGCTTCATCATCTCCTTCTCTAACCTTTACAGTGCGAAGGTGCCAACCTGAGCTGGTGGCTCCTGCTATACCCACCCCTCACCAACTTAAACCACTATCTGACATTGATGATCAAGATGGCCTACGTATCCAAATTCCAATGATACAGATTTATCGTAAGGAACCATCAATGGCAGGGAAAGACCCAGTTAAAGTGATTCGGCAGGCACTTGCACAAACACTTGTGTTCTATTACCCTTTTGCGGGTAGGCTCAGGGAGGGGCCAAACCGTAAATTGATGGTGGATTGTACTGGGGAGGGTGTCATCTTCGTTGAGGCTGACGCTGACGTAACACTTGATCAGTTTGGTGACACAGCACTCCAACCTCCATTCCCATGCTTCCAAGAACTGTTATATGATGTTCCAGAAATTACTGACTCCCCCCTTCTACTCGTACAGGTTCAATATACATTGTTCATAATTAACTTTTCCCCTTATCTGTTGAATGCAGAAGTCGTCTAAAACCCACATGAAAATTTTGAAAACATTGACAAATTGCATAACAAATTAAACACTATGTGCACTGCATATACACCTATTATATATATATATATATATATATATATATATATATATATATATATAATACTGATCGACATAACTGACAATGTCTACTGTTTTTTAATAAAATTATTTAAATTTTGAATATTGACTTTAAGTGTGAATAGAGAAAAAATTAATTATTACTTTTGACAATAAATATTTTATAACAATGGTTAAAAAAACATATATATATATATATATATATAAACACATAAAATTGAATATATTGAAATTTCGTGACTTTGTTTAAACTAATTTTTTTAAATAAAAATAAAAACATATTTTTTAATTTTTTTATATGTTTATCTAAATTGATTTTATTTAAAATAAACATTTTTTAAGAAACAAATTTTATCTAATTTTTAAAATACTTTTTCAAAAAAACACTTATATTAGAATTGATTCTTTTAAGTTTAGATAAATCTACCCTTTAAATGATATTATAAATTTTGTTTGTATATTTTTTTGATAATTTTTTTTAACATGGGGAAGGTGACCTTGAAATTTATCATGGAAAAATATCACATAGAGTTAACGGTAATTAATTTCTTGGATTTATATTTTTACATAAATTAATATTTTTTTGTTACCACAAATTAATTTCCAAGTTACTTCTTTATAGCTTCTTTTTTTTCTTCTATAGTTTGTTAATGTTTGATCATATTAAATGATCACTGCAGGTTACACGCCTTAAGTGCGGTGGTTTCGTCTTAGCCTTCTACTTTAACCACACCATGTGTGATGGAAGGGGTCTTTCACAATTCACGAACACTTGGGCTGAAATTGCTCGAGGTGCAACCAAACCTTCCACTCCTCCTGTCTGGCGTAGGGAACTCCTTATGGCAAGACATCCACCTCGTATTACATGCAACCATCGCGAATTCGAGCATGTCCCAGACACTAAACAAGGAAACAACACTTCCAACGACGATGACATGGCTCTTCGATCATTTTTCTTTGGACCAGCAGAAATAGCTTCCCTTCGTCGCTTGATTCCCCATCACCTTCAGCGTTGCACCACATTTGATGTCATCACGGCATGCTTATGGCGTTGTCGCACAAAAGCATTGGAGATAGATCCAGACGAGGATGTTCGCATGATGGTCCTGGTCAACGCACGTGATAGGTTCAATCCTCCTTTACCTATTGGTTATTACGGAAATGCTATTGCATACCCTGCAGCAGTCACCACAGCAGGGAAGCTTTGTGGAAATCCATTTGGGTATGCAGTGGAATTAATAAATAAAGTGAAAGGTGAGGTGACAGAGGAGTACATGCATTCTGTGGCAGATTTAATGGTGATTAAGGAACGATGCTTATTTACGCCCGTAAGGTCCTTTATTATTTCGGATTTGACACGTGCTAGGTTTAGAGAAGTGAATTTTGGGTGGGGTGATGCTGTGTATGGTGGAGTGGCCCAAGCTGGGGCTGGGACGTTTCTTGGAGTAACCTATCAAGTCTCCCATAAGAATGCAAACGGAGAAGAAGGTATAGTATTGCCGATTTGGTTGCCTACCAAAGCCATGAATAGATTTGCGAAAGAGTTGGATGACATGCTTGGGAATGAAAACCAACCTACAATAACTAGTCCGTGTTTTATCATGTCTACCTTATAGTTTGCTGCTTATGAAACTGTTAAGGGTAAAGAAAATTTAGTTTTCCCTAAAAAAAAAAATTAATTTGAATTCTCATAAAAGCATTATTAAATGTTTTTTTTTCTTGTACCTTATTGTATTTTAATTTCATATATTTTTAGGAACAGCAACATTCACTACAAAAAAAAAGCCTATTTCCGATGGAATATTTCCGACGGATAATATTCTGTCGGTAATTTTAGCATTTTCGACGGATTTTTCCGACGGAAAATATTTTCCGACGGATTATTTTCCGTCGGAAATATTCAGTCGGAAATACTTAGGTTACTGACGGAATATTTCCGACGGACAATATTCCGTCAGTAATTTTAGCATTTCTGATGGATATTTCCATGGAAAATTTCCGTCGGTAATTTCCGAAGGAATTATCCGTCGAAAATTACCGACGGAATTATCCGTGGGAAATTTCCGACGGACAATATTCCGTCGGTAATTTTAGAATTTCCGACGGATATTTCCATGGAAAATTTCCGACGGATACTTCCGTCGGTAATTTCCGAAGGAATTATCCGTCGGAAATTACCGACCGACGGCATTATCCGTGGGAAATTTTCGACGGACAATATTCCGTCGGTAATTTTAGCATTTCCGTCGGTAATTTCCGAAGGAATTATCCGTCGGAAATTACCGACGGAATTATCTGTGGGAAATTTGCGACAGATATTTCCGACGGACAATATTCCGTCGGTAATTTCCAACAGAAAATATTTTGTAGAAAATTTAAGAATTTCCGTCGGATTATTTTCTGTGGAAAAAATTCTGTCGGAAATACTTAGGTTATCGGCTGAAATTTTCGTTGGAAAATATTTTGTGGGAAATATTTTAATTTTCGACATAAAATAGGAGGTTTAATTTTTTTGACATTTATAAATTTTTTACTTTGCATTAAACATGTAAAATATTTGCTTTACTCATTTGTTTTGATATTTTTATTATTTTCTATAGAATAATAAAAGACATACTATTATACTTGTAACATGTAAAAACATTTATAATATTATTGTAAATAATTTTATTTAACAATTTTTTATTCATAATAATGAAAGTCATTATCTAATAACTAAAAAGGAAGGATAAACAAAAATTCCATCATAAATAATATTTAGAGGATAAATGTTTAACAGCTCTATTTTTTAGTGTGTGTAATTACTTTAAGTAAGATACTAGTGTTGTTTATTAAATAATTATTAAATTTAATTTTTTAAAAATATATTAATAATAAATAATTTAAAATTTTAAAGAACTAAAACCATAACTTTAATGAACCGTACCATAAACCAATGTAGGAGTGAAAAATTGATTTAAACTTAATTGCTTTTGAATTGAACTTTAATCAAATTTATTTAAAGTCAAATCGACTAATTTAAAATGATGTAAATTATGATTTTCAAAACAAAACCAGTGATGTTTTCCACTTGTATTGTTATTTTTAATATTTCATTTAAAATAATAAAATTTATTTTAAAATGTTAAATTATTTTGGTTTGACTATTTTAAAGTGATTCGAATTTTTTTTTAGAAAATCACTTTAAATGAAGTTGTTCACATTATGATATATAATGATTGAATATGTTTCCCATCAATGGTCAAGAAGTAATAAAAATAATATTACTAACACATATTTGATATATAATGATTGATTTGAACTCCATTCAATCAAGTCCAATGTGACTTTACAGTAACATATATACTAATAATTTATTAAAACCCAATAAGGTCCAATATCATTGTTGATGATATTATGTATTATATTATGTGTGTGGTTTGACATTATGTTTTGTGTACTATATTCTTACCTTTTTTAAAATACCACTTTTATTTCTGAAATATCACGGTCACTTGTCACTTCATTGTGTAAAAAATCTTAAGTCAACTTTTTATTTAAAATTTTTATATATGTATCCTTTTAAGCTCCCATTTTAATTAAGTCGTATAAAGGTAATTATTAAATATTATATTGATAAAGTTATAAAATAAGTTTTGGTGTATTATTTGAACTAATTGGGACGTTATAATTAAGTAAGTAAAAGTTAATAAAAATAATTAAACTATAAAAATATCATAATAAAACAATTCATATATCTATTTAGTAAAGAAAAATAAAACAAAATGCTTATGTTTTAGTCTTTTATTTCGATTAGGGGACCAGAATAGTCTTAGGTTCAATAAGGCTCGGCTTATTTTTATTGATGTTTTTAATATTTTCTATAAAATAATAAAATTATATATGTAAAAATGTAAAATGATTTTCTATTCTAAATGAAATAAATTAATTCCAACTTTTTTTTAATATGATTCATTTATTGAACATACAAAATTAATAATAATTTGAAGATGATTCATTTATTGTTTAGGTTACAGATAATTAAAAATATATAAAAAAAATATGTAAATTATTTAATAGCTAGTTTTTTGTTGTTTACTTTAATTAGAAACTTTGAACTTGGTTTATTTAATTTTTTATATTTTCCTCAATCACGTGTGTTTGACTTATGAAATCGCAACCCACACCCAACATTGATTCTTAATTTAAAATAAACATATCTTATATTTTGTGAACTTATGATTATACAAGGAGTATTGGGGTTGTCAAGTATATTTGTAGGGTTAAAATACACTTTTAATTTAATTTCATCATTTATCTTATAAAAAGTTTAATTTAGTATTTTATATTTTTAAATTGAGTTAAAATAATTTTCCAAAATAATTATTATTTTAAATTTTAAAATATGATTTAAAATTCTTTTAAACAAATTAAATATTTAAAATTTATCTCATTAAATTCATTATCATAAAAATAAAATCCAACTCATGTTTAAAACAAAAATAATTATCATAGAATTAATAATTAATTGAATCAATTTAAAATAGTTGAAGACTCTACTCGACTCAATTAACTCATTGAATTTAAATGAATTTAAACTATTTATAATTCAACTGTATTAATTCATAAACCAACTTCATAGACCAACTTAATTTGTATATATATATATATATAATTTATTATTAAATACAAATTAATTTACCCACTTATATATTTTAT